>QRFJ01001671.1:600000-823876 GCA_006176705.1 Cocos nucifera | reverse complement strand
GCCGAACTCCTTCGGGCCGATCCCAGGCGAGCCCGCGCAGCCGAACTCCTTCGGACCGACCCTAGGCGACCGAACTCCTCAGCGAGCCCTGGCCGAACCAACTAGCAACCGAAGTCCTTCAATTGTCCAGCCGAGCTTCTCCGGGCCTCTCAGCGGCCGAACTCTACAGGTGGCCGACCCTTCAGTCAGACGAACTCCCCCAGCTTCCCCTTCGGCCGAACTCTGTTACAAGTCCGAACTCCGTTGGATGAACCGTCGCCTGCAGCAAGACCGGACGGCGCCTTCCTTTCCGTACCGGACTCCATGCGGCCGACTGCTCGCCGGTATGGCTCCCACGACCTACCGGACGACGCCTTCCTCTCCGTACCGGACTCCATGCGGCCCACGGCTCGCCAGTACGGCTCCCACGATCTACCGGACGACGCCTTCCTCCCCGTACCAAGCTCCATGCTGTCCGACGACTCTCCGCCAGACGGCACAGCCGTCACCATCAACTAAGCTCCGCTATAAAAGGACCCCTCCCGACATACTAAGGCTAAGCTCTCTGAACTCTCGACTCTCTAAGCTCCCCTCCACATCTCTAAGCTCGGGAACTCATTCCGGGCACTCCATTACTGTTGGTCGGAAACTAACTTGACCGTCGGAGGGTCCTGCCGGAGCCACCACCCCACCGGTTCCGGGCGGGACTTCGTTTTGCAGGTCCCCGGCGGCGCCCAGCGGCCTCGATTGCGGCGGCCTCCGGCGGCGACGGATTTCTGCACCAACAGATTGGCGCCGTCTGTGGGAACAAGGGATTGAACCTTCGAGGTTCCCTTGTTCTTAAAGGAGTGCTCGGCGACGATTTCCCTCCCCTGCTCCGGATCTCTCTCCTCCCTCTTCAGTATTCCTTCTCTGGAAAGAGGAAATGCCCCCCAGAAGGGCTTCGACGCGGCGCTCGACGGCTTCCGCGGCTCGATCCCCTCCGAGTCCGTCTGTCCCTGCTCCGGCCCCGGTGACTCAGCCCCCGTCAATAACCGCAGTGGATACGGAGCAGTTCAACCAGCTCATCCAGCACGTTCGCGGTCTCACGGAGGCGGTGCAGGCGGTGCTGCACCGACAAGTCCCAGTGCCAGCCCGACCGGCGCGGGGCTTCCCGAGGTCGAATGATCCAGTCCGAGAGCGACCGGCCTGGGCAGCCCGACCTCCGATACCCGGGTTGGAGAGGCGGAGGAGGGAGAGCCCTTGTTCGGATCATAGATCGACCAAGGGTGAAGCCTTGCGCCCATCTCACCAGAAAGCCTTGGAGATCAGAGACCGGGAGGACCTGCTGGGCCAAAGGCTCTCGGAAATGAACCGGCGAATTGAAGAACTTCGTCCCCCCTTGCGTGGTGACGACGTTTGTGCAGACCCTCCTTTCTCGCAGAAAATCATGCAAGAACCTGTTCCACCGACCTTCGAGCTCCCTCAACTGGAAAGCTACGATGGAACTTCTGATCCGGTTGATCACCTGGGGGCCTTCCGGGCCATGATGCTGCTTCACGGCGCTTCAGATGCCGTGCTGTGCCGAGCCTTCCCGTCTACCTTAAAGGGAGCAGCGAGGAACTGGTACTCGGCGTTGAAGCCCAACACGATCTTCTCTTTCGGCCAGATGAGCAGTCGGTTCGCGGCCCACTTCATCAGCAGCCGACGACCGAGCCGAGGTTCAGATTCCCTGATGAGCGTCAAGCAGAAGCAAGGGGAATCCATCCGGACTTACGTCACTCGATTCAACGCCGCGGCATTGGAAGTCCGGGACCTGGACCAGTCTGTCGCGATGGCCGCACTTAAGGGCGGCCTTCAGAAAAATAGCTTGCTGTTCTCTCTGGAAAAAAGGTATCCCAGGGACTTCGCCGACCTGCTGGCTCGAGCCGAGAGATATGCCCGTGCGGAGGAAGCCTTCAAATTGAAAGATGAGGAGCTCGTCAGAACGGGTCGGCTGGGTAAATTCCTCCGGTACCGGCCTGAAGCAGAAAAAGATCGGCTAAGGGCGCTGCCGTAGCCAGACTACAAGAAGGTCGGCCACCTTACGGCGTCATTCACATGGCCCCTGGAAAGATCTCGGTGCATCAGCGATTCGCCGTCTCCCAGCAACAAGAGCTTGCACCGAATTGAGGAGTTCAGCATGAGGAGGTCGTCCACCCCGGAGCTTATTGCCGAAGAAATACGGAGGAATCAGCCTTAGGGAGGAGCCCAATCGCCCCTAAGAGAGAAACGGAGAGCAGGAGTTCCCCCGCTGAAGCGGAATGAAGTTCGGCGTGAGGAAGGCCGAACCCACCTATGAGCCCGTCAGCGAGGAAGCTCCGACAAAAAAGTATGAAGTCCTCCCGCGGAAGCTTCCGCGGGAAAGTGGAACGAGGTTCGGCACAAGTAAGGCCGAACTCACGCTCCAGAATGTCCCCCAAAGGAACCGCCTACAAAGTGTTCACTGAAGGCGGAACGAAGTTCGGGCGAGAAAAGCCGAGCTCCCCTCGAGCTCGTCCGAACAAGAGCAGCAGAAAGTTCTCCCACGGCGGGTCTCGTGGGAAAGAGGAATGAAGTTCGGCTCGAAGAAAAGCCAGGCTCACCCCAAAGCTCGGCATCGAGGTAAAATGAAGCTCGGTGGAAAGCCGAACTCCTCAACTCAACCTCCAAAATAAAGTTCGGCGCTGGCAAGGACGGAACGAAGCCCCCCTCCCGGAAGGTTCCGCAACTACGACCCGCTCCTCTAACTCGAATTCTCGGCAAAGCCGAGAGCCAACCGCTAAGACCTGAAGGACTACGGCCTCTCCAAACATGTGCGATCAAGGAGAAGATCGGCTATAGGCACTGCCGTAACGGGAAAGGTCAAGAAGGTTGGCCGTCCCGCGGCGTCGTCAACGCCACCCCGGGGAGGAGCTAGGAGCTAGCTACATCGGTGATTGTCATCCCCAGCGACAAAGTCAAGAGACGCATGGTCCAAATTATGAAGGCCGGCAGGAGATAGAGGAGGTCGTCTGGACGGGACTTGCTGCTCGAGGGAGCTCCGAGGAACAACACCCCGTCGACCCCTCAAACGAGAGCGCGCTGTCCACGACTTCCCTTCGGTAAAATCCTCCCCTCTGCAAATATTATTTCTGGATGCGAAATCTATGCGATGACAGGAAAGAAGCAGCAGTTCGGCCGCGTTAGGAACAGGAGGAGAACCTCGTCCTAGCGTGGAGCAAAGTCGAAGGCCCCGTCCACAAAGGACGGGATGGGGGGAGAAGCGAGGACGACGGTCCTCATGTGCCCCCACAGCCGGCTAGGAACAGGAGGAGAACCTCGTCCTAGCGTACGAGCAAAGTCGAAGGCCCCGTCCACAAAGGACGGGATGGGGGGAGAAGCGAGGACGACGGTCCTCATGTGCCCCCACAGCCGGCTAGGAACAGGAGGAGAACCTCGTCCTAGCGTGAGCAAAGTCGAAGGCCCCGTCCACAAAGGACGGGATGGGGGGAGAAGCGAGGACGACGGTCCTCATGTGCCCCCACAGCCGGCTAGGAACAGGAGGAGAACCTCGTCCTAGCGTGAGCAAAGTCGAAGGCCCCGTCCACAAAGGACGGGATGGGGGGAGAAGCGAGGACGACGGTCCTCATGTGCCCCCACAGCCGGCTAGGAACAGGAGGAGAACCTCGTCCTAGCGTGAGCAAAGTCGAAGGCCCCGTCCACAAAGGACGGGATGGGGGGAGAAGCGAGGACGACGGTCCTCATGTGCCCCCACAGCCGGCTAGGAACAGGAGGAGAACCTCGTCCTAGCGTGAGCAAAGTCGAAGGCCCCGTCCACCAAGGACGGGATGGGGGGAGAGGCGAGGACGACGGTCCCCATGTGCCCCCACAGCCCGTTGGGAACAAGAGGAGAACCTCGTCCTGACGTGAGCAAGGTCCAAGGCCTAGCCACAGAGTCTACGGCAAGCTTCACTACAGAAGACGAGGTCTCCTTCGGACCTCAGCTTCAACTTCGGTGTCAGCATCAGCGGGAGACGGGATCTCCCCCAAGCGATCATAACCTTGACTGCAAAAGAGGAGGTCTCCCCCGAACCGTCTTCGGTTGATGAAGGCGATGTCAACTCCGACTCTGACCACGGGGGGCGACATTGACTCCGGCCTCAACGTCGACTTCACCAATTTTGGCTGGAAACGAGTCCCATCCCAACTCCAAACATCGACTGAAGATGAGGTCTCCCCCAAGCCTCAGCCTCAACTTCAGCGTCAATCTTGGCTGGGGATGAAACCCCCCCCCGAGCTTCAGCTGCAACCAATGCGGAGCCTGGAAGAAGACTTCGGCAGTCGCCTGTTTTGGTACTCCCTTCCTTCAATTCTTGAACTCGGGAGTGGGGGGGCTATTGTTGGGGATAAATCCCGCTCCTGCCGAAGCCCGGCCCGACGCTCAGCCCAATGTAACCAGTAGCTGCTGAAGAGCTTCAGCGCCAGGCGCCAGGCCGAGCCCCTAAGACGGCCGAACTGCTTAGAGGCCGAACTCCCCTGCACCAAGGTCTCGGCCGAACTGCTTAGAGGCCGAACTCCCCTGCACCAAGGTCTCGGCCGAACTGCTTAGAGGCCGAACTCCCCTGCACCAAGGTCTCGGCCGAACCGCTTAGAGGCCGAACTCCCCTGCACCAAGGTCTCGGCCGAACTGCTTAGAGGGCGAACTCCCACCGCCAGCCGAACTTCCTGACGGCCGAGCTCCTTGGACTCCAAGCGCTGGACTTCTTCAGGAGACGGACTCCTCCCAGACGCCCGTTCGGCCATCCGAGCTCCTCCCGGGTTTTCCCTTCAGCTGAACTCTCCTACGAGCCCATGCAGCCGAACTCCTTCGGACCCCACGGCCGAACTCCTTCGGACTTTCCACGGCCGAACTCCTTCGGACCGACTCCAGGCGGGTCCGTGCAGCCGAACTCCTTCGGGCCGATCCCAGGCGAGCCCGCGCAGCCGAACTCCTTCGGACCGACCCTAGGCGACCGAACTCCTCAGCGAGCCCTGGCCGAACCAACTAGCAACCGAAGTCCTTCAATTGTCCAGCCGAGCTTCTCCGGGCCTCTCAGCGGCCGAACTCTACAGGTGGCCGACCCTTCAGTCAGACGAACTCCCCCAGCTTCCCCTTCGGCCGAACTCTGTTACAAGTCCGAACTCCGTTGGATGAACCGTCGCCTGCAGCAAGACCGGACGGCGCCTTCCTTTCCGTACCGGACTCCATGCGGCCGACTGCTCGCCGGTATGGCTCCCACGACCTACCGGACGACGCCTTCCTCTCCGTACCGGACTCCATGCGGCCCACGGCTCGCCGGTATGGCTCCCACGATCTACCGGACGACGCCTTCCTCTCCGTACCGGACTCCATGCGGCCCACGGCTCGCCAGTACGGCTCCCACGATCTACCGGACGACGCCTTCCTCCCCGTACCAAGCTCCATGCTGTCCGACGACTCTCCGCCAGACGGCACAGCCGTCACCATCAACTAAGCTCCGCTATAAAAGGACCCCTCCCGACATACTAAGGCTAAGCTCTCTGAACTCTCGACTCTCTAAGCTCCCCTCCACATCTCTAAGCTCGGGAACTCATTCCGGGCACTCCATTACTGTTGGTCGGAAACTAACTTGACCGTCGGAGGGTCCTGCCGGAGCCACCACCCCACCGGTTCCGGGCGGGACTTCGTTTTGCAGGTCCCCGGCGGCGCCCAGCGGCCTCGATTGCGGCGGCCTCCGGCGGCGACGGATTTCTGCACCAACAGAACAAAAAACAAATGTTCTAATTGGCACAAAGAAGCTAAAATCTAGATAGGCAGTAAACAGGAAAGACAAAGAGGAGATGCTTTTCCTAAGCACCAAAAAAAAAAAAAAAAAAGAAACACTCCAAGGAAAGAGTTGAAATCGCCGGGAAGAATTTTTTTTTTAAAAAAAAAATTTCTGAAAAAATAATTTTATAGGAAGTAATTTTTTGGAAATAAGATTTTTACATGTTTGGTTGATAATGAGAAGGTGATTTATTTCAGAATGATTTATATTTGATTGAATATTTATTTTTTTTTAAAAAATTATATAAAATATCTAGTATATCCTTAATAGATGATAAGACCATATTTTTTTCTTCCAAATTTTGTATAAATAATTATATTATATTTATATTAATATAAAAATAATATTAATATATTATAATATAACATTAAACAATAATAATTTATCATATTGAATAATACTAATACATATGTATTAATATTATATTAATATCATATTAATGTTTTAATATAATAACTTATTAATATAGATATAAATATAATATTATATTAATATAAATATTAAAATAATATTAATATATTATAAATATTATAATATTTATATTAATATAACTATTATATTATATTAATCTAAATTTTAGGAATATATTACTATTAAGTATTTTATCTTAACTATCAATTGATATTTTGTAAAAATTTAGTCGTGGATCTTAAGAGGATATTGTTGGAAAGAAACAAGGATCCCATGTTGTGGGAAGTTTAAAAATCCATCTCTCTATGGATTTATATCTTGTCATGGAAAGAGCTTTTTCCATTTTTTCTCCTCTTAAACTCCAACAAAATAAGGAGACTTTTCTCCATTTTCTAGAAATTATCTTTCCCTCCGTCACGTGAACTAAATGAGTCCTTAGCATGATTGAGAAGTATTAATACAGAGCCTATATAAATGCAATCTTGTCTGAATAGCTCAAGCACTACAGGGCAAGACTATAACAACATGAATTTTGAGAAAGTCAGAATAAAATATCAACTGACTTCAGTACCTAATAAACATGAAAACTTTGTTTTCGGAGTGGTTTGCTTCTAAGTTTCAATGTTTTTCTTGTCAAAATTATAAATGAAACTAAAATAACAAACTACACTTTATCATTGGTATGATTCTTCATTAAACGAAAAATCCTTATATATCCTAGTTCTATTAAAAAGAACATCTCATCCATATCTAATTGCTAGCTGAAGAGTTTAAAGAATCATTAACCACACAGAAAGATGAAATATCTATGATTTTCATAAAGAATGTTTGGAGAATTGTCATTGATGTCGTGCTGATTTATTATGGTATCTAGGGTGTGGTTGTAATAAATGAAGGGTGTCAAGAGAGGACTTTAAACATCTGGTGAAATTTACTTATTGGAGTTTTAAGATAAAATTCTTAGCCGTTGGATGTGATTTACAATATTTAAATTCTTACAAATAAAATATTATATATTTTGGAAACCTTTTGTGTATACATCAAGTGCCCAAAAAACATACTGTATCATGCCATTGTATCTATTGATTTGGGACTTTGTCATGTAGAAGCAAGAGACTTCTAGATATTAGTTTTGTTCATAAGCAAGGTATGTATACATACCGATACCGATCCCGTGCCGGTTACTGATCGGTATGGTATGGTATGGTACCGATTCATACCGTATCAATCCATACCGATAATAAAAAACTCAAAAAAGTTCATCCAACGATCAAAAAAAAAAGATCGAATAGGACTGTACCAATCCATACCATATCGAAAGAATTTTTTATTTTTTATTATTTTTTCTTTAGATCTCAATTTTTACATGCGAACCGGACCGGTTGGGCTCCGATTCAGTTAGAAATACCCCAACTCGAACGGTTCAGAACACCCTGAACCAGGCGGTTCAAATTGGTTCCGTAAATCATGTTCATAAGCATATTCTATCTTGCCGATAGTTTAGATTTTTATTTTGCACTTCCAATAATAGAATAATGATAGTGTATGTAAAAGTCCTCTTTGCGCTTATGTATATTGTAAATATCGCTCGTTTATCTGTTATTCTACAATCTACATACCTAATTGCAAGCGTCTCTACAACCATCATTCATGATTCTCAGCTATTGTGGGCAATTGGCAGGTCTCCTTGTTGTTCTGTTTCAAGCTGAGTCAGTGGCAGCATGGGGAAGCAATTAAATGCGCTCTGCAGGATTTTCAAGCTAATCAACTATGGGTTGAAGGTGATTTCACAAGTATTATTTCATTACTCAATACAGATAATATGCAAGATTTTCAAACTAATCTACTGCCACAGGATATACATGTATGGACGCAGGTGATTTTTGCTTTTAAAGCCAAGGAAATAAAGCTGCGGACCGGCTAACAGATCAAGCTTTGGAAGAACAATTCAGAATCATTGATCACTATTCTATTCCAAATGTTTTGGCGAATAGCTTGTATAATGATGTAGATACTGTAATAGACTTTTAAATAGTGGTGCCTCCTCCTCGTACTTTAAAAAAAAAAAGAAAAAGGAAAAAAGGAAGATGTGGACACGTGATGATTGGATTGGATCAAATACAAGAGAGTCAACAAACAAAACTTGCATCAACCAGAATAAAATGCTTTGAAATGAAAACCTAAGAAGGAATGTTTTATTTAATGATTTAAACAGATAAGAAACTAGCTTGTAGGAGGAAGTTAGAAACGAGCATGGCATATTGATTCCAAGAAATGCTGATGCATGATGGTTCAGAATGATTAGAATGGAACATAGAGATACGCCAATATGAGTAAATGCTAGGCTCAGGTGCAGATTATAGGTTTAAGTTTGGCATGGCTCATCACAGAGCAATGACGCCAAGGGCTTAGGTAGCGTTGGTCGATCCTTTCTTTATCATTGTTTGTCATTTCATAGGACCCGACATTTCTTCTGTGCCAACAGGTCGGGCCCTAAATGGGACTGCATGTATGAAATCGACCCTTACAAAACAAATAAGAAATACCCATTCCCTGGCAACGTAGGTTTGTACTAAAGCAAATAAAAATGACCCTTAAAAATCCTAAATAAAAAATACCCGTTCCCTGCTTCATCCCCAGAAATTTGCATAACATATATGCAAGGGCACATTCAGACAAATGATCTACAAAAGACACTTTAAGCGAATAAAGAAGCTTGACCGTCATAAAAAAATCCATGTAAATATAGGTTATCAACGTGTGAAATAAATGCATTGTTACAATATTGAATGAATGCAGTAGAAAACCACTAGATACAAAAACAAACCAACGTCCCTGTTGAAATAATAACAACAATATATCAAATGATTCGGCATTCCAGATATTTTTTTTGACATTTTGAAGGTATGATGTCTTGTATTTCACAGAAATCAATCATGCCACAAAATGTTACCACAAAATGGTTCAAAAGGGAACTTCAATGAAAGAAATCAATGCAGTAGAAAACCCCCTAATCAAAAACAATATCCCGCTCAAGCATGGATGCTCTGTCCCAGTGCTGAGCCATGATATCACTATTCTCCTTCCAAGTCTAATTTGCCGACCGGCCGTAAAACATAAATAGCACATACCAGACCCTCCAACATGGTAAAGAAAGTGTAATAATTTTAAGGATGGTAAAAAAATATTGCAGCGTGGTTCAATTGATGCTAAATGATCAATCTCTCCTAATTTGAAAAATCTGACATGGACTGCTCTTGGCTCCGTGCCCTTGTTCAACGAGACAGTACCTTCTCCTAATTCATAATCACATTCGATAATATTTGACCTCTTTTCCTATCAGATGCTTCTGTGAGTTTCTTACACCAAAAGATTGGACGTTGGCTGATGGCAAAGGCTCTGTGCGAAAGAAATGAATCCTTTTGAGGTTTAAGAAATAATAATAAAGCCTAGTTGCCATCGTTATTGTTTTCATATTTTGTTTCTCTACATGTTTGTAGAATATCACATGAAGACATAATGAAAATAGTATTTGCAGAAAACTTCTATTTTTGTTGCTGTTATTTTGACTCCTTTTTAAGAGAACTAAACCTTCACTTCCTAAAATACTAAAGATTTTACAAATAACTTGAAAAACAAAAAGATTTCAACATACACATTGTCCAGCCTAGTTCATTTTTCTTCTTGAACTTTTGAAAACAAAACAAAAACAATACCAAATAGGCCCTGATTCAGTCAACAATCAAAATAGATTATCTAATTAGCAGTGATTTTATAATGCCAGTATTTTTTATCTATTATTTTTCAGAATAAAAAAACAAATAATACCATTAATGCCTATTATTGTCTTAACCCCTAACAGTCTTAGTCCAGACAAATTTGGATAGATAATCATCATTATAATTGCAATAACATTTTCGGAGGGCCATTACAAATGGGATTATAACATTATTGAAACCTGTCTTAAAGCCTGCAAAAGTGGAGAAATCTGCAAAAGTGGAGAAAACATTCTTAACTGAATAATGAAAACTTACCAAGAAACTGAATGATGAAAGAATGTTCTCTCTTATTTCAATCATCCTTCCTTTTCTTCTCTCTCTCCTTCTCTGAACATCAACCGATATCTCACAAGACATCGGATGCTAAGATATTAAAAATCATAAAAGAACTTTTAATCACTAACTTAATTTTCTTTTTGATAGCAAACTATTATGATCAGTCTATATTGTGAAAGTATTGATCAATATTGCTATATCAATAGATATTTATGATAATTTGATCTGTCATTTACACCGATCAGAATACAAGGATACCTTAACAATTGTAAATATTCTCAAAACCATCCATTTCAAAAAGGAATATGATTCCTGAACCATTTTAAATATTATCTAACCATCCATCTCAACAAAGACAAAACCAATACCGTAACTTGTCTTGGCTCTCATCATTCACATACATTGACAGGTAATTGGAGTTAAACCAAAAAAGAAAAAAAATCATCCCGTATTGCCCTTGGCATCGCTTTTCATTTGGTGTGTTACAGCATGGAAGCAGATTAGATAAGTCACCAGGGACAAGTCTGATCCAACAAAAACTTTTCTGAGAACCCAAGTGAAAACTTCAATGCTCAAAGGAAGAATATTTGCACATTAGGAAAGAAGACTTGTAAATATGCTGCATTCTGCATATGATCTTAATCAACTTCATCCATAAATACATTATTGTTTTTAAACCCTATCCAGTTGTGCATAGCTGCAACCCTTTTTCAGCAATATTTATTTCTTAGACAAATAAAAAATGAACAACTTCACACACTTCTCTAACCTAGCTACTCCTCTCAAGTTGCAAATTGGTCTTTGCCATTATATTATCTTAACATATGACCTATCGTGTGCAGAGTGTTTTCTTCTTCCTCTTTTTTTTCTAAACTTTAAACTATGAGGCTTTTTTCTGGTAGAGAAGGACAGTGATGCGTTAAGATACTGTTTTTGTCAAAAGAGTCACAAAGTCCAACTATTTTGCTGATTGATCATTGGCAAGCAAGACAAAAATATTTCCTGTCCAATTTGGACCCAGTTGAAACTTTGCATTGTCTTTGATTTTCCATTGGAAGTGATCAAATTATTACCTGTCCAACCCATTTGATCCTGCTTGAAACTTGTTGTCTTTGATTTTTCTTAAAAGTTCTCAATCTTAGAGGTATTCCAAACCATGTTGTGCCTAATTGCAGAATAATAATCAAGTATTCTCCTGGATTTTCTTATGAATTATTACACGTGTGTCACATGATCTCACATGAATGCCTTATCTACTAGTGTTCATGTTACCTAAGCAGATATTGGAAATAAAAAGCAGCAAGATATAATGCAACATTACCTGGAAATTTGAAGCTAACTGCTTTTCATATCATGCAGGTGATTAATGAGGGCTGTCCATCTTAATTTTAATTAAGATGGATGGCCCTTGCAATAATAGAATAATGATCCTGTATACAAAAGTCCTCTTTGCACTTGCGTATATTATAAATTTCGTCTTTTATCTGTTATTCTACATACCTAATTGCAAGTGTCTCCACAACCATCACTTATGATTCCCAGCTATCGTGGGCAATGGGCAGGTCTCTTTCTTGCTGTTCTGTTTCAGGCTGAGTCAGTGGCAGCATGGGGAAGCAATTAAATGTGCTCTGCAGGATTTTCAAGCTAATCAACTATGGGTTGAAGGTGATTTCACAAGTATTATTTCATTACTCAATACAGATAATATGCATGATTTTCAAACTAATCAACTGCCGCTGGATATTCATGTATGGACACAGGTGGTTTTTGCTTTTAAAGCTACACATGTAAGAAGGCAAGGAAATAAAGCTGCGGACCGGCTAGCAGATCAAGCTTTGGAAGAACAATTCAGAATCATTGATCACTATTCTGTTCCAAAAGTTTTGGCTAATATCTTGTATAATTATGTACATACTGTAATAGACTTTTAAACGGTGGTGCCTCCTCCTTGTACTTAAAAAATAAAAAAAAAAAAGAAAAATGAAGATGAAGGCATGTGATGATTGGATTGGATCAAATACAAGAGAATCAACACACAAAACTTGCATCAACCAGAATAAAATGGTTTGAAATGAAAACCTAAAAAGGAATGTTTTATTTAATGATTTAAACAGATAACAAACTAGCTTGTAGGAGGAGGAAGTTAGAAACGAGCTTAGCATACTGATTCCAAGAAATGCTGATGCATGATGGTTCAGAATGGTTAGTATGGAATGTTTAGATACGCCAATATAAATTTAAGGTTTACTTTCGAGTAAATGCTAGGCTCCGGTGCAGTTTATAGGTTTAAGTTTGGCATGGCTCATCACAGAGCAATGACGCAAAGGGCTTGGTAGCGTCGGTTGATCCTTTCTTTATCATTGTTTGTCACTTCATAGGACCCGACATTTCTTCTGTGCCAACAGGTTAGGGCCCTAAATGGGACTGCATGTATGAAATCGACCCTTAAAAAACAAATAAGAAATACCCATCCCCTGGCAACGTAGGTTTGTACTCAAACAAATAAAAACGACCCTTAAAAATCCTAAATAAAAAATACCCGTCCCCTGCTCCATCCACAGAAATCTACATAACATATGCAAGGGCACATTCAGACAAATGATCAACAAAAGACACTCTAAGCCGAATAAGGCTCTAAAAAAAAATCCACACAGAAGCTTCACCATCATAAAAAAAAAAAAATATAAATATAGGTTATCAACGTATGAAATAAATGCATTGATACAATATTGAACGAATGCAGTATAAAACCTCTAGATACAAAAACAAATCAACGTCCCTGTTGAAATAATAACAACAATATATCAAATGATTCAGCATCCCAGATATTGTTTATGACAATTTGAAGGTATAATGTCTCGTATTTCACAGAAATCAATCATACCACAAAATGTTACCACGAAATGGTTCGAAAGGAAACTTCAATGAAAGAAATCAACGCACTAGAAAACCCCTTAACCAAAAACGAGATGCCGCTCAAGCATAGATGCTTGAATGAAGACATAGTTTAAATCTAAATAATGGTGACGATGTCGACCTGCGGGGTTTCCTCATCCCTCTCCTTTTGGATGAAGTTCTCTCAAGCGTAGCCTTCGGTCCATGATGCGATCTGTGAGGCGATGGAAGGAGGGAATGGGAATGGAGATGGAGAAGGTGATCGCCTTCCTCCTCCGCTTCTGGTGAGTCGATCCCTGAGGAGATGGAAGGGTTTCGAACGTGGAAGGGAATGGAGAACGGGAAGGAAGAAAGAGTGAGTGCTCGTGGTATTGGCGCTCCGCCGATCTCCGCCAGATCGGCACAGGGCCGTCACCATATCAACGTAAGCTCCGCTATACAAAGGACCCCTCCCGACATAAACTGGCGCTTGAGCCTCCTCTGAAACTCTCGACTCTCTAAGCGACCCTCCACATCTCTAAGCTCGGAACTCATTCCGGGCACTTCCTTTTACTACACTGTTGGTCGGAAAACTAAACTTATGACCGTACGGAAGGGTCCTGCCGGAGCAGAACCACGCACCGGTTCCGGCGGACTTCGTTTATGCAAGGTCCCCGGCGTCGCCTTCCAGCGGCCTCGATTGCGGCGCCTCCGGCGGCGACGGATTTTCTGCAGCCAACAGACAAAAAACAAATGTTCTAATTGGCACACAAAGAAGCTAAATCTAGATAGGCAGTAACAGGAAAGACAGAAGAGGAATGCTTTTCCTAAGCACCAAAAAAAAAAAAAAAAAAAAACACTCCAAGGAAAGAGTTGAATCCGCCGGAAGAATTTTTTTTTTAAAAAAAAATTTCTGACAAAAAAATAATTTTATAGGGAAGTAATTTTTTGGATAAGATTTTTACAATGTCTTGTGGTTGATAATGAGAAGTGATTTATTTCAGAATGATTATATTTGATTGAATATTTATTTTTTTTTAAAAAATTATATAATATCTAGTATATATATCCTTTAATAAGATGATAAGGACCATATTTTTTTCTTCCACAATTTTGTATATATTATATTATATTATGTTAAATAAAAAAATATTAATATATTATCAATATAAATTAACAATAATAATTTTTCATATTCGAATAATACAAAATATGTATTAATATTAATATTAATATCATACTTAATGTTTAATATAATAACTTATTAATATAAGATATAAATATAATATATTAATATAATATTAAAATAATATTATATATATGAAAATATATATATTTATATTAATATAACTATTATATTACTTATCTAATTTTAGGAATATATTACTATTAAGTATTTTTATCTTAATATCAATTGATATTTTGTAAAAATTTTTCAGTCGTCGATCTTAAGAGGATATTGTTGGAAAGAAAACAAGGATCCATGTTGTGGGAATTTAAAAGATCCATCTCTCTTATGGATTTATATCTTGTCATGGAAAGCGGCTTTTTCCATTTTTTTTCTCCTCTTAAACTCCAACAAATAGGAGACTTTTCTCCATTTTCTAGAAATTAGTCTTTCCCTCCGTCATACGTGGAATCTCAAATGAGTCCTTAGCATGATGAGAAGTATTAAATACAGAGCTATATACAATGCATCTTTGTCTAATAGCTCAACGCACTACAGGGCAAGAACTATAAATACATGAATTTTGATTTTAAAGGTCAGAATAAAAATCATGACTTCCAGTACCTAATAAACATGAAAATATTTGTTTTCGGAGTGGTTTGCTTCTAAGTTTCAATGTTCTTTTCTTGTCAAAATTATAAATGAAACAATACAAACTACACTTTATCTCTGGTATGGCATTCTTCATTAAACGAAAAATCCTTATATATCCTACGGTTCTATTAACAAGAACATCTCAATCCATATCTAATTTGCTAAGTGAAGAGTTTAAAGAATCATTAACCACACAGAAAGATGAAATATCTATGATTTTCATAAAGGATGTTTGGAGAATTGTCATTGATGTCGTGCCTGATTTATTATGGGTATCTAGGGTGTGTTGTAATAAATGAAGGGTGTAAGAGAGGACTTTAAAACCATCTGGTGAAATTTAACTTATTGAGTTTTAAGCTAAAATTCTTAGCCGTTGGACTGTGATTTAAATATTTAAATTCCTTACAAATAAAATAATTAATATATTTTGGAAACCTTTGTGTATTACATCAAGTGCCCAAAAAACATACTGTATATGCCAATTGTTATCTATTGATTTGGGATTCTGTCATGTAGAACAAGAGACTTCTAGATATATAGTTTTGTTCAATGAAGCAGGTATGTATACATACCGATACCTGATCCGTCCGGTTACTGATCGTATGGTATGGTATGGTACCGATTCATACCGTATCAATCCATACCGATAATCAACAAAACTCAAAAAGTTCCATCCAACGATCAAAACAAAAAAGATCGAATAGGACTGTACCATCATACCATATGAAGAATTTTTTATTTTTTATTATTTTTTCTTTTGATCTCAATTTACATGCGAACGGACGGTTGGGCTCCGATTCAGTTAGAATACCCCAACTCGAACGTTCAGAACACCTGAACCAGGCGGTTAAAATTGGTTCCCGTAAATCATGTTCATTAAGCATTCTATTTGCCGATAGTTTAAGATTTCTATTTTGCACTTCCAAAATAATAGAATAATGATAGTGTTACATGTAAAAGTCCTCTTTGCGCTTATGTATATTGTAAATATCGTCGTTTACATCCTGTTATTCTACAATCTACATACCTAATTGCAAGCGTCTCTACAACCATCATTCATGATTCTCAGCATTGTGGGCAATTGGCAGGTTCCTTGTTGTTTCTGTTTCAGCTGAGTCAGTGGCAGCATTGGGAAGCAGATAAATGCGCTCTGCAGATTTTCAAGCTAATCAACTATGGTTGAAGGTGATTTCACAAGTATTATTTCATTACTCAATACAGATAATATGCCAATTTTCAAACTAAATCTACTGCCACAGGATATACATGTATGGACGCAGGTGATTTTATGCTTTTAAAGCAAGGAAATAAAGCTGCGACGGCTAACAGATAGCTTTTGGAAAACATCAGAATCATTGATCACTATTCTCATTCCAAATGTTTTGGCGAATAGCCTTTGTATAATGCTTACGATACTGTAATAGACTTTTAAATAGTGGTGCCTTCCTCCTTCGTACTTTAAAAAAAAAGAAAAACTGGAAAAAAGGAAGACATGTGGACACAGTATGATTGGATTGGATCAAATAACAGAGAGTCAACAAACAAAACTTGCATCACCAGAAATAAAATGCTTTGAAATATGAAAACCTGAAGAAGGAATCGTTTTATTTTAAATGATTTAAAACAGATAAGAAACTAGCTTTTAGGAGGAAGTTAGAAACGATCATGGCATATTGATTCAGGAAATGCTGATGCATGATGGTTCAGAATGATTAGCATGGAACATAGAGATACGACGCCAATATGAGTAATGCCTAGGCTCAGGTCCAGATTATAGGTTTAGAGTTTGGCCATGGCTCATCAACAGAGCAATGACGGCCAAGGCTTAGTAGCGTTGGTCGATCCTTCTTTTTTATATTGTTTTCATTTCATAGGAACCCGACATTTCTTCTGTGCCAAAAGGTCAGGGCCTATAATGGACTGCATGTATGCAACAATCGCCTTCAAACAAATAAGAAATAACGCCCATTCCCTGGCAACGTAGGTTTGTACTAAAGCAAAATAAAATGACCCTTAAAAATCCTAAATAAAAAATACCCCGATTCCCCTGCTTCATCCCCAAGAAATCTTGGCAATTAACATATATGAAGGGCACATTCAGACAAATGACTACAAAAGACCACTTTTGAAAGCGAATAAAGAAGCTTGACGTCACTAAAAAAATCCATGTAATATGGGTTATCAATCTGTGTGAAATAAATGCATTGTTACAATCATTCGAAATGAATGCAGTAGAAAACCACTAGATTACAAAACAAAACCAACGTCCCTGTTGAAATAATAACAACAATATATAATTGATTCGGCATTCCCCGATATTTTTTTTTGACATTTTGAAGGTATGATTCTTGTATTTCAACAGAAATCAATCATGCCACAAAATCGTTACCAAAAATGGTTCAAAAGGGAAACTTTCAATGAAAGAAATCAAATGCAGTAGAAACCCCTAATCAAAACAATATCCCGCGTCAAACAGCATGGATGCTCTGTCCCAGTGCTGAGCCATGATATCACTATTCTCCTCTCCAAGTTAATTTGCCGACCGGCCGAAAACATAAATAGCACATACCAGACCCTCAACAATGGCTAAAAAGAAAGTTGTAATAATTTTTAAAGGATGTAAAAAAATAATTGCAGCGTGGTTAATTGATGCTAAATGATCAATCTCTCCTAATTTGAAAAATCTGACATGGACTGCTCTTGGCTCCGTGCCCTTGTCAACGAGACAGTATTCTCCTACTTCATGACACATTCCGATAATATTTGACCTCTTTTCCTATCAGATGCTTCTTGAGTTTTCCTTACACCAAAAGCATTGGACGTTGGCTGATGGCAAAGGCTCTGTGCGAAAGAAATGAATCTTTTGAGGTTTAAGAAATAATATAAAGCTATTTGCCATCGTTATTTGTTTTCATATTTTGTTTCTTAATGTCTTGTAGAATATCACAATGAAGACAATAATGAAATAGTATTTGCAGAAAACTTCTATTTTTGTTGCTGTTATTTTTTGGACTCCTTTTTAAGAGAACCTAAACTTCACTTCCTAAAAAATACTAAAGATTTTACAAATTAAGCTTGAAAACAAAAAGATTTCAACATACACATTGTCAAGCCTAGTTCATTTTTTCTTCTTGAACTTTTGAAAACAAAACAAAAACAATAACAATTGGCCCCGATTCCGTCAACAATCAAAATAAATTATCTAATTAAGCAGTGAAATTTTTATAATGTCAGTATTTTTTATCTATTATTTTTCAGAATAAAAAAACAAGAATTATACATTAATGCCTTTATGTCTTAACCCCTAACAGTCTTTAGTCCAGACAAATTTGGATAGATATCATCAATTAATAATTGCAATAACATTTTCGGAGGGCCATTAACAAATGGATTATAACATTTTGAAACCTGTCTTAAAGCCTGCAAAGTGAGACAATCTGCAAAAGTGGAGAAAACATTCTTAACTGAATAATGAAAACTCTACCAAGAAACTGAATGATGAAAGAATGTTCTCTCTATTTCAAATCATCCTTCCTTTTCCTTCTTTCTCCTTCTCTGAACAATCAACCGATATTCACAAAGACATCGGATGCTAAGAATTAATAAATCATAAAAGAACTTTTAAATCACTACTTAATTTTCTTTTTGATAGGCAAACTATTATGATCAGTCTAATCCAATTGTTGAAAGTATTCGATCATATTGACTATATCAAATAGATTATTTAATGATATGTTATCTGTCATTTACACCGATCCAGAATACAGGAACCTTAACAATTGTAATATTCTCCAAACCATCCAATCTTCAAAAGGAATATGATTCCTGAACCATTTTAAATATTATCTAAGCCAACTCCATCTCAACAAAGACAACCAATACTGTAACTTGCTCCTCGGCTCTCATCATTCACATACATTGAACAGTAATGGTAAACCAAAAAAGAAAAAATCATCCCATTGCCTATGGCATCAGCTTTTCATTTGGTGTGTTTAACAGGAATGGAAGCAGATTAGAATAAAGTCCACCAGGGGACAAGTCTGATCCAACAAAAACTTTTCTGAGACCCAAGTGAAAACTCAACATGCTCAAAGGAAGAATATTTTGCACATTAGGAAAGAAGGACTGCAAATATGCTGCCATTCTGCAAATGAATTTAATCAAGCTTCATCCATAAGATACATTATTGGTTTTCTAAACCCTATTCCAGTTTTGAGTGCATGAGCTGCAACCCTTTTTACCAGCATAATTTATTTCTTAGACAAATAAAAAATGAAACAACTTCACAACTTCTCTAACCTAGCAAATTATGAAGGCCGGCAGGAGATAGAGGAGGTCGTCTGGACGGGACTTGCTGCTCGAGGGAGCTCCGAGGAACAACACCCCGTCGACCCCTCAAACGAGAGCGCGCTGTCCACGACTTCCCTTCGGTAAAATCCTCCCTCTGCAAATATTATTTCTGGATGCGAAATCTATGCGATGACAGGAAAGAAGCAGTTCGGCCGCGTTAGGAACAGGAGGAGAACCTCGTCCTAGCGTGGACAAAGTCGAAGGCCCCGTCCACAAAGGACGGGATGGGGGGAGAAGCGAGGACGACGGTCCTCATGTGCCCCCACAGCCGGCTAGGAACAGGAGGAGAACCTCGTCCTAGCACGAGCAAAGTAGAAGGCCCCGTCCACAAAGGACGGGATGGGGGGAGATGCGAGGACGACGGTCCTCATGTGCCCCACAGCCGGCTAGGAACAGGAGGAGAACCTCGTCCTAGCACGAGCAAAGTAGAAGGCCCCGTCCACAAAGGACGGGATGGGGGGAGAAGCGAGGACGACGGTCCTCATGTGCCCCCACAGCCGGCTAGGAACAGGAGGAGAACCTCGTCCTAGCACGAGCAAAGTCGAAGGCCCCGTCCACCAAGGACGGGATGGGGGGAGAAGCGAGGACGACGGTCCTCATGTGCCCCCACAGCCGGCTAGGAACAGGAGGAGAACCTCGTCCTAGCGTGAGCAAAGTCGAAGGCCCCGTCCACCAAGGACGGGATGGGGGGAGAGGCGAGACGACGGTCCTCATGTGCCCCCACAGCCGGCTAGGAATAGGAGGAGAACCTCGTCCTAGCGTGAGCAAAGTCGAAGGCCCCGTCCACCAAGGACGGGATGGGGGGAGAGGCGAGGACGACGGTCCCCATGTGCCCCCACAGCCCGTTGGGAACAAGAGGAGAACCTCGTCCTGACGTGAGCAAGGTCCAAGGCCTAGCCACAGAGTCTACGGCAAGCTTCACTACAGAAGACGAGGTCTCCTTCGGACCTCAGCTTCAACTTCGGTGTCAGCATCAGCGGGAGACGGGATCTCCCCCAAGCGATCATAACCTTGACTGCAAAAGAGGAGGTCTCCCCCGAATCGACTTCGGTTGATGAAGGCGAATGTCAACTCCGACCCTGACCACGGGGGGCGACATTGACTCCGGCCTCAACGTCGACTTCACCAATTTTGGCTGGAAACGAGTCCCATCCCAACTCCAAACATCGACTGAAGGATGAGGTCTCCCCCAAGCCTCAGCCTCAACTTCAGCGTCAATATTGGCTGGAGATGAGACCTCCCCCCCCCGAGCTTCAGCTGCAACAAATGCGGAGCCTGGAAGAAGACTTCGGCAGTCGCCTGTTTTGGTACTCCCTTCCTTCAATTTTTGAACTCGGGAGTGGGGGGGCTACTGTTGGGGATAAATCCCGCTCCTGCCGAAGCCCGGCCCGACGCTCAGCCCAATGTAACCAGTAGCCGCTGAAGAGCTTCAGCGCCAGGCGCCAGGCCGAGCCCCTAAGACGGCCGAACTGCCTAGAGGCCGAACTCCCCTGCACCAAGGTCTCGGCCGAACTGCCTAGAGGCCGAACTCCCCTGCACCAAGGTCTCGGCCGAACTGCTTAGAGGCCGAACTCCCCTGCACCAAGGTCTCGGCCGAACCGCTTAGAGGCCGAACTCCCCTGCACCAAGGTCTCGGCCGAACTACTTAGAGGGCGAACTCCCACCGCCAGCCGAACTTCCTGACGGCCGAGCTCCTTGGACTCCAAGCGGCTGGACTTCTTCAGGGAGACGGACTCCTCCCAGACGCCCGTTCGGCCATCCGAGCTCCTCCCGGGTTTTCCCTTCAGCCGAACTC
Source organism: Cocos nucifera (assembly GCA_006176705.1). Lineage (NCBI taxonomy): Eukaryota > Viridiplantae > Streptophyta > Magnoliopsida > Arecales > Arecaceae > Cocos > Cocos nucifera. Next base: position 802,765 of record QRFJ01001671.1, on the reverse strand, counting down.
TCCTACGAGCCCATGCAGGCCGAACTCCTTCGGACCCCACGGCCGAACTCTCTTCGGACTTTCCACGGCCGAACTCCTTCGGACCGACTCCAGGCGGGTCCGTGCAGCCGAACTCCTTCGGGCCGATCCCAGGCGAGCCCGCGCAGCCGAACTCCTTCGGACCGACCCTAGGCGACCGAACTCCTCAGCGAGCCCTGGCCGAACCAACTAGCAACCGAAGTCCTTCAACTGTCCAGCCGAGCTTCTTCGGGCCTCTCAGCGGCGAACTCCTCGAACTCTCGGCCGACTCTAGGTGGCCGACCCTTCAGTCCAGACGAACTCCCCCAGCTTCCCCTTCGGCCGAACTCTGTTACAAGTCCGAACTCCGTTGGATGAACCGTCGCCTGCAGCAAGACCGGACGGCGCCTTCCTTTCCGTACCGGACTTCACATGCGGCCGACTGCTCGCCGGTATGGCTCCCACGACCTACCGGACGACGCCTTCCTCTCCGTACCGGACTCCATGCGGCCCACGACGTCGCCAGTATGGCTCCCACGATCCACCGGACGACGCCTTCCTCTCCGTACCGGACTCCATGCGGCCCACGACTCGCCAGTACGGCTCCCACGATCTACCGGACGACGCCTTCCTCCCCGTACCAAGCTCCATGCTGCCGACGACTCTCCGCCAGACGGCACAGCCGTCACCATCAACTAAGCTCCGCTATAAAAGGACCCCTCCCGACATACTAAGGCTAAGCTCTCTGAACTCTCGACTCTCTAAGCTCTCCTCCACATCTCTAAGCTCCGGAACTCATTCCGGGCACTCCATTACTGTTGGTCGGAAACTAACTTGACCGTCGGAGGGTCCTGCCGGAGCCACCACCCCACCGGTTCCGGGCGGGACTTCGTTTTGCAGGTCCCCGGCGGCGCCCAGCGGCCTCGATTGCGGCGGCCTCCGGCGGCGACGGATTTCTGCACCAACAGAACAAAAAACAAATGTTCTAATTGGCACAAAGAAGCTAAAATCTAGATAGGCAGTAAACAGGAAAGAAGAAGAGGAGATGCTTTTCCTAAGCACCAAAAAAAAAAAAAAAAAAAAACACTCCAAGGAAAGAGTTGAAATCTCTGCCGATTTGGAAGAATTTTTTTTTTAAAAAAAAAATTTCTGAAAAAATAATTTTATAGGAAGTAATTTTTTGGAAATAAGATTTTTACATGTTTGGTTGATAATGAGAAGGTGATTTATTTCAGAATGATTTATGTTTGATTGAATATTTATTTTTTTTTAAAAAATTATATAAAATATCTAGTATATATATCCTTAATAGATGAATAAGACCATATTTTTTTCTTCCAAATTTTGTATAAATAATTATATTATATTTATATTAATATAAAAATAATATTAATATATTATAATATAACATTAGAACAATAATAATTTATCATATTGAATAATACTAATACATATGTATTAATATTATATTAATATCATATTAATGTTTTAATATAATAACTTATTAATATAGATATAAATATAATATTATATTAATATAAATATTAAAATAATATTATATATATTATAAATATTATAATATTTATATTAATATAACTATTATATTATATTAATCTAAATTTTAGGAATATATTACTATTAAGTATTTTATCTTAACCATCAATTGATATTTTGTAAAAATTTAGTCGTGGATCTTAAGAGGATATTGTTGGAAAGAAACAAGGATCATCAATGTTCATGTGGGAAAGTTTAAAAATCCATCTCTCTATGGATTTATATCTTGTCATGGAAAGAGCTTTTTCCATTTTTTTTCTCCTCTTAAACTCTAACAAAATAAGGAGACTTTTCTCCATTTTCTAGAAATTATCTTTCCCTCCGTTCACGTGAACTAAATGAGTCCTTAGCATGATTGAGAAGTATTAATACAGAGTCTATATAAATGCAATCTTGTCTGAATAGCTCAAGCACTACAGGGCAAGACTATAACAACATGGATTTTGAGAAAGTCAGAATAAAATATCAACTGACTTCAGTACCTAATAAACATGAAAACTTTGTTTTCGGAGTGGTTTGCTTCTAAGTTTCAATGTTTTTCTTGTCAAAATTATAAATGAAACTAAAATAACAAACTACACTTTATCATTGGTATGATTCTTCATTAAACGAAAAATCCTTATATATCCTAGTTCTATTAAAAAGAACATCTCATCCATATCTAATTGCTAGCTGAAGAGTTTAAAGAATCATTAACCACACAGAAAGATGAAATATCTATGATTTTCATAAAGAATGTTTGGAGAATTGTCATTGATGTCGTGCTGATTTATTATGGTATCTAGGGTGTGGTTGTAATAAATGAAGGGTGTCAAGAGAGGACGTCAAACATCTGGTGAAATTTACTTATTGGAGTTTTAAGATAAAATTCTTAACCGTTGGATGTGATTTACAATATTTAAATTCTTACAAATAAAATATTATATATTTTGGAAACCTTTTGTGTATACATCAAGTGCCCAAAAAACATACTGTATCATGCCATTGTATCTATTGATTTGGGACTTTGTCATGTAGAAGCAAGAGACTTCTAGATATGAGTTTTGTTCATAAGCAAGGTATGTATACATACCGATACCGATCCCGTGCCGGTTACTGATCGGTATGGTATGGTATGGTACCGATTCATACCGTATCAATCCATACCGATAATAAAAAACTCAAAAAAGTTCATCCAACGATCAAAAAAAAAAGATCGAATAGGACTGTACCAATCCATACCATATCGAAAGAATTTTTTATTTTTTATTATTTTTTCTTTAGATCTCAATTTTTACATGCGAACCGGACCGGTTGGGCTCCGATTCAGTTAGAAATACCCCAACTCGAACGGTTCAGAACACCCTGAACCAGGCGGTTCAAATTGGTTCCGTAAATCATGTTCATAAGCATATTCTATCTTGCCGAACCAATAGTTTAGATTTTTATTTTGCACTTCCAATAATAGAATAATGATAGTGTATGTAAAAGTCCTCTTTGCGCTTATGTATATTGTAAATATCGCTCGTTTATCTGTTATTCTACAATCTACATACCTAATTGCAAGCGTCTCTACAACTATCACTTCATGATTCTCAGCTATTGTGGGCAATTGGCAGGTCTCCTTGTTGTTCTGTTTCAAGCTGAGTCAGTGGCAGCATGGGGAAGCAATTAAATGCGCTCTGCAGGATTTTCAAGCTAATCAACTATGGGTTGAAGGTGATTTCACAAGTATTATTTCATTACTCAATACAGATAATATGCAAGATTTTCAAACTAATCTACTGCCACAGGATATACATGTATGGACGCAGGTGATTTTTGCTTTTAAAGCCAAGGAAATAAAGCTGCGGACCGGCTAACAGATCAAGCTTTGGAAGAACAATTCAGAATCATTGATCACTATTCTATTCCAAATGTTTTGGCGAATAGCTTGTATAATGATGTAGATACTGTAATAGACTTTTAAATAGTGGTGCCTCCTCCTCGTACTTTAAAAAAAAAAAGAAAAAGGAAAAAAGGAAGATGCTGGGACACGTGATGATTGGATTGGATCAAATACAAGAGAGTCAACAAACAAAACTTGCATCAACCAGAATAAAATGCTTTGAAATGAAAACCTAAGAAGGAATGTTTTATTTAATGATTTAAACAGATAAGAAACTAGCTTGTAGGAGGAAGTTAGAAACGATCATGGCATATTGATTCCAGGAAATGCTGATGCATGATGGTTCAGAATGATTAGCATGGAACATAGAGATACGCCAATATGAGTAAATGCTAGGCTCAGGTGCAGATTATAGGTTTAAGTTTGGCATGGCTCATCACAGAGCAATGACGCCAAGGGCTTAGGTAGCGTTGGTCGATCCTTTCTTTATCATTGTTTGTCATTTCATAGGACCCGACATTTCTTCTGTGCCAACAGGTCGGGCCCTAAATGGGACTGCATGTATGAAATCGACCCTTACAAAACAAATAAGAAATACCCATTCCCTGGCAACGTAGGTTTGTACTAAAGCAAATAAAAATGACCCTTAAAAATCCTAAATAAAAAATACCCGTTCCCTGCTTCATCCCCAGAAATTTGCATAACATATATGCAAGGGCACATTCAGACAAATGATCTACAAAAGACACTTTAAGCGAATAAAGAAGCTTGACCGTCATAAAAAAATCCATGTAAATATAGGTTATCAACGTGTGAAATAAATGCATTGTTACAATATTGAATGAATGCAGTAGAAAACCACTAGATACAAAAACAAACCAACGTCCCTGTTGAAATAATAACAACAATATATCAAATGATTCGGCATTCCAGATATTTTTTTTGACATTTTGAAGGTATGAATGTCTTGTATTTCACAGAAATCAATCATGCCACAAAATGTTACCACAAAATGGTTCAAAAGGGAACTTCAATGAAAGAAATCAATGCAGTAGAAAACCCCCTAATCAAAAACAATATCCCGCTCAAGCATGGATGCTCTGTCCCAGTGCTGAGCCATGATATCACTATTCTCCTTCCAAGTCTAATTTGCCGACCGGCCGTAAAACATAAATAGCACATACCAGACCCTCCAACATGGTAAAGAAAGTGTAATAATTTTAAGGATGGTAAAAAAATATTGCAGCGTGGTCAATTGATGCTAAATGATCAATCTCTCCTAATTTGAAAAATCTGACATGGACTGCTCTTGGCTCCGTGCCCTTGTTCAACGAGACAGTACCTTCTCCTAATTCATAATCACATTCGATAATATTTGACCTCTTTTCCTATCAGATGCTTCTGTGAGTTTCTTACACCAAAAGATTGGACGTTGGCTGATGGCAAAGGCTCTGTGCGAAAGAAATGAATCCTTTTGAGGTTTAAGAAATAATAATATAAAGCCTAGTTGCCATCGTTATTGTTTTCATATTTTGTTTCTCTACATGTTTGTACAATATCACATGAAGACATAATGAAAATAGTATTTGCAGAAAACTTCTATTTTTGTTGCTGTTATTTTGACTCCTTTTTAAGAGAACTAAACCTTCACTTCCTAAAATACTAAAGATTTTACAAATAACTTGAAAAACAAAAAGATTTCAACATACACATTGTCCAGCCTTAGTTCATTTTTCTTCTTGAACTTTTGAAAACAAAGATAGAAAACAAGAACAATACCAAATAGGCCCTGATTCAGTCAACAATCAAAATAGATTATCTAATTAGCAGTGATTTTATAATGCCAGTATTTTTTATCTATTATTTTTCAGAATAAAAAAACAAATAATACCATTAATGCCTATTATTGTCTTAACCCCTAACAGTCTTAGTCCAGACAAATTTGGATAGATAATCATCATTATAATTGCAATAACATTTTCGGAGGGCCATTACAATGGGATTATAACATTATTGAAACCTGTCTTAAAGCCTGCAAGAGTGCAAAAGTGGAGAAAACATTCTTAACTGAATAATGAAAACTTACCAAGAAACTGAATGATGAAAGAATGTTCTTCTCTTATTTCAATCATCCTTCCTTTTCTTCTCTCTCTCCTTCTCTGAACATCAACCGATATCTCACAAGACATCGGATGCTAAGATATTAAAAATCATAAAAGAACTTTTAATCACTAACTTAATTTTCTTTTTGATAGCAAACTATTATGATCAGTCTATATTGTGAAAGTATTGATCAATATTGCTATATCAATAGATATTTATGATAATTTGATCTGTCATTTACACCGATCAGAATACAAGGATACCTTAACAATTCTAAATATTCTCAAAACCATCCATTTCAAAAAGGAATATGATTCCTGAACCATTTTAAATATTATCTAACCATCCATCTCAACAAAGACAAAACCAATACCGTAACTTGTCTTGGCTCTCATCGTTCACATACATTGACAGGTAATTGGAGTTAAACCAAAAAAAGAAAAAAAATCATCCTGTATTGCCCTTGGCATCGCTTTTCATTTGGTGTGTTACAGCACATGGAAGCAGATTAGATAAGTCACCAGGGACAAGTCTGATCCAACAAAAACCTTTTCTGAGAACCCAAGTGAAAACTTCAATGCTCAAAGGAAGAATATTTGCACATTAGGAAAGAAGACTTATAAATATGCTGCATTCTGCATATGATCTTAATCAACTTCATCCATAAATACATTATTGTTTTTAAGAGAGTCCTCTGCGGGAAACCCTATCCAGTTGTGCATAGCTGCAACCCTTTTTCAGCAATATTTATTTCTTAGACAAATAAAAAAAGAACAACTTCACACACTTCTCTAACCTAGCTACTCCTCTCAAGTTGCAAATTGGTCTTTGCCATTATATTATCTTAACATAAGACCTATTGTGTGCAGAGTGTTTTCTTCTTCCTCTTTTTTTTCTAAACTTTAAACTATGAGGCTTTTTTCTGGTAGAGAAGGACAGTGATGCGTTAAGATACTGTTTTTGTCGAAAGAGTCACAAAGTCCAACTATTTTGCTGATTGATCATTGGCAAGCAAGACAAAAATATTTCCTGTCCAATTTGGACCCAGTTGAAACTTTGCATTGTCTTTGATTTTCCATTGGAAGTGATCAAATTATTACCTGTCCAACCCATTTGATCCTGCTTGAAACTTGTTGTCTTTGATTTTTCTTAAAAGTTCTCAATCTTAGAGGTATTCCAAACCATGTTGTGCCTAATTGCAGAATAATAATCAAGTATTCTCCTGGATTTTCTTATGAATTATTACACGTGTGTCACATGATCTCACATGAATGCCTTATCTACTAGTGTTCATGTTACCTAAGCAGATATTGGAAATAAAAAGCAGCAAGATATAATGCAACATTACCTGGAAATTTGAAGCTAACTGCTTTTCATATCATGCAGGTGATTAATGAGGGCTGTCCATCTTAATTTTAATTAAGATGGATGGCCCTTGCAATAATAGAATAATGATCCTGTATACAAAAGTCCTCTTTGCACTTGCGTATATTATAAATTTCGTCTTTTATCTGTTATTCTACATACCTAATTGCAAGTGTCTCCACAACCATCACTTATGATTCCCAGCTATCGTGGGCAATGGGCAGGTCTCTTTCTTGCTGTTCTGTTTCAGGCTGAGTCAGTGGCAGCATGGGGAAGCAATTAAATGTGCTCTGCAGGATTTTCAAGCTAATCAACTATGGGTTGAAGGTGATTTCACAAGTATTATTTCGTTACTCAATACAGATAATATGCATGATTTTCAAACTAATCAACTGCCGCTGGATATTCATGTATGGACACAGGTGGTTTTTGCTTTTAAAGCTACACATGTAAGAAGGCAAGGAAATAAAGCTGCGGACCGGCTAGCAGATCAAGCTTTGGAAGAACAATTCAGAATCATTGATCACTATTCTGTTCCAAAAGTTTTGGCTAATATCTTGTATAATTATGTACATACTGTAATAGACTTTTAAACGGTGGTGCCTCCTCCTTGTACTTAAAAAATAAAAAAAAAAAAGAAAAATGAAGATGAAGGCATGTGATGATTGGATTGGATCAAATACAAGAGAATCAACACACAAAACTTGCATCAACCAGAATAAAATGGTTTGAAATGAAAACCTAAAAAGGAATGTTTTATTTAATGATTTAAACAGATAACAAACTAGCTTGTAGGAGGAGGAAGTTAGAAACGAGCTTAGCATACTGATTCCAAGAAATGCTGATGCATGATGGTTCAGAATGGTTAGTATGGAATGTTTAGATACGCCAATATAAATTTAAGGTTTACTTTCGAGTAAATGCTTGGCTCCGGTGCAATTTATAGGTTTAAGTTTGGCATGGCTCATCGCAGGGCAATGACGCAAAGGGCTTGGTAGCGTCGGTTGATCCTTTCTTTATCATTGTTTGTCACTTCATAGGACCCGACATTTCTTCTGTGCCACCAGGTTAGGGCCCTAAATGGGACTGCATGTATGAAATCGACCCTTAAAAAACAAATAAGAAATACCCATCCCCTGGCAACGTAGGTTTGTACTAAAACAAATAAAAACGACCCTTAAAAATCCTAAATAAAAAATACCCGTCCCCTGCTTCATGCACAGAAATCTACATAACATATGCAAGGGCACATTCAGATAAATGATCAACAAAAGACACTCTAAGCGAATAAGGCTCTAAAAAAAAATCCACACAGAAGCTTCACCATCATAAAAAAAAAAAAATATAAATATCGGTTATCAACGTATGAAATAAATGCATTGATACAATATTGAACGAATGCAGTATAAAACCTCTAGATACAAAAACAAATCAACGTCCCTGTTGAAATAATAACAACAATATATCAAATGATTCAGCATCCCAGATATTGTTTATGACAATTTGAAGGTATAATGTCTCGTATTTCACAGAAATCAATCATACCACAAAATGTTACCACGAAATGGTTCGAAAGGAAACTTCAATGAAAGAAATCAACGCACTAGAAAACCCCTTAACCAAAAACGAGATGCCGCTCAAGCATAGATGCTTGAATGAAGACATAGTTTAAATCTAAATAATGGTGACGATGTCGACCTGCGGGGTTTCCTCATCCCTCTCCTTTTGGATGAGTTCTCTCAAGCGTAGCCTTCGGTCCATGATGCGATCTGAGGCGATGGAAGGAGGGAATGGGAATGGAGATGGAGAAGGTGATCGCCTTTCTCCTCCGCTTCTGGTGAGTCGATCCCTGAGGAGATGGAAGGGTTTCGAACGTGGAAGGGAATGGCTAACGGGAAGGAAGGAAGAGTGCTCGTGGTATTGGCGCGTGTTTTATGCGAAGCTTAGGTCGGCGCGACAGGAGGGGCAAAATGGGAAAAATATCTTTGTCCTGGATTAAACGCAATGCAGGTAGTTTTGGCATTCATTCGTGGCTTAATGCCAGCTGGCATATAACCCGCGCTTTGCAGCAAAATTTAATTGAAATAAAAAAAATTAAATTATTTTATTAATATATAAATTATTTTATATAATTTTTATGATGGTATATATATATATATGAGTTTTTTTTTTACATATTAACAAATAACTATTACATTAAATACATCATTACGGTTTAATTATAGCATAAATAAAAAAAAGCCATGAATTATATATTTTTAAGATATTATTTAATTATAACATATTATCTAAAAAAATTATTATATAATATATTAGTTAATGAAATATTTATTATCTGACATATTATCTAAAAAAATAATTATTTTATTATAAATATTTTTTTGGTCAAACTATCATTTCAGGACGTTAAGTTTTAGCTAATGTTCATTTCAGTACAAAATTTTTTCGAGTTTCAATAAAAAATAATTTTTTTAAAATAAATTTTAGATAAAGATGAGAGCTAACGTTGTTAAATTTTTTTAACAGGATGAGTTACATGGCTTATACATGACTCTCTTCATGTCTGATATGGCGTAACTCTATTTGACTTAGTAAAATAAAAAAAATTAAAATAGAAAAAATATAAGAAAAGAATTGAAAGACGAAACAATACATACTGATGTTTTTATCTTCATCTTCATCTCTATATAGGAACCTATATGGAATCAGTTGCACAGCTCTCATTCTCGGTAGATCGATACAAGCGTGGAAGAGAATCTAACAGTCAGCAAATTTAGAGCGACGTTCTTTATAAGTTATCGTTGAGGTAAGAATTGAAATTTAATTTTTTTTGAGATTATTGAAATTACTGAATTGAAATGTGGTGTGGAGATTTTGTATTCAAGTTTGATTTTTGTCATTAACAATTCATTTGAAATTATAATTTTAGGATAAGATTTCACTGAGAAATTTTAGGAATCTATTTTGTAATTAAAAAATTTCAATTATGGATCCATGTGCTAGGCATATAAGCGCATTTGCATGTTTGTTTATAGGAGAATTTAGGGCATATTTATCAGGTTCTTATTAAGTGACGAGATTATCTGTTAATTTATTATTTTAGAAATAGCAATCGATAATAAAATAGAGTTAAACTTTCATCTTGGAGAGAGTTTTGTTATCAAGAACAATCAGAGGTTTTATGAAAGGGGTACAAAATAGTTGATAGGCATAGATCCTGATTAAATATCATATCCAGAGATCATTAGCACAATCAATAATGATCTTCGATTTTATAATATTAGGAATGAATACTATACCATTCCTTGGGGCACACCAACTCATAGCCTTAGGATTTTAAAGAATGATATAGATGTACTTTATATGGTGAGTATGCATGTTAGTGATGTTATTCCAGTTTATGTGGAGTATGAGATGGATGAAGTAGATATAGAATGGAGGGCAACTAATGATGTGCCAACAAATATGACAAAATTAGAGATACATCAAGAAGATGCAGGGCATATAAGGCATAATCTGGAGAGACAGAGGGTGGATGACAGTCAAGCAAATTCCACTAATTCTAAAAAATGCACTAGGTTTGGTAACAAAGAAAATAAGAACCATAAAAAACATGATAACTAGGAGAAAGGTGAATCAAATGACTAAGAAACATAGTGTAGAGATTCAATGGAGAGAAGAACTAGGATTAATAGGGTTCAACAGTGGCTACAAAGATAGCAAGGTGAGAGTGCTAAAGAAGAAGGATGGAGATTCAACAATGCTGCAGGCTCATCTACAAGGAAGAGGTACCAATCAGATTATGAGAATAGTAAAAGTAATCTACCTACCTTAGACTTAACTAAAGACGAAGAAAATGAAAATAAAAATAATGGTAAGATCAAAACTAGTAAGTCTTTTAATCAACAGATATTTGCAAGCATACAGCATGATAATTTATCCTACCAGGTCAAGAAAGGTTTGGCCAACACATCTTTTTAGGCCTGTCAGACTACCAATATACAGGAGGCCACCTGGAAGACCAAAGTTGAGTGGAAAGAGAGGTTATGATGAACAAACAAAGCGATACAAGCTTTCTAAAATAGGGATTGTGATTCATTGTGTGGTCTTTGCCATGAAGCTGGCCATAATAGAACTGGATGCCCACACAAGAATGACACCAATGAGTATCAATCAGAAACTGATGAAGTATAATAAATTTCATACTTATTTATATTAAATAAATTTCTTACATAATACACTCACTTTTATACGTTTTAGCAGTTTATTAGATCTAGTGTAAGTGTGAATGATGTTAGGACTAAAACTAGTAGAGGCAATAGAGGTGGAAGTGCTCGAGGGAGAGGGAGAAGAGGATGTGGCAGAACTATAATTGGTGATGCTATGGAGTATGTTCCTAAAGGACCTGAGATATATGTATCTAAGAGGATTGAGAATACCTGTATGAATATGATAAGTCTTTCTTCTTCAACTTTTTTAAATAAATTTAAGTTCAATATGCACTGGAATGCAGTAGGTTTTAATTTATTTCATTATTCTTTTATCAATGTAGGTTGGTCCTAACTTTGATACACCTGTTTTAATTAGTGAACCAACCATACATAATTCAGCTCCATCAACAAGTGATGTCACTCAGCAAGCTATTTTATTTGACAGTCAAAGATATGAGATGGTATCAAGGCGAGTTTGGAAGGAATTGAATTTGTGCATTATCTTTTTGATCCTATTTTATAATAGTTACTGAACTTAAATGCCAATTGGTGCAGTTTGATAGTTTGATATTTTTGTAAGCATTTTATAGTAATGAAAATGTCACCTTTGATACTTTTCTAAGCATTTCATAATTTAATGAAAATACCAATTTTGATATTTTTGTAAGCATTTGATAGTTTAATGAAAATAGCTTGCAAGCCTTAATCTCAATAACTCTACCTCACTAATAAGAAATATATGTGAACAAAATTGTAATAGATAGATAACATCCATTCTGGCCAAATCTTATAATTTTATTGATTGTAAATGGATATTTGAGTACGAAAGCCAATCTAATCAAATATCTAATACTTATATATAAAATTCCATATCAATAAACTACAAACAACTATAAAAGAAATATACACCGCGGACCAAAAGTCTTTTTGGCCTAAGATGGACATTAGCTGAAAGCTAACATCCTAAAATGACAGTTTGGCTATAGTTTTTTTATAATTTTGTTATATTTATTTACCATTATATTACTATGTTACTATAAATATAGTATATGTTTGGTTGCTATTTATTTATTTTTTATTTTTTTTCCTTTTATTTTATTTATTCATTATCTATTTAATTATAAATATTTAAAATTTAAATAATAATTATTACATCAAATAAATCATCATCATTTAATTATATCATAAATAAAATAGGCATGAATTATATTTTTTAAAGTTGTTATTTAATTATGATATATTATCTAAAAAAATTATTATATAACATATTATCCAATGAAATATCTATTATATAAAAAATTATCTAAAAAAATTAATTATTTAACATCATTCTATCATAAATGTTTTTTTATAATTTTGTTATATTTGTTTACCATTTTTCCATTATGTCACTATAAATATTGGTATATATTTAGTTGCTATTTTTTTTATTGATTATTTTACTATTTTATTATATTTATTTATTATTTATTTAATTATAAATATTTAAATTTTAAAAATAGATTTAAATAAGATCAGTTCCTACATAATTTTTTTTATAAGAATCTTTATATAATAAAAGGGCATATAGAACATCTATACTTAACAGGCGCATAGAAAACATATATATTTAATGAATGCATAGATATTCTATGCGCCTATATTCTTAAAACACCCCCCCTCTCTCTCTCTCTCGAATCTTCGCGCCGCTCAAATCCTCCCATCCTCTCCAAAAACTTCTCCGGCCCTCTCCCACCTGGCGGTTGCTCATCTCCGCCGCTTCTCTCCCCGACCCTCATCTTCGATGCTTCTCCCAACTGCCACCCCCTCCATCTACCTCTCTCTCAACCACCATCCCTCTCTCTCTCCCTCTCGAATTCTCCAGCCACTCAAACCCTAACCTCCTCCCCAGAAGCTTTTTCCATCCCTCTCCTTCCAACCCGTCGGCCACCTCCATCGCTCCCCCCGACCCTCATCTCAAGTGCTTCGCTCCGCACTAGATCTGCATGTGATGCTCACCACCGACTGGATCCCACCCTAGGGGTTGATTCCATGGATGCTCACCACCGGCTCTGAAGTCGATGGTCGATGATCCATCCCTCACTCCACTGATGAGGAAGGCCACCGTCCGCTACATGCCTAAGTGCTGGCTTCCTGTATCCAGTACTATCTCTTGTCCTATTCCTCCCCACTCCCATAGGTTCGAGCGCCCCCCCACACCCAGCCCCCTCTTTTTTTTCTCTTTCCATCCTCAACCCTTTGTTCACCTTCTCTACGCATCCCTTCGAACTCTAACACCACCTACAACCTAAATCCTAATCTTTTTTTGCAGCATCCTCTTCTTTGATCCAACTCCTTTTGCAACCCTACTTATTTATTCATTTTTTTCAGCATCCTCTTCTCGGATCGAACCCCCTGTGCAACCCCACCCATTTATTTCTTTTTTTATTCTAATGTCATCTTCTTCGATCCAATCCTCTCTACAACCCCATGCCAATCCTAACCCAAGCCATACCGCCTAATCCTAACACAACACCTGATCCTAACCCTAACCCTAACCCCCAACAAACCTAACCATAACACTAACTTGAACCAATTCATTACCTTAACCCTAACCTAATCAGAGAACCAACCCTAATCATATAATCTGAACCCTAATAGGAAGCGGGTTTAGCCCGCTAACCAAAATATTCAGGACTGGATCCTCACATCTGATAACTCGATAACTCGAATCTAAATTTTTATGATCTGCTAGGTTTCCAACCCAATACCCATTTACTCGACTACATGTCCGAAGCTCTTGCATTCATAAACCCGTTAGCCCATTTGTTGTTTTTCTCCAACATGATCTCTCACAACACGTGCATCCTCTTTTTTTACCCTTCCTTTACCAGAAGCAGCAACAACCGTGCCTTCGTTGCTCTATTCCTAGATGGACATTGATGGAGGCTACTACAACATGCTAGTAGCCCTTTGTCCCTTCCCTTTGTTGTTCACTGGAAGGCTACATAATTACTGCTGCAATCATGACCCTTTTTTCTTTTGTTTCATGCTTTCATGCGGACATGGGCAAGGCTGCTATGTAGCAGCCCTTTGTCCCTTCTCTTTGTTGTTCATTGAAAGGCTGTAGAATTATTATAGCAATCGTGACACTTTTTTTTGGTTTCATGCGGACATGGGTAAGGCTGCTATAACATAGTAGCAATCCTCTGTCCTTCTCCTTCCTCACTTGATGTCCATCAATAAAGGAGTGGAAGGCTACCACAATATATGCAACAACCTTCCTACATTCTTAATAAGAAACAATAATATTGTTTCTGATTGAGCAATGAAAGACTGCACACTAAACTGATGAGGGAATAAAAATCTAAAAAATTTGGTAAAAGTGAAGGTGTCTCCCAATGCACCTTCTCTAGCTTCCTTTTCTCATTTTTTTGACTGCTGTCACTCTCCTTGATTCTTCCAATCGCAAATAAATCTGATAACAAAAGAAAAATATACTGATAAAAAATAGAGCTCATATAAAAATAAAAAAAAAAAATGTTCTTCTTTACTCAATCGTGCTTTGCATTCCAATAAGCCTTTCAACCCTCCAACTATATATACCCTAATACAGGAAAAAGGAAGGATATGACAATCCATTCCCACCATTGATGTCTTTTGTTTTCTTTGCCCAAAAACCTCCTCCCTCTAATTAAAGCCTTTGAGATCTCTTGTCTTAACCTTCAATCCTATAAGCAGGCATGCCGCTATTATGTTCCTTTCAAATCCACATGCTCCTCTATTTTTTCTTTCCTCTTGCTAACACGTCAGTCACGGATTCTATGCGGATGCTACCTTGACAGTGTACGTCGATCGAATCAAGTTGACTTCCCGTGTAAAAGAAGGTTCTTTTTCTACTAGCGTATTCCTTTTTTTTTCTCTCTTTTGCTCGAGTGTTATGTCGATCCTTTCCAAATCTACAGCTTGGATGCTGATTTGGCATTGTACGTTTTCTCAGCCTTCGATTTGAAATAGAAAAAATCTTTCTCTTCCATCTCTCCTATATTATGAATGGGTATGCACCTTCCTCTTTCTTGCAAGCCATCTCTTTGACTCTCTACTACTCCCTTTCTTTTGACTTTTTTGCTCTCGCATGCCCCATCTTTCTTCATCTTGACTTCTATGGAGTACACTTTGTCCGTTGCTCTCCCATGCCCTATCTCCCTTCCTTTTAACTTCTTTAGAGTACACTCTATCAACGTCTATATAACAGAAGACATTCCAATATCATCGCTTATCTGAAAGCTGGTGGACTGCCATGTGGTGTGCAGGAAGACCATCGGATAGTGCTTTAATATATAGGATAGATGTGCTCCTCACAATGGTGGCTATTGCATAGTGAACTAATAATATAAAGTGACAAGACTATTTACAAATGGTAGACTATTAAGTTATAGGACACCCTAGCTTCATTTCGGTGGTACTTCCTCCCACCTCCAAAGCTAACATCAATGATTTTAGCCTGTTGTCTCTAGGGATTTCAGCCTTAAAGCTTTTGGTTTCTTTCGCATTCGAGTTTCTCTTAGTGTTTCTTTTTAGTGCAACTTTTTATCCTGCTACTTTGCAAAAAATTTTAGCTGGAGCATGAGGATGAAGCTAGCTCTTCGATTGGCACGTGTGCTTCTATTTCTTCACTCTCAAAAGCAGCCTCTTACTCTTTTAACTTAAAGCCTTGCAGCATTATATTTTGGTTGACGTGGCTTGTAATATTTGAACTTTTTGATCTGAGAATTTTACTATGATTATTGTAATTCCTATTTTGCCTTTTTAGTAGTTAAATCTATTATAGCTAATTATCACATAAAAGGTCTCTATTTTTATTTTGTCACAGGACTTAATCCCTTGATATTTGATTTCAGTCTGGCCTCTGGTGGAGTTTTTAGTATGCTTGATGACACAATTTTGAAACTCATATTTCTAAGCCATCCTCGGTTGTGTTTAGGATCCAGAGGTCGTTTTATCTGGTATGTCATGTGTTTGCAGCTTTTCATGTAGATAGATACCTAAAAATTAGGAATCAAATAGAGTTCGGGCAATTTATTTTGAAATTTTTCTATATGGCCAATCTTATCTAAATATAGCTCCTTAGAAAGTGATGGGCGATAGAAACTAATTAATTAAGGAACTAGGTTAATTCGTCAATGTACCTCTCTTCTTTGAAAGGGGGACATATAAAAGTGATCTGAAGTCATAAAATCAGGATCTCTATAATTCCACTTAATAAAAATATAGTTGGATTACATGTAAAATAATAGGCAAGGATGAAAATGGAACAAAATGAATTTTATGGAAACTAACATTGTCTCGCAAGTTGGGCTGGTTTACCTACCTACTCTAAAACACAATTTGGGCCAACTTGGGCGTGCTTATCATTCTTGATGTGGGTTAAAATAACATAATTAAAACATCTCATCCTAAGAGTTAGCATGATAGGGTGAGATTTTTGCATCTTTATAATATTTAGATTTGTATCTTTAGATTTTTATGTCACATTGTTACATTTTGAACAATTAACTGGATAATTATGCGAAATGTGATGGCCTATCCCACTGGAATGACCCATCACCAAATTAACTCATCTCCACCCAAACAAAATAAATAAATAAATAAAGTTTTTAGGTACATGCCTTGCATGTGATTAGCTAGAAGAGGACTCCCATCACAAGTCTTCTTCCTCAATGACTTCTAGTGAAAGTTGGGATTTTTGAGAGAAGAGGAGGCTAGGAAATACTAGCCTTTACATCTATTTAAGAGATCGCGGACCATCTGTCAAGCCACCATCGATCATCATTTGTTTTATCGTCAATATCATGGCAAAATTGTTGGGTTCATTATCGATCTCCTCTCTAATTCACCATCATTGAGGCCTCACCAAAGTTAGGGAAAAGTGCCAACAGCCTCGCCCAACTTCACCTTCTATCTAGCCACTATCATTGACTAGGGGCACCTAGTGAGATCACTGAATTAAGAACGGCAAGCCTTCTTTCCAATTCGCTCTTGTTTTCCTCCTCTTTCTTTTCTGGCCATCTTTACTACCAGCATTCCTCCCTAGAGACCTCGGCCTCTCCTCTACATTGGCCCTAGATAGAGCTGGAGCTCCAACTACTGGCGAGTGGGCTGGAAATCAAAAATGACCAAGCAAAGATTGTTCAACCCTATTTTTGGTTGGCTTCCACCTCTTCTACCGGTCGTTGCTAATGGCCATGTCTTGCTACCTATCATCGGACGTCTAGCTATGCCACCACACCCCACCAGACCACTAACCACTATCCATTCTTCTATAGTTTTTCCAAGAAAGAAGAAGAAGAAGAAAAAAAATTAAGAGAGAGAAGAGCGATTCTCCTTCTCTATCTAGTGTCTCTCTTGACTTCCTCTTTTCTCTTTCTAAGTAGGTCCATGGACCCTAATGAAGAGTCTTGACCTCCTTTGTGAAGCATTGGTCGATCCTTCGAAATCAAAGTCCTAAATTGGCCTAGTGGTCATGTCGTATGTGAGCCCCTATCCCTAATCCATGGTAAGTGTTATTACCAAATCCCAAGTTGATGAGGTCAGACTTGATCTTTTTGGATGGAGGTAAAGTAGTGGACTGCTTAATTGGAGATGAGATTGAAGGATCCTCAACTATAGACAAGCTGCTAGAGATTCCTTCCGAGTGTTGGAGTTGGACTTGTAAAAAGATCTTGATTAGATGGTTCTCCAATGGAGACTCTCTGATGCTCAAGTTAGCTGAAAATTAGAGAATAGTGAGAGAGAGAGTAATGGAGCATCTCGAGGCCTTTTTGAGAACTTAGCTGGAGTCCTTTTTTTTTCTATTTTTAGGGGATGAGTAAGAGCTGTGTACGTCAAAGGGACTTACCATTCCCAGAAACTACCCATGGATTATGTTAGCGATGATCATGCTCCATATATATTTAGGATATAGAGCGAGAAAATGATTGTCATTTGGGATGTGATCAAATCTCAGTTAGGATTTTCTTATATGACCTTTTCGTAATCACAAGAAGGATTATTCATCTAAAATGGTAATCTTGTTGAATGGGGATGACCTATTGAAATAGGACCATGCTCCCTAAATTCCTCCAGGTTGGCTGTAGCCGACCCTTGCTCACCTCGGCCATATCCAAGGACTTGATTGACCGAGGATAAGATCGAGGTCCACAATACTTGGCACTGTTGAATCCTATATAGAGTCTCATCTTCTTGTTCTATAAACTCAAGTTGACCCACAAAGAGCTTTTAAACAATCCTAGTTCTCGGACAACCTCTTAGACCAATCACCCCATCCTTTGTTGAATAATCCTAAAATCCACTATTGATGGTTCCTATTAAGCAATTTTGACCTTGATCGAGTCTATGTATCATGATTCATTGATCGAGTCACTTATACCAGACCCACCCGAAGCCATCAAACATCATCGCTTGGCCCATTATCTTCTTTTCTTATTATTTAATTTTATCGAATCCATCGAATAGAAATTAATTATATTTTTAATATTTTAAATAAATTTTGCAGATTTGCCTAGTGAAGTTTGAAGGTCTAAGATAGAAGAGGTAAGTAGACCTTACACTCTTTATTAATTTTAAACCATCACATGCTTTTTATGCATATGGTTTGTCGATAATAATATCACATTTTTCTAAAATAAAGGATCAGCAAGTATATTATGAAAACTCTATTGTATTATAAAAAATGATCCTAGGAATATTTTTAGCATGTTTATGAAACATAAGTTTTATCATGCCATTTATGAGTATGTTTTAAAATATATATATATATATATATATATTTCAAATGCTCTCAAATAGCTATATAACCTCTAAAATTAGGAAAGATTGACATTCGGAGCTAGCATTCATATAAACACAGGCTTTATTGGTGGATATGAAATTAGTATATGAAACATGAAACTCTATCAATTACGAACATGGGCTCTATTATGGGTATAAAGTGACTATACTATGAATATCTATGAGCAATATTTTAAACTATAATATGAGTAAATAGCAATATTATTTATGACTTTACTTATGCAATATACCTGGAACTATGTTTATAAAATATTTATGCATGCATGATTGACTATGACTTATTTTGTCAAAATGTACAATCAAGTATTTTATTTATATTAAAAATTAATTTCTATAAATGATCCATTATTTATACAAAAAGTTATGCTTGGTCCGAAAAGATCATATAAGTTTTACTTACCGAGTTACATAGCTCACATTCCTTTATTTTTCTTTTCTCTTATGAGATGAATATGATCATTAGAAATGAAGGATGATCTTGGCCTGAAGTTCGTTCTAGTAAGCTTAGCAACTTTATAGCAAGATTTTAATTTATTAGTTGCTTATAGCAAGATTTTAATTTATTAGTTGCTTATGACTTTATATTTAGTAATTTTATGAATTTTGATATTTAAATTTGGATTTAGTCATTCTAAATTGGTATTTATTTGATTATTTAATAGATGATGGATTTGGATCATTTATTTTATTTGAGATTATGATTGTTTACTTCATCTCATCATGGGCAGTACCCCATGGCAACATGGCCTTGTTATATCATAGAGTTGGGGCATGATATGAATAGTTGGCATGACATAAAAATTATAAAATATGAGCTTAGTTTGCCTTGATTTTTTGAGAGACATATTTGTTGTTTTTTGCAATTAATCCATTGTATAGAATTGATCTAGACATGTCATAGTATAATAATTTCAAGTGTGTGTATATATATATATATATATATATATATATATATATATATATATATATATATATATATATATATATATATATATATATATATATATATATATATATATATATATGACTTAGAGAGGATGGTTTTTGACAACGGAACAGTCTTCCGGTATGTGCGGATAAGGGAGTGTATATCTGAACTAGGCTCCATAATAGTGGTAGCCTTATGGACGGAGATGCTTTTTTTTCTATATATATAATACTGACTTTGCTAGCTATATACATACATGCATACATTCATGTGCACGTGTGTGTATGTATGTATGTATGTATGTATGTATCTATATATATGTGTGTATGTGTATGTATGTATGTATATGTATCTACTTCTCTTTTGATGAATGTTGATTTGACTGAAGCTTGGAAACTCAATATTCTAAATCCTAAAATACTAGAATCTTCTGTTCTTCCTTCACTCTCTCCTATGCTCTTATATTGTCCCTGCCATCCAATCAGTGAATTGGGATATGATCCAGTAGATGAGGTTGTTGATGAATAATACATAAAGATGGCAAGATTATGATTTAATTTATGTTCACATTCCCAAATTATCAATAAATCACTTTTTGTTGCTGGTCGCTGCTTCCATTACACCCAAATTGTCCAGCTCGATGTAACCTGAAACCGTGGTTGGGCTGAATGTTCCACTATACTGTTTGGGTTAAATTCTTGACTTTTGGTGGCTTCATAAGGAGGTTTAGAGCCTAGCTGTTTGAGGAATTTCCCAAAATAAGTCATGCTCTTGGTAGGTAGGTATAGAAATTGGTAAGCATATCTTGGCATGCCAAATTTTTAATTTGGCTTAGTAACATGCATAAGATCTATGTGCTATTCTCTTTCTATAGCACACAATTCAGATCTAAAGTTTTCGAGCAATTAAATGCAAGAAAGATCTTAGATAAATCGTTGCATCGAAAACTTTTCAAAATGTATATGCGAGCAGAACAATTTCATTGCCTTTGGCAGGGGCGGTAGGTAAGGAAGCTTTTGGGGGACTCTTTTCCGTTCTCCTAAATAAATTCTTTGCCAGGCGAGATGGTGAGAGTGAAATGAAAAAGCTTGATTGCAATAGCACGTAAATGCGGTCGCAATCTTTTATACATGAGAACGATTATCTTTCTTGCTCGTCGCTTGATTGAAATGGAAATGTATTTGGCTGTCTCGCTTTGATGTTGGCAGTCAGTCTCAACTTTTTGGCAGGGTCATAATTGAAATTATATGCTTTGATTCTGCCCCCGCATTGATCCGAACGGGACTCAAAATCTTCCCCTTCTCGTCAACAATCTCTTCCTTCCCTTTGAAGTTATGGGCATTCATTTCCAAATTCTGAATGTTTTTAGTAGTGGTTGAAGTACCATGGAAATCTTATAAAACTAAGAAAGTCAATGTCAACTCCCTTTTTTCCTCGAATGGAGTAAGGGCCCTTCTCACCTCCTACGAGTTGAATGGTATGGAAAAGAGTTTCCACCAGAAAGGATCATCAATCTCTTCTTTAAAGATTTCGATGACGGTCGAAGGGGCAAAAACACTTTCTGATGTTGAATTCCAAAAATCAGTGAGAGATTTCTCACTCTTCTTTGATCTGTCTTAGGGCCAAGAGGCAACCTCGACCCGAGTGGAAGTGTGATATGTCTGGAAACTCAAAATCATAAATAGATTCGGGTACCATTCTAATAATCTCTTTCATGATCTTTTCTATGAGTAAAATAGTTGTGAACGGTCTTCTTGCTCTTTCCATTTTCAAAATAGGGAGCAAAGCCTCTTCTTTGCTCCCTCTATTAATAGATCGATTGAGGGCCCTCCTATCCACCTAAATGAAACGCTATTTTTGGAAGTAGTCCCATCACCCTCGGACCCGATGCCAACCAAGAGGAGGCGGGACTCTCTCCAACCATTCCAAAGAGTCGAGATCTTGCAGAGAAAAAATAAGCTAGCTCAGCTGGTTTGGACCTACGTGAATTAGTTCAGTGAAGTAAGATTAAGGCTTTTCCAAGCCTTGCCGATAGGTGGCTCATGGCTCGCTCAATGCACTCGCGGAGTTTTTTAGATCAGTAGATCTAGATAGAGTCTTGCTCATAAGCGCTAGCGTGGTCGATCGCTTCATTTTTTGACACTCCGCTTGCAGCCATTGAAATCTACTGAAAAATGGAAGAGCGTGATAACGCACTATGGCTTTTCAGCCTCTGTTTGCTCATTCCGAACTATCACTGATCCTAGAGATCAGCCTTCAAGCCTTTTTCTTTTAATCTCAAGAAGGTTTTCTCGGGGAGAAAGCTGGTTGGGGAACTGCTAAATGACCTAACTTTCGAAGTCCTATCTCATTTGGTTGATAGTTGAAGGTACGTGCAATGATACCATGGACATAAACGAGATCGAGCATATCTTTAATGATCTCCAACTAGAGCATACCTAAAGCTATTGGTATGAGCATGCCCTGGATGTGAGATTTGAGCGAGAGGAAGATGAGGAAATGGAAACAACGAAGTATTGGTTAGGTTTAAGTTACAGAAATTGTAACAACAGCTTAAGCCATTAATTGGTAAGGTTATAGAATTGTTGGGGGGAAAATCATCCCTACCGGAGACATGACCAACTTAAACATTGTCGATCCCCACTGCATCATGAACTGGCTCCTTTACTCATCTCTTAAGTCTTGCTAATGAGCTTCAATTGTCGCCAATCCTGGCTCCTCCCTTCTAAGTTCATTGCCATTCGACCTCGCTATGGTTGGTCCATCCAAAGTTTGACAACAACCAATCCCAGCTTGGTGAGATCATAGCCTGCCAGACCCTACTCCAACTCCCTCTAGGTTCGGCGCTCTCCAAGTTTGGCGCCCTTCAGGTTTGGCACTCTCCAAGTTCAGCACTACCTAATCTTGCCACTTGTGGTCTCCCTACTTTCAGATTCGGCTCCATCCAATCCCACAGCACTACCTAATTAATAATCTCACTACTGATGGCTTCCAAGCCCACCTGAGTGTGGTGCTACCCAACCCCGCAATGCGCCGACTCACTTCTATGAATTCAGCATTATCGATCCCCTTCCGGTGCCGACCTTGCTGATAACTAGACTCAACTCCTTATAGCCCTGAACTTGATCCAATTTGTTGGAGATCTAATACCACTTATTATGGCAGAAAGAAAAAAATAAAAATAAAATAATTAAATACGTAGACTAGACCAAGGTCTATCTACACAGGACATGCAAAGACTTCACTATGAAAAAAGAGAAAATTTATAAGAGAAGATCAAATCCTCAACCCTCGTACACCAGTCTCTCTCTCTCAACAAAAAAATACTCCCTCACAAAGCTCTCTCTCTCTAGGAGACCTCCTGAAATGACCGCTATCCAGTGTCTGATAGTCTGTTTGAAGCCTCCTGCTTCAGCTCTTTATCAGTGCATCTACTATGTCTCAAGTTCTACCACTATCTGCTCCACCTGAGCTCTCAACAGCTACCACACCACAGTCTATCTACTTCATAGCATCTATTAAAGGCCTTAAATCTAGCCCAGATCAGAGACTGCACTCCGATTATAATTCAAAATGCTCCACAGCCGTCCAATAGCACTCGCACATGCTTTGAGTCATCTGATCGCATAAAAGACTCTCGTGTATCGTGTAATTTTGCCAAAGACCACCTAACGATCCATGTGAAGTGCGTGGACCGCATCTCTAGCCATGGACCACGCCAAAAGGGCCTGTGAACCATGCGTGGGCCTATACGTGCGCTCGCATGCTGGGCCTATGTAGGCCACTTGCACCTAGGCTGTGTGCCTACTGGGCCACACCAAGCTCATGAGACCCATGCTTGCGAGCCAGCCCATGGTCTGCTCTAGATCTTAGGTGTCTTCCTGAGCTTCGCTTCACTGCAATCTTCACTATAGGCTCCTGGTAGATTAAATTCGAGATGTTTTTCTCAACAATCTTCATCTCGACCTAACATCAGCCTCCTCATAATCTTGAAAACTTTTTGGATGATCTCACTCCTATGCCTTGGGACAAATGCCTACTATTCATGGATGAACAAACATGAGAGTCGAGCTAGGTTACTCGATCCCATCTCTATCATATATTGTGCTTTGCCTGACTTGAGATCTACTCGGGATAACCTCCTATGGTAATAAAAATTTTATCTTATAATATCGCATGTCATCCTTTCGATTCTCTCATCTCGTACTCAATCTACCTACATCTGGAGCTCCACCTTACACTGGACTTCCATTGACTTATGAAGCTCCACCTCATGCCGAGCTTTCCGTCAAGAGATAATATCCTCCATACTTTCTTTTCCTCATGATAATGTTAGAAATTATATCCCAAAGCCAATCATCAGCCTGTTGATGGTTGAGATATTATAATTATTTTATTAATTAATAAAAAATATTTTGGCATCTTTTTTCATCACATGTTTACATCTTCTAATGAACTCCATTGTTGTGATGAAGTCCTTAGGACTATTTAGTTTCGATAAAGAGATGATTTATCGATTAGTCCTTAAATTTATTCATAATCAAATGATAGATTGTTAATTAAGATGACAGCATCTATCAAGCATAGATCGCTATATGCCATATAGGTTGGGTGTTCTTTTAACCAAGGTGTATGGAGATACTAGTATGGCATATAGATGAGATGTATGGGTACATCGTTATTAAACGTGATCAATTTCAGAGCATTCTACTATTGAGAATATCTCTTATGGGATATAGGTATAAGTATCCCTTAGATCTAAGATTACCTCAGTGACTTACAAGCAACTCATGGTGCTTTAGTATCGGACTAACTGAATTTTTAATTCAGCAATGGAAGGCTTCTGGGCACAGTCAAGTACTTACGAAGTTAAAGTGTGATAAAGATAGAATTGACTATTCTAAGAGTTGGAGAAGAATGTATCACTGTATTTCAATATAGCAAAACCTTGGCCAGGATAATCCATCAGATGAATTTGATATTTTGAAATACAATGTGGATAACCTGATCAAAGTTGATAGTTGAACTCTGATGTATCCTACGAGCATTATGGTAAGAGGATGAATTATATGAAAATTATATCCGCATGGGTTCTAAGGATGGTGTTCTATATCTTCGATCTATCTGACTATTGGGTATCATTGCTAGATGATCACTTCGATTGGTATAAAAATTTATTTTTATACTATCGACTTAGGTTCGGACCTATGAGGTCACATACATTAGAGCTTACAATCTGATCGGATGATTGATCAATGATTAAGAATCATTCTAAGGTTAAACAATTAATACGATTGGTATTTAACCTAGTGCAAGTATTGCAGGAGGATCGATTAACAATTGGATTGCTAATTGACTTAATTTGATTAAGCCAATAGATTAAAATTAAGTTTAATTAAATATAATTTAATTAAATTTAATTTGAACTTGATTGGATCAAGTTCAATTTATTTATTAGATAAGCCAAGTGCAAGAAAGAACTAGTCCTAGTCTAACTAGGACTCGGATTAACCCAATTTTTTAATTTAATTAAAAATAAATTAAATTTAAATTTAATTTATTTAAGTTTTTAAATGGGTTAAGACTTTATTTAATTGATTTGATTGATTAAAAGATCTTGTTTGACCAAGTCAAAATAGGAGTCCTAGTGTGACTAGGACTCCCTATCTCCTTACGCCACCTTGGTCCCAATGCCCCTCATACCTATTTTTTAGATATTTTTTATGAAAAATCTCTTTCTTCCTAATTTTCATGCTCCCTCTCTCCCTCCAAGTCATATTTGGAAGTTAGGTGGAAGACCAAGTCAAAGGAGGAATTGGTTTTGCTTAGGATTCTATGAGATAGAATCCTTGTTGACCAAAACATCTTCCCTTGAGTGCCGCCTCCTCTTTAAATTAATTCTTCTCTTATTCCATGAAAATAATCTTTTTTTTTGTGTGCCCTCCCTTGCTGATCCATGCCAAAAATTAAGGAGGAGGCGCCCAAGAGTTGGGTGCCCCAACAACTTTCCATATTTGGATATTCCTAGTCTAGAAATTTGACCTAACTTGGACTCTTCTTTTTTTCTATTTATTGGATGAATTTTGTTTTAATATTTTCATGAAATATAGAGATTTAGGAGAGATTTGGGATGTGCAAAAATTAAAGGAAGAGGGTCCTTGGGCGTGGGGATTCCGTAGACACCAAACTAGATGTCTAGGTGAGAGAAAAGATAAGAAGAAGAGGGTCTTCTTCTAGGGTTGTTTTATTTTCAATCTCTCCTCTTTTTTTTGAATTTTTTTAAGAGAGTCTCGGATCAGTAAACTCTCATCTTCCTTCTCATATTTTGGAGAGTCCAAATTTTGAAAAAAGAAGCATCGGATCGATCATCGAAGAAGGATCAGCATAGTACTAGCATGCTGTGCTAATTTTCTGCATCGAACTTCATATCAGAGATCGTAAATTCATGTGGATGACTCCTAGAGGTCGGACGCATATGCGGCTTATGACTTCATCCTCAAGCCTGAATCAATAAGTTAGAACATCTAAACTTGCTCAGGTAACAGATCTGATCTATTAAGATCTGATCTATTAACTTCATACCTGTATTCGATATAGCGTAGATCTAGGTTGATTTGATCAACCTTTTACTTTCTTATTTAATTTTAATTTCTGATTTAATATCATGCCTTGATCATGTAATAAATTTAAGATTTAGATATTTATATATTTATTTAAATAAATATTTAATTTATTTAAATCTTTCACTGTAAGATCTCAAAAATTTTTTCAAGATCTATCTGTAAAATCCTAGATCTGATTTCTTCAATTGGTATCAGAGCTTAGATTCTTATTATATAATTTTTATGCATGTCTAGATTATTTTTTAGATTAGATCTAATTTATAATCTAATTATTAAATCTAAAATTAAAATAAAAAAATATTTTAGATTGCACGAACTATCATAAGATTGTCCTGCTGTAAGATTTACCTCTTACAGTGAATAGATTATCCTAGTACGTGCTGATCTAAAATATTAATCATAAAACTTTAGATTAGATCTAAGAGATTTTATGATCTGATTAAAAATATTTTATTCTAATTTCAGTCATCATAAATGTGTTAGATTTGATCTAAGAAGATTAATGATTGATTATTATTGAAACTGTTTCAATTACATAAACCTATTTAGATTAGATCTAAAGTAGTTTTATATTTATTTTACTTGCATATTGATTATGAATCAAACATGCAACTTGATTGATAGAACCATGTTGTAAAATATTTTATAAATATTAAAATTATTTTTGAAAAGTCGAACCTCAACCCTCAGCTCAAAACTTAATTGAAAATTAAGAAGTTGATTGATTAGGATCTAGAATTGTGAATTGAAAATCCTAAGACATAAATCATAACACATTGGGTTAAATGGGTTGGTGGGGATTAGATCCATTAATTGGGTTAGACCTAGGGTTAGATTAAAAAATAGACTTAATTAGAGAATTGACTAAATCTAATCAATTATTACCTTAGATTAGATCAAGGATTCTCTAGATCAATTACAACAGTTGTAGTTGGTCAAGTCTTTATCTTTAACAAGATCCAAGATGGACTTGATTCTTGGCTATACGGTCTACCATGAATTGTTAGGTTGATCTAATTGAAACTAATTAAACCAGTTGGTGTCTAACATAAATCAGACTGATGGTTTTTAATTGGCAGCCCACTTATCTGACCATTTCTAATGGTGTCTAAGGCAAGCTGGGTAGATCCTTCTACTAATCGAACTTACCTGGCCTCTTGATGAGATTATATTTTAATCAGATCGCTTAACTATTCGAGCTGACCCATGTCAGCTAAGTAAATTAGTTTGACTGATTTAGGTGCTCCTAGACCAACCTATTAATGATCTCTCTTAAGCTGACTTGGTGAAGTTAATGAAAGGATCATGGCAAGCTGGTTAATCTGACCTACTCACTTCTATAAATTAAATTCTCTAAAATTATTAGATTCCTAAAATGAAATAGTTATATGATAACTTGATCATAGCCTTCCATTAAAGTAGATGATAATGAGTCCATCAGTTGAATAATCATTGGAGGCTCAAAGACCTGATGCTTATCGATTGATGGAATTATCATTCATTATATAATCTCTTGGATACATCTTTCTAAATGATGGTCAGGTGGGCCAACCAAAGTTAGGCCTGATCATTCATTGGTTGGATGGGTCAAGTATGGTCATATTAATGGTTGGACCTAACTAGACCCTTTTTTGAGAAGGCCAAAGCCAACTGATCAGAGCCTGGGGCAAAATTTAATTACTAAAAATTATTTGAATAAATAATTAGTTATGAACCTATCCTTAGATGTACATGAGTGGGTCAACCAAAGTTGAGCTTGTGTACAATCTATGTGGATTCTAGTATCCACTAAGTAATTAGGATAATTCCTCGAATTGGAGGTTGAGACTATCAATTCGAATAAAATAGTGAAAGAAATCTTTTGTTTAAAGTCCAAATCTTTAGATTTAATGAATCAATTACTAATTAAATTTTGATTTTTCTTTGTGCAGACATAACCACTTCTCTATCGCTCTGATTATTGTTGGACAATGATAAGTTGGTAGGATCTAACTTTGGTAGCTGGTACCGAAAGTTGAAGAGTATTCTGAAGCATGAACGGATCCTAAATGTGCTGACGGATTCTGCACCTGAGGAGCCAACTGCCAATGCACGTGGAATAGTCAGAGACACTTATCAAAAGTGACTCAGTGATCAAACTATGGTGTGCTACATTATGCTGGCTGCGATGAGCAATAAGTTCAGTCGCAAGTTTGAGACAGTTCAGCCAAATGAAATACTCCAAGCATTGGAGGATTCTTTTGGCACACCCGATGACGTTGAGAGGCACAAGATTAGTGGTGCCATCTTCAACGCTAGAATGCGGGATGGTGCCTTTATCATTGATCATGTATTGTACATGATCGAGTTGATAGAGCGCTTGAGCAAGCTTAGCTTTTTCTTGCACAAACAACTTGGAAAAGATGCAATACTGAACTCGCCGTCCAAGTCTTATCTTCCATTTCTTACACATTATAGAATGTCAAAGTCTGAAGTAAACTATCATGGGTTATTAGGGTTACTTCAGAACTTTGAGAAGGATCACCAACCCCATAAAGAGTCAGTAAACTTAGTGGGACGTTCATCTTCTTATTCTCGATCCTTTGGAAAAAAAAAAAAGAACAAGAAGAAAAAAGCCAAGAAGGTGCATGTTCATGCTAAAATACCTATGCAGGCTCAAACCCTAAAGACCAAGCTCGATAAGAGTCAAGCCAAATACTTCTTTTGCAAGAAGTGGGGGCACTGAAAGAGGAACTATCCTCAGTACATTGCCTCCCTGGATCCAAATAGGCAGAGAAAGAAGTAAGATATTGCTGGGCAAGATATTTATATGATAACTCCTTACAATTTTTCTATTTATGATATTACTGACTAGGTATTGGATACCGATAGCCCTTACCATATTTATAATTCATTGCAGAGGATGCAGGTCAGTAGAAGATTTGAGCAAGATGAGAGATTTCTGAACGTTAGAGATGAAAGATCAGTTCCAGTTCTAGCTTTAAAAATTTTGAAACTTATATTTGAATCTCATACCGTTATTCTTAGTGATTATCATTTCTGTCCTAGTTTCTTTTTAAATATCATTTCTGTAGGCCTTTTGGCCATGCACAATTATAAAATTTTAATAAAGAAACGAGTTTGTAATATCATTGTAAATAGTGTTACTACAAACTATAGATAATTGAATAATGGTGTATATATATTATCACAATCTATTAATGTAGTCTATTCTACTGATAAGCATCCTAAATTAGATAGTGTATCAGACATCTACTTATGGCACTGTAGGCTAGGTCATATAAACAAGAACAGGATAAATATGTTGACTTAAAAGAAATCATCAAAGTCAATGATTGTGAATCATTTCTAACATGTGAGTTCTATCTTTTTGGTAAAATGGCCAAGTCATCTTTTACTGAAAAAGATGAAAGAGCCAATGAGCTCTTAGGTCTAGTATTATCGTCCACAACGATCCAAACATCACTTAGCTCTGATACCATATTGCTATCCACAACGTTCTAGGCATCACCTAGCTCTGATACCAAATTATAAACCCATGATATCGCTCGAACGTCAATCATCCTTGACATCACAATCACCGATCTGATACCAAATTATAAACCCATGATATCGCTCGAACGCCAATCATCCTTGACATCACAAGCACCGATACTATGTTGCGGAAGCTCCTGATCTTTAGTATGGATCAGAAGAAACTTATGATGTTCTCTATGGGCAGCAAACCATCGATCCTCCACCTAGATATGTGATGGGATGCCTCCCTCCTTAGGCTTGAGGGAGACGCCCCCATCTCTAGGACTTCTTCAAGAACCCTAGGACGACAACTCTAGAGAGAAGAGAAGAAAAAAATTGAGGAAGAAAAGGTCTGTATTGATTTCAACCTTTTTTAAAATTCTAATACAACCTATGTATTTATACATAGCCATTAGGCCCAATCAAAAACTCTCCTGAGTAATCCAATACATGAAAGCACTCACCGAGCCTAAGTCTTACATGCTCTCATCCTCTGGTTCTAGACCCGATCCATACATGAATTAGCCATCTTAAGACATCTCAAACCAGGCATTAAGACTCCTAGGATCAACTTAGATCTTAGCCCAGAATAGATCCTTCCATAACTCTGCCCGCGCACTGAGCCGGCTCAGTCTCAGCACTGAGTCGGTTAAGTTCTATTGGGTCGGCTCAGTCTGAAACTGAGCCGACCCAGTCTTGTACTGCGCCAGCAGTCACGAATGCACAGCTCTTTATTTTGCCTGTGCTCTGAGACTTAGCCGATTCAGTTTTGGATTGAGCCGACTAATCTATAGAAAATCTTCTTTCTATAGTCTTGATTCTCCGACTTTGGTTTCTTGCTTCACCTTATGTCCCAGCTTTTCTTCCAAGCCTTGGCAAACCTCTCGGCAATAACCTCCTACATGTTCCCACTGTCCCTGCGCACTCGACAGCACCTGTGCAATCATCGCCTCCACCAATCTTCTTTAGCTATTGTGCACCCTTGAGGCCTTTGGGATGACCGCCTCCACCGCTGAAGATCTGTGCTTGCTTCTTGGCACCATCCTGAAATTATAAGATCCCTTCTGCTTAGCAGTTGCATCACTTTCTCTAGACTTTTTTAGAGAACCTACAACATTTTTGCATCAGCATATGCTATACCATCTGACATAATCTTCTCAAAGCTATGCCTGTCCACCTATACACACCGCTCCATCTGAAACTGTGCATCACCGACGCTCTGAACTCATGCCAAATTTTCTCTCTACTTGTGAAGACAGCACTGTGGAGCTCCACCTATATCCGAAGTCTATCTGGTGTCACAGAAGTTGACTCTATACCCGAGTCCCTCAAGGCCAACCACTCAACACTACACTGCTGAGCCTACCACTGCACCTCGAACACTGTCGCTGTCCCTTCGAACCCTCCATGCTCTGCGATCCTCTTCGAAGCCATCTCGAATACCTCCACAACCCGCGGGCACCTCCAAAATCCAAAAGCTCATCCAACTCTTCTAAAATCAGCGACTGAACCCTAAGAAATTCTATCCTAGTCCTTCTCTTCTGCCCCTACACTAGCCATCGCTTTAGTTGCATCCAAAAAATCATCCTCCAGCTGAACCGTGACTCTTTCTGATGCTTCTGCAGAAAAAATCTGATCCATGATACTCTCAACTACTAGAGACCTCTTGGCGCTCTCTAAGACCCCCTGGCTCTTCCTGAGACCTGCATCCGATCTTCTTGAGGTACCACTGACACTCTCTGCTAAGATACACTCCTCGACTGCTGCACCACCAAGTCTCTCTCACTCCCGTGCCTCTAGGAAAGCGCTCCTGCAGCACTCCAGCACTCCCTAACTCGTCTCTGCACCGCTCTACAGTCGTCCAGTCCTAACCTAACCTACTGAATCTCCATGGATCATCCATCTCCATTACTCCCAAGACTTCGCAAATTCATGCTCTGATCGAACGACTAAATACATCTCCGACTATTTTCCCGCCTTCCAAATATCGAAGGACGTATAGTCGCTTTTTCAATCTTCTTTTGACTATTACCTCTTAGAAAATCTCTCTTCAATAGTCCTACACTGCTCATGTCATACACTCTGAATTTGCTTTTCCATCGATCTGACCGGTAAGTTCTTGACCTTTCAGGTATCAAGACTACTATTCTTCCCTCTTAATATAGGGAAAAAGTTTATGGCATGATCTTGTATCATGTTGTCGTGCAATATCTTCTTAGGCTACTTCTATGGCATTCTTGATTTCGATGTTACCAATTTTGTTCTATCAAACATCAATCAAATAGATAGATTGGAATAGATGGTTGGAATCATCAGGTTAAGTCAGACTTATTTTAGCCTATATGATTAGTTTTTTTTGGAGGCAATGCACACGTCTGAAAACCATTTCCCATTACAACACTAGATGCACAAACTGAGTTACAACATTCAGAGAAGACAAGATTGATCTGTCATGAGCTGCATCAATGCAACTGGAGATGGACGCTCCCGTAGTTTATTGCATGTCTTAATTCTTTTGGGAAATTGAAACGCCTGCTGATTCCTTGATTGGGGGAGAAACATATATGCATAATAATCTTACACAGCCTACACATCAGACATACACTTTCCCAAACTTCCCAACCTTACTCCATCAAAGCATGTACATTAACCCAGCCTTTATTGATCGTATTTTCTCATGTGTAATAGGTGGCGAAGTCTTGGTCACCCTTATTCGTTGCTCCTACTTGGGCTCCTGTCACTTTCTAACCTAGTTGGTGGGCCTCAGCAACAAAGTGTCGCTCCCCCCCCCAAATATTTAGACATACCGGGAATATTTTTACTCTGTTATACAATTTGCAGCTGCGATGCTGCTGCTCTGAGGACAACGCCATTAATTTCCTATTATCATCCTTGTCCTTGGCAAATTTAACAGTGGATGAATCTTTTTATGCAACATTGCACAAGACTGCTACGTCCAGTATGGAATTTTCTTGGATGGTGATTTATGGATCTCATTAACAGATTCATGCTCACAGAACTTCTTTTACCTGCAAATTGGTACCTCAGCCTGCATCTAACCTAGAAGGCTGCATGTCTAAATATTCTCCTCAAGTTACATGCAGCCTACTTAACTTCATAGAAGCTTTGAGAGAAGTGACCGGCGAATTGCCCTTACCAAATTGATTAGCTTCTGCCACCTCATTCCTCATTGATTTGCATGTGCAACCTTCTAATTGTCAAGAGTAAAATATATGCAGTTTTTTTTTTCTTTTTCAGCTAAAAGAGGTACAGTGAGCTTGAAATGGATTGCTGAATCTGGAAAGGACCATGATAACAAATTAACACCATCGTCCTCAGAGCATTAGCTGCCTTATATAACAGATCACATAAATGTTACAGGTTTGTCTAGATATTCAATTCAAGTTATTTTGCAGCCTGTCTAGCATCAATGAAGCTGCAAGAGAATTAACAGAAAGCCATAACAGCTACATATCATCTAACAAAAAGCTGCATCAGCTACACAACAGAAAAATGTTCATATCTCCGAGTCCAAAACATATGAATACTAACAGAAAGCCGTAACATCTAGATATCAAACAAAAAATAGCTCGCGGATGCAGCTAGTTTGACAAACATCAACCAAAACGTATCTACAAATACTTATCTGATGAAAACAAAGTATCAGCAGCAGTAGCATCCATGAAACAAGAAGTCAAGAAAACAGGCTATGGACTGACGTCATCATGCAAGAGAACTACGGTGTAAGCCAAGCTTTTTCACCACGTGCAAGCATTCCAAGATGCTCACAGCCTCGGACATTCCAGGGCGCTCACGATATTTTAATACCTTCAGGCAACGCTTCGCACAACTCACAGCCAGTTTTATAACAGCAGCACTATCGCAAGTGTGATACTCACCATCCACGCAGAAGTTCTTTAGGACAATGAATTTTGTAAAGTTCATCCAATAAAATCTCTTCAAAGGAGAATATCCACTTCGAGCTATAATGTTGCTAACTTCCGGATCATGGCTCTTGGTGATCATTGCTAGAAGCAGGGCACCAAAACTATAGACATCACACCAGGGGCCAATGGTAACACCTGCCATCAGCCACCAGAATTTATTAGAACACCAGAATTGTATACATGTTTACATATATGCACACGCACGCGCGCGCGCGCACATCCATCCATACACATGCACGCACGCACACATCCGTCCATCCATATATATATATGTGTGTGTGTGTCTCTCTCTCTCTCTATATATATATAGACACACACACGTATATATATATATATATGTAGACTTGAAAATATTATATATAATATGACATCCATCCACACATGTATATACATATGTATGTAGATGTGTATACATATACATATATACATGTATATACATATGTATGTAGATGTGTATACATATACATATAAAAATGTGTATATACATATGTATGTATGTACATGTATATACATATATACATGTGTGTGTATATATATATATATGTATGTATGTATGTATGTATGTACATGTATATACATATATACATGTATATATATATATATGTATGTACATGTATATACATATATATATATAGACTTGAAAATATTATATATAATATGACATACATACATCCATACATCCATCCATGCATACATACATATCCATGCATACATCCATACATACATACATCCATACATACATACATACATATAGACACACACACACACACATATATATATACATATATGTATATATACATATATATATAGACTTGAAAATATTATAATATGACAAGTCTAGATCAATTCTATACAATGGATTACATTGCAAAAACAACAAATATATCTCTCTTGAAAATCAAGGTAAACTAAGCTTATATTTTATAATTTTGATGTCATCCTAGCTGTTCACATAATTATCCAGTTAATGGTTTGAAATGTAACAATGTCATAGAAAAACCAAAAGATAAAAATCTAAATGTTATAAAAAAAAATAAAAAATAAAAAAATCTCACTTTGTTAACCTAATTCCTAATATGGTCCAAGCACTAACAATATGGCTAAATAAACAAATACAAAATCCAAGATCTATAAATATGACATATTTTAATAATGTTATTTTAACCCACAACATGAATCATGAATACACCCAAGTTGGCCCAAATTGTGTTTTGGGGTATAGGTAAACCAACCCAACTTGT
Organism: Cocos nucifera; assembly: GCA_006176705.1. NCBI lineage: Eukaryota > Viridiplantae > Streptophyta > Magnoliopsida > Arecales > Arecaceae > Cocos > Cocos nucifera. The sequence continues at coordinate 767,583 of QRFJ01001671.1, read as the reverse complement.
GAGCCGGTGTTAGTTTCCATAAAATTTATTTTGTTACATTTTCATCATTGACTATTATTTTACACATAATCCAGCTTTATTTTTAATTAAGTGGAATCATACAGATCCTACTTTTTTGACTGTAGATCACTTTTATATGCTCTTTCAAAGAAGAAAGATACACTGCTGAATTAACCTAGTTCCATAATTTATTACTTCATATCACTCAACACTTTCTAAGGAGCTATATTTAGATAGCCTTGGCAATACACAAAAAAATAAAAATAAAAATAAATTGCCAAAACTCTCATTCCTAATTTCCAGGTATCTATCTACATGAAAAGCTGTAAACACATGACATACCACATAAAGTGTACTCTGGATCTATATACACCTGAGGACTGCTCAGAAATATGAGTTTCAAAACTGTGTGATCAAAAATACCCAAAACTCCACCATAGGCCATAGCAAAACCAAAAATTAAGGGATTGAAGTCCTGTGACAAAACAAAGAACAGAGACAACACGATAATTAGCTGTCATAAATTTAACTACTAGAAAGGCAAAAAAAGGAATTACAATAATCATAATGAAATTCTCAATTCGAAAAGTTCAAATATTACAAACCATGTCGACCAAAATGCTGCGAGGCTCAAAGTTCAAAAGAATAAGAGGCTTCTCTTGTGAGTGAAGAAACTGAAGCACACGTGCCAATTGAAGAGCTACCTTCATCCTCATGCTCCAGCTAAAACTTTCTGTGAAGTAGCAGAAAAAAAATTGAAATAAAAAAAAGCAATAAGAGAAATTCTTTTTCTTCTTTTTAATATAGGAGTAGAATGCCAAAGAAACCTAAAGACACGTAGAATCTTAGTACCATCAAATATAAGACTATGCAATGTGCCTAAGGCATGGCAGTCATAGACCAGACCCAGATTCCCAGCACTGTTGCAGTAACCTTGGAGCTTCACCACATTCGGGTGACCGCTTATCGTGGGATCCTTGAGGGCATTCAGTTGAGTCTGCATGGGCAAATGATGATGATGATGGGGAAAACAATTTCTACTTGAGGGTTTCAAACAATGATCAAAACTAACAAACCCCACCTGCCAAGCCTTAAGATCAAGATCTTTTTCATTATCCCAACGATAATAATCTTTTTCATTCTTCCGTATCTCCACAATAACCTTCCGGGCGAGATTCGATTCCTTATCAACAATCTCGCCTCGGTAGAGGAGGCTATTCGAGGAAAATGTTTTGCCCATGAAATTCTCAGCACTGAACCCATTGGTGAACATCTTCAGCTCAGCATAAGAGTAGACTGGTATTTCAACCTCCGCCACTTCGCATTGTTCTAACATCAAAATACGAGATTAAGTAAAAAAAAAAAAAAAGAGAGAGATGTAAAACCATATAAACCCTAAGAAAGGAACACGAACCTAGAGTTCTGGATTCTAGGTTAAAACCCTAGCACCTATGAGCTAGAGAAATCAAATAAAAAGTTGCAGGTCTACGTATAAGAATGCTAAAAAAAATAAATAAAATAAGAAAAACCCATAAAACTCGCGCATACCAGGCCCGTAGAAAAAACAGAGATGTCGATCCAGACGATAAACCATAAAGAAGAAGGATTAAAGATTGAGTTACATATTCAATATTAAAACCCTAACCGTAGTCGTCGAAGAAAAAATCCGTAGTAAAGATAGCGAAAAGCATGGGAGAGACGTATTGAGCGAAAGAACGCTGACCAGATCGAGATTGGTCGCCGGATGGTCGCGCCGGAGGTTTCTCCATGTCAGCCATCTCCACGCGATGCAGGGCTCGACGCTACGCAACTCCGGAATGGCGAGAGAAGCATGCGCGGATCAGAATAAATAGGAGAGAGGATCCCTGCGTTGTGAAAAAAAGCTCCGGACAGGCGGTGCATCTGCCGATGAGTGCCACCTCATCTATTTTGGATCCAACGGCTCTTATAGAACCACGTTTAACAGCTTCATAACGCCCTTCTCTCCGTTCGATCAGCAGGGGGCGGTGCTGTATTTTCCGCACCGCGGAGGATCCGCGCCCGATTTGGGAAGGCCGGTCGTTTCTGTTTTCCACTCTTTCAGTTTGGTAATTGACCGTGCCTCCTTCCGCGTCGAGAATCAGTGGGATCATTATGATACAAATCACGTTTCTCATACGGTTTAAAATGGAGGTGGGATCAAGTAAACATGGATTGGATTGGATTAGAAAATCATTCATTTAAATATAATTTATTTATTAAATAGATTAAAATTTTAAATTTAAATTTATTTTTTTTATTAAATAGATAATTTAATTTGATTTGTTTAATCTATTTATTAAATAAATTAAACAGGTTAAATAGATCTCTGCAAAAATTAAAGAATTGGATACATTATCCAAAAAGAACAAGGTTCAACTACTTACTCTGTGCCTCAGAATTCGAACAAAAAAAGCATGGGGCCGGCCGGGAGTCTGAGATGGCTTCATGGGACCAAAAATATCTCCCAGACGGCTGCCATGAACGAAAAGAAACCGCATGAACAAGAGGGTCATTGTAATGGGATGCAGCGAACCCTGCTGCCGGCCTGAATAATCCTAGTTCGATCCCCCACAGGTGGTACCTCTCCAAGAAGCTCAAGAGGGGGATCATTGTAGATGTTCTAGAACTAGCTAGCTAGATATACATAAATACCAAAAAAAAGGCTTATAACATCTGTTCATCTCACCGACATCTAACTACCACTGATCCTAAATATGTATCCAATAATATTCCAAATCTTAGAAATACTTTCTCATGTTTTTTTTTAACGATTTTAATGATGGAATGCATGTCATACTGCAACTCAGTTTTGCAGCACCACTCTTACTAGGCTTCCTGAAGCTTCCATGAAGCGAAACAGGTTGCATGATGACTAGAGGATTTTGACGTACCTGAACTTTTGATGTGATCTGTTATAAAATTAAGGATGCTGACACTGCTCGTCAGAGGATGATGGCATGGATTTGTCGTCGTCGTGCATGCTTAGCAGACGTAACAGTTGAAGCAGTTAATTTGGAACACCTTACAAAATTAACTGAAGTTACTCTCATATATGATTAGAAGTTGCAACGGAGAATCCTGAAAACATCAGGAGCCACTGAAGTTGATAGAGACCTACAGCCACTCAAGTTCTCTTGCAGCTTCATTAACGAAGCTAGACAGACGGCAACATAACTTGAGGGGAATATATGTAGAAAAGCCTGTAACGTTTATCTGTTATCCAAGGCAGCAGCTGCTTTGAGGACAATTAATGGTGTTGTTAATTTGTTATCATGATCCTTAGCAGATTCAATAATCCATTTCATGCTCACTGCACTTCGATTACCTGCAAAAAAGAAAAGCATACTGCGGGTTTGTGACTCTGATAATTAGAAGTTGCACATGAATAGCATGCTTCAATGGTTGATGAAATCATTCACGAAATAAGCCTTTCTGGTGGGTATGAGATCACTTGTAATATTTTCTGCGGGATAAATGCCAATATGGATGGATGGTTTTTTCAATCAAGAAGATATTGTTGAAGAGATTATGCCTACCTGTTGACATCTACCCATGACTAATTCTATCTCTTTCCAAATTCTAATAGAAACCAATCGCATGCACGTCGCTTGCTCGATCGACTCATTCCTTTAATGCACAAGATCACGTCAATTTCATTCCTGCCAAAAGGATGAGCCGTCATCGGCGGATGCATCGCCCCTCGATGCTTTCTTTTCCACACCGCAGAGGATCCTCTGCCAATCGAAAATGTGTTCCTCCTGCCATATTAAAGGATTTTGCCTGATTCACGATGCTCTACGTTTTCTTTCTTTTCTTTTCTTTTGGTGTGCACGTGCGAGCACATGTTTATATATGTGCTCAATGGGGTGCATGCGTGTGCTTTAATTTGCCTTGGCGTGCGAGGTGGGTGGTGCGTGCGCACGTGTTTTAATTTGTCTTTTGGAGTGGAGGGTGGGGAGTGGGTGTTGTGGGCGCGCGTACAAATGATTGTATCAAACATATGAATTGTTTGGTCCATTTGTAAACCTTTCTTATTCTTTTCATAATCCTTCCTAAATATAATTGCATGATCAAACTTTAGACTTCATATGTTTGATATAATCATTAGAAATTTCCATCATTAATACTAATATTTAATAATTGTCTCACAGAATACATAGGATATGATATTTTTCTCATTTATGCAATTATTTTTGAAATGCAATGCAACATTGTAACAAATTATAATAAATAAAATATTTTAATAAAAAAAAATTTTCACATCAATCAATAAAGTTTGATGATAGCATTGCATAGCATCATTAATATTTATTGTATGTTAAGCAATAAAATTTTAATGACTGAGCATATTAATATTGGTATTAATAATCCTAATGTCTACATGGTGAATGGAGGCCTTTGCTTTGAGCCTCTATTTTAGATATATACAAGGGTTCTACGACTGATCATATTTAAAAAAATAATTATATATAAATAATAAAATCATATTTATTTCATTTCATAATCTTCTCTATCTATATAAATAAATTTTAATTATAAGAATGAAATAATATCATATATTAATAACATAATTTAATTTATGTAAATAGAATTTAATGTGATTTTTTAGTAATCAAAGCTGAAATTTAATGCTTGAAGGATTGTTAAATAAGAGGATACATGGCATAGATCAAGAATGGCTTACGTGGATAATCTAAAATGCCAAGAAACTTTCTCTCTATTTTTGCTTTCTAATATATATATCAAACTAGCATATGACTTGCATGTTGTATTGGATATAAATTTTCTCTTTTTTTTTGGCTCTTCTTCAATTGCAATATAGAATGTATATAATAGAATATGTAATAGAAATAAAATAGAATGTAATGGATAGACAAGTCTAATTATTTTTTTAAAAAAATTTTAATATTAATATTATAATTAATATTACTCACTGTTGGTGCAGAAACTGATCGTCGCCGGAGGTCGCTGGAGTCGAGGTCGCTAAGGTCGCCGCCGGGGACCTGCAAAATAAAGTTTCGTCCGAAGCCGGTGGGGGGTGACTCCGGCAAGATCCTCCGACGCTCAAGTCAGCTCTGGCCAATAGGAATGGAGTGCTCGGAATGAGTTCCAGAGCTTAGAGAGAAAAAGGAGAGCTTAGAGAGGAAAAGGAGAGCTTAGAGATCAGAAAGATTAGCCTTAGCATATCTGGAGGAGAGCCCCTTTTATAGCAGAGCTTGATGGTGATGGCTGTTGCCGTGTGCTGGCGGGCCGCTCGAGGCTCGGCGGAGTCAGTCTCTCGGGGAGGTGCCGTACGCGGCAGGATTGGTGGTGACAGCTACAGCCGCGTGCTGGCGGGCCGCTCGAGGTTCGGTGGAGCCAGTCTCACGGGACGGTGATGGCCGCAGCCGCGTGCTGGCGGGCCACTCGAGGTTCGGCGGAGCCAGTCCCATGGGATGGTGACGGCCGCAGCCGCGTGCTGACGGACCGATCGAGGTTCGGCGGAGTCAGTCCCACGGGATGGTGACAGCCATCACCTCCTCATAGCGGGTCGCTATCACTCGGAGGACTGACGGTGATGGCCGCAGAGCTTGCGGCGGATGAAGGGTTGAAGGCCTTCGTCGTGTGCCCATTTCGGAGGAGTTCGGGCTTCCGAAGAGGAAGCTTGGAGGAAGTTCGGCTCCCATAGGCGTTTGGCTGGAGGTATGCAGCTAAGGCTCGTCCGCTGAGGAGTTCAGCCGCTGGAAATCCGAAGCTCGACCGTTGGAGAGTTCGACCGAATGTCGGACTTTGGCTGAGGCTCGTCAGCTGAGGAGCTCGGTCGCTATGCGGTTTGGTCCTGACGAGGGGAGTCTGGAAAAGCTCGACGACTGAACGGGTTGGAATAAGCTCGACCGCCGGGGGCTCGGCCGAAGCCCGGCTGCTCGGAGTCCAAGGAGCTCGGATGCTAAGTAGTTCGACCGACTGTAGGAGTTCGGTTGAGACCCATCCGTCGAAGCTCTTCCGCGGCTACAAATTGCATTAGGCTGAGCATCGAGCTAGACTTCGGCGGGAGCGGGATTTATCCCCAACACTAGCCCCCCACTCTCGAGTTCGAAAATCAAAGGAAGGGAGTGCAGGAAAGGCGACTGCCGGAGTCTTCCTCCGAGCTCCGTGCTGGTCTAGGTCGAAGCTTGGGGGGATCTCGCCTCCAGCTGAAGTTGATATCGAGGTTGAAGCCCGGCGAAGATCCCATTTCCAGCCAGGGTTGACACGGTTGCTTTCTCTAGCCAAGGTCGATGTTGAAGCTCCCCAGCCGAGGTTGACATGATAGCTTTCTCTAGCCGAGGTCGATGTTGAAGCTCTCTAGCCGAGGTCGGTGTTGAAGCTCTCTGGCTGAGGTCGTCGCGGGCCTTACCTCTACCCGAGGTTACTCAGACGCTCTGACCGAGGTTGATGCAGGCGCTCGGGAGAGATCTCATCTCCTACTATCGAAGTTGGCCCAGTCCCTCAGGGGAGATCTGATCCATAGCCGAAGTTGTCCACGATCGCTCGGGAGAGATCTTATCTCTGACCGAGCCTTTCTCAGAGAAGATCTTATCTCGAGCAGTCGAGGTCAAAGTGCGCACTCGGAGAAGATCTTATCTCCTACGGCCGAGCTTCCCGTGCTCGAGGGAGATCTTATCTCCTACAACCGAGCTTCCCTCGGGGGAGATCTTATCTCCTGCGGTCGAGGTCGAAGTGCGTGCTCAGAGGAGACCTTATCTCCTGTGGCCGAGCTTTCCTCAGAGGAGATCTTATCTCCTGCGGTCGAGGTCGAAGTGTGCGCTCGGTCTTATCTCCTACGGTCGAGAGAGATCTTATCTCCTGCCGAGGTTGCGCTCGGGGGAGATCTTATCTCCTGCGAGCTTTCCACCTCGGGGAGATCTTATCTCCTACGATCAAGCTTCCCTCGGAGGAGATCTTATCTCCTACGACCGAGGTCGAAGTGCGCGCTCGGGGGAGATCTTATCTCCTACGGTCGAGCTTTCCCATGCTCGGAGGAGATCTTATCTCCTACGGTCGAGCTTCCCTCGGGGGGAGATCTTATCTCCTGCGATCGAGTCGAGTGCACGCTCGGGGAGATCTTATCTCCTGCGGTCGAGCTTTCCCTCGGGGAGATCTTATCTCGTGCGGCTGAGGTCGAAGTGCGCGCTCGGGGGATCTTATCTCCTACGGCCGAGGTCGAAGTGCGCGCTCGGAGGAGATCTTATCTCCTACGGTCGAGCTTCCTTCGGGGGAGATCTTATCTCCTGCGGCCAAGATCGAAGTGCGCGCTCGGGGGAGATCTTATCTCCTACGGTCGAGCTCGAACGTACTCGGGGGAGATCTTGTCTCCTACGGCCGAGCTTCCCTCGGAGGAGATCTTATCTCCTGCGGCCGAGGTCGAAGTGCGCGCTCGGGGGAGATCTTATCTCCTGCGGTCGAGCTTCCCTCGGGGGAGATCTTATCTCCTGCAGCCGAGCTCTCCTCGACCCGCCCCCATTAGCACGAGGTCCCCCTCCAGTTCCCAATATGACGAATATTTGACAGCTTCATTCCCTGTTACCGTAGTTTCTGCACCATGGAATAATAATGCGGAAACGAAGCAACTTTACTGAAGGGATATCATTGGTAGTACATCCTCAGATTCTCTGAGTTCCAAGGTCGCGGAAGCGTCCTCCCTCCGAGCTCTTTCAGACGATAAGCACCAGGCCGGTCGACCTCCACCACTTCGTACGGGCCTTTCCAATTAGGGGCGAGTTTTTCCTGACTCTGAGACTGAGAGATAGCGGCTCGTCGGAGCACTAAGTCCTCCACTCTGAACGTCTTGCTTCTGACTCTGGAGTTGTAATACCGAGCCACCTTCCATCTATAGGCCGCCGTCCGGATGCGAGCTTCCTCCCTTTTTTCTTCCAGCAGGTCGAGGTCGACTCGGAGGTCCTGGGGATTGCGTTGCTCATTGAAGCCCGCGACTCGCACAGATGGAAGCTTGAGCTCGACCGGGATAACTGCCTCAGTACCGAAGGCCAAGGCGAAGGATGTTTCTCCAGTGGGCACCCTCTGAGTAGTTCGGTATGCCCAGAGGACATGGTAAAGTTCGTCCACTCAGACCCCTCCTGTCCTGTCGAGCCTCGCTTTGATTCCTTGCAGCAGGGTCCGATTGGTTATCTCAGTTTTCCCGTTGGTCTGTGGGTGAGCCACCGACGTAAAGCGGTGGGAGATGTTTAGTCCTTCGCAGAACTCGACGAACCTTGTTCCAGCAAACTATCGTTCATTATCGATTATGAGGGTTCGGAGCAGACCGAACCGACAGACTAGTGACTTTCAGATGAAGTCTTATACCTTGGCCTCGGTAATCCTCGCGAGTGGTTCGGCTTCGACCCACTTAGTGAAGTAGTCGATTGCGACCAAGAGGAACTTCCTCTGCCCCGACGCCGCTGGAAAGGGGTCGAGTATATCCATCCCCCACTGCGCAAATGGCCAGGACGAGCTGAGCGAAGTGAGTTTGGATGCAGGCTACCTCTGTACGCTGGCGTTCTTCTGGCAGTGGTCGTACTTCTTTACGTATTTCATGGAATCACGAAACAGGGTCGGCCAGTAGTACCCCTATCGGAGCAGTTTTTTCGACAGAGACCTGACTCCTACGTGACTTCCGCAGAGTCCTTCGTGCACATCCCGCAGCGTGAGGGTGGCCTCCGAAGGTCGAAGGCATCTTAGCAACGAAAGGGAGTACGACCTCTTATACAACTTGTCTTCGTATAAGACGTAGCGGGAAGCCTGATTTTTGAGCTTCCGAGCTTCTTTCGAATCGTGGGAAAGGGCCCCCTCCCTGAGGTATGCAACCAGCGGGTCGATCCAGCTTGGCTCGAACTCCGCCTGTAGGACGACCCGAGGCTCTTCCGGGATTGGGCACTTTAGGGTCTCCAAAAATACTCCCCTGGGCAGTTCGGCCGGGGCGGAAGTGGCCAACTTGGAGAGAAGGTCGGCTCTCGCATTTTCCACCCTCAGAATATATCAAACGCCGAAGCTGTCAAAGGCCGGAGTCAATCCCTCACCCTCCCGAGGTATCTCGCCATGCTTTCCTCCCATGCCTCGTAACTGCCGCTGACTTGGCCGACCACCAGCTGGGAGTCGCTGTAGATCTGAAGTCGATCTCCTTTCAGCTCCCTTGCTATCTTTAATCCGACTATCAGCGCTTCATATTCGGCCCTATTGTTGGTCACCGAAAACTCGAAGCGTAGCGCGTACTCGGCGATGACTCCCTCAGGACTAACCAGGACCAGCCCTGCACCAGCTCCAGTGGAGTTGGACGAGCCATCCACGTGCAGGGTCCAGGAGCCTACGGGAAGGTCGGCGCTTTCCTCGGTGGGGTTCGGTCGTGGCAGCTCGGCCTCGTCTAGGCTCGGCTCCGCTTCGGTGTCGATCTCGATCGGCCCTAGTTCGGCCTTGATCGAAATTGTGCATTCCAGCACGAAGTTCGCCAGTATCTGGGCCTTGACTGACGGCCTGGGCCGATAGTTGATGTTGAACTCCGTGAGTTCGATCGCCCATTTTGTGATTCTTTCAGAAGCATTTGCCCGGTGAAGGACTTCTTTTATTGGTTGGTCCGTGAGGACCGTTATGGTGTGCTCCTGAAAATAAGGTCGGAGCCGCCTGACGGTAATTAAGAGAGAGTAAGTTAATTTTTTCAGTCTAGAGTACCTGATCTCTGCGTCCCTCAGGACTCGGCTGATGTAATAGATCGACCATTGCGCCTTCGCTTCTTCCCTGACCAGCACCGCCGCCAGGGCCTCGGGGGAGACAGCAAGGTACAGAAATAATTCCTCCCCGGGTTTGGGCTTTGCTAGCAGTGGGGGCGAGCCGAGGTAGCTTTTGAGCTCTTCAAATGCCTGTTGGCACTCCACCGTCCAGGAGAAGTCCTTCGATCGCCTGAGAATGCGGAAGAAGGGCATGCATCGTTCGGCCGACCTTGACACGAAGCGACTTAGGGATGCCACTTTTTCGGTCAGACGCTGAACCTCCTTGATCGTCCTTGGAGCGATCATTTCTCGAATGGCTCGAATTTTCTCGGGGTTCGCTTCGATTCCTCGTCTCGACACCATGAATCCTAAAAATTTTTCGGAGGTCACACCAAAGGCGTACTTGGCCGGATTCAGCCTCACCTTATGCCTCCTGAGTGCACCAAAGGCTTCTTCAAGGTCGACGAGGTGGTCCATTGAAGCACGGCTTTTAACGAGCATATCATCTACGTACACCTCCATGTTGCGGCCGATTTGCTCCTTGAAGACCTTATTAACCAAACGTTGGTATGTTGCCCCCGCGTTCTTGAGTCCAAAAAGCATGACCCTGTAGCAGTAAAGACCTCGGTCAGTAATGAAAGCAGTCTTCTCTTCGTCCTTGGGCGCCATGTGTATCTGGTTGTAATCAGAAAAGGCATCCATGAAGGTGAGGAGCTCGTGGCCTGAGGTTGCATCCACCAGCTGGTCGATCCTAGGTAGGGGGTAGCTGTTCTTTGGGCAAGCCTTATTCAGCTTCTTGAAGTCGACGCACATCCTCCACTTGTTATTTGCTTTCTTGACAAGAACCACGTTCGAGATCCAGGTCGGATAGCTAACCTCCCGGATGAGTCCGGCTTTTAGAAGCTTGTCTACTTCTTCGGCGATCGCTTTCTGCCTTTCCGGGGCGTGGTGGCGCAGCTTTTCTCTTATAGGTCGGTGCCTCGGATCGACGGCCAGCCGATGTTCGATGAGCTCGGCGTCGATCCCTGGCATATCCGTTGGGGTCCATGCGAAGACGTCCGCATTTCTTCTGAGAAAAGCGACGAGCTGTTCCCGAACCTCGGCTGCCAGGTTGGAGCCGATTTGCACCACATGCTCCGAGCTTCCGTCATTCAAGGGCACAGAGACGAGGTCCTCGGCGGGCTCGCCCCGCTCCTCAGTGAGGTCGTCGCGGACGTCCAGTCCGTCAACAAGACAGGGGTCGGGCTATTCTCCCTTATGCAGGGTGATCGAGTAGCAATACCTCGTCAGAGCCTAATCTCCTCTGACCTCTTCGACCCCATGGCTCGTCAGAAACTTCATCTTCAAATAATAGGTCGACACTACCGCCCAGAGTGCATTTAGATCAGGTCGGCCGAGGATCGCATTATAGGCGGATGGAGTCCTCACGACTAGGAAGTTGACCCGAGCCTTGGCCTGCTTCGGGCGTCGCCCTGCTGTTACGGTCAATGTTATTTCGCCTTCGACTGGTACGGTGTTGCCGGCAAACCCTACCAGCAGGAAATTTATCGGCTCCAAGCGATCGTCGGGCAGGGATATTTTTAAGAAGGCATCGTAGAACAATACATCGACCGAACTTTCGTTATCTTGCAAAATGCGGCGTACATCATAGTCAGCGATATTCAAGGAAATTACAACCGCATCATTGTGCGAAAATTAGATCCCCCGGCCGTCCTCCTCGGTGAAGACCATGGGCTTCGCGATCCTCTGCTTCTTCACCGATCTTCTGGATTCGCTGGTCTCCCCTTCCCAAGGTCCCCCCGAGATAATATTGATGATGCCAAGGGGCGGCCGACCTTCCTGGCTCTCCCCACCCGATGGTACCGCCCTTGGCCGCTCCCCTCGCTCTTCGGGCCACCTTGCAGGAATCGGCTGAGTCTACCTCGTCTGACGAGCTTTTCGATCTCATCTTGGAGTTGGATGCATTCTTCGGTGTCGTGGCCGTGGTCGCGATGATAGAGGCAAAACTTGTTGGGATCGCGTTTGTTGGGTCGGAAATGCATCTTGTCTGGCCTCGAAAGCTATTCCCTGATTTCCATCAGCACTTGTGCCTTCGGAGTGTTGAGGGGGGCGTAGTTGTGAAACCTTCGTCAGGGAGAGCTTCGACGCTGAGGAGAACCTTGGTGCGCTGCTCCGTCCGGGCTTTCCCACCTCGGGTTCCTCGGGTGAGTTTGGGTCCGCCAATGACCGAAAGGAGTCCGGGAGCGCCGCCGAGCTTTACTCCGCTTCCCTTCCTCGACGGGCCTGTCCGGCCCTTCAGCTCGCCATTTGCCGTCGGCTTCGCCATCCCTGGCCTTGAAGGCCTCCTCTGCTCGGGCATATCCTTCAGCTCGAGCTAGCATATCTGCAAAATCCCTTGGATACTTCTTTTCCAGGGAGAACAACAAGTCGTTCTTCCGAAGGCCGCCCTTGAGGGCGGCCATGGCGACTGATTGGTTCAGGTTCCGGACTTCCAACGCGGTAGCGTTAAACCGAGTGACGTAGGCCCGGATGGGTTCCCCCTCCTTTTGCTTGATGGCCATAAAAAAATCCGAACCTCGACATGGCCGCCTACTGTTGATGAAGTGGGCTGCGAACTGTTGACTCATCTGGTCAAATGATAAGATGGTACTCGGCTTGAGCGCCGAGTACCAGTTCCTGGCAGCTCCTTTAAGGGTAGAGGAGAAAGCCCGGCACAATATGGTGTTTGGCGAGCCGTGGAGCAGCATCGTCGTCCGGAAGGCTTCCAAGTGGTCGACCAGGTCGGTGGTCCCGTCGTAGCTCTCGAACTGTAGGAGCTTGAAGTTCGGCGGGACTGGCTCCTGCATGATTTTCCGTGAAAAAGGGGGATCAGTGCAAACGTCATTACCACATGAGGGGGGAGTGTGACGAAGTTCTTTGATTCGTCGGCTCATTTCCAAGAGCTTTTGATCCAAGAGATCTTCACGGTCTCTGATCTCCCAGGCTTTCTGGTGGAATGGGTGCGAGGCTTCACCCTTGGCCGATCCATGATCCGAACAAGGGCTCTTCCTCCTCCACCTCTCCAATCCGAGTATCGGAGGTCGGGATGCCCAGGTCGGTCGCTTTTGAATCGGATCACTTGACTTCGGAGAGTCCCGCGCCGGTTGGGGTGGCACTAGGGCTTGTTGGTGCAGTACTACCTGCACCACCTCTGTGAGACCACGAACCTGCTGGACAAGCTGGTTGAACTGCTCCGTATCCACCACAGCTATGGATGGGACCTGAGTCGCCGGGGCTGGAGCGGGAACAGACGGATTCGGATGGGATCGGGCCGCGGAGGCCGTCGAGCATCGAGTTGAAGCTCTCCTGGGAGGCATCTTCTCCCTGGGAGAGAAAAGGGAGATCTCCGGAGAGGGAAGGGAAGAGTCGCCGAGCACTCCTTTAAGAACAAGAAAACCTCGAAGGTTCAAGGCCCCTCCTTCTAGCGCCAATCTATTGGTGTAGAAACTGATCATCGCCGGAGGTCACTGGAGTCGAGGCCGCTGAAGTCGCCGTCGGGGACCTGGAAAATAAAGTTCCGTCCAGAGCCGGTGGGGGTGGCTCCGGCAGGACCCTCCGACACTCAAGTCAGCTCTGGCCAACAGGAATGGAGTGCTCGAAATGAGTTCCGGAGCTTAGAGAGAAAAAGGAGAGCTTAGAGAGGAAAAGGAGAGCTTAGAGATCAGAAAGATTAGCCTTAGCATATCTGGAGGAGGTTCCCTTTTATAGCGGAGCTTGATGGTGATGGCTGCTGTCGTGTGCTGGTGGGCCGCTCGAGGCTCGACGGAGTCAGTCTCTCGGGGAGGTGCCGTACGCGGCAGGGTTGATGGTGACAGCTGCAGCCGCGTGCTAGCGGGCCGCTCGAGGTTCGACGGAGCCAGTCTCACGGGATGGTGATGGTCGCAGTCACGTGCTGGCGGGCCGCTTGAGGTTCGGCGGAGCCAGTCCCACGGGACGGTGACGGTCGCAGCCGCGTGCTGGCGGGCCGGTCGAGGTTCGGCGGAGCCAGTCCCACGGGATGGTGATAGCCATCGCCTCCTCATAGCGGGTCGCTATCACTCGGGGGACTGGCGGTGATGGCCGCAGAGCTTGCGGCGGATGAAGGGTTGAAGGCCTTCGTCGTGTGCCCATTTCGGAGGAGTTCGGACTTTCGAAGAGGAAGCTTGGAGGGAGTTTGGCTCCCATAGGCGTCTGGCTGGAGGTATGCAGCTAAGGCTCGTCCGCTGAGGAGTTCGGCCGTTGGGAATCCGAAGCTCGACCGTTGGAGAGTTCGGCCGAATGTCGGACTTCGGCTGAGGCTCGTCAGTTGAGGAGTTCGAGGAGCTCGGCCGCTACGCGGTTCGATCCTGACGAGGGGAGTCTGGAGAAGCTCGGCGGCTGAATGGGTTGGAATAAGCTTGGCCGCCGGGGGCTCGGCCGAAGCCCGGCTGCTCGGAGTTCAAGGAGCTCGGGCGCTAAGTAGTTCGGCCGGCTGTAGGAGTTCGGCTGAGACCCATCCGTCGAAGCTCTTCCGTGGCTACAAATTGCATTAAGCTGAGCATCGAGCTAGACTTCGACGAGAGCGGGATTTATCCCCAACACTCATAAAATTCTAAAAAATAAATGTATATCCATTAATATAGTAAAATAATATATTGTTTAAGATCAAGATCCAACTTATATAATAAGAAATAAAAAAGTATTCAACAAACATGGATGTTACAGATCATATAAGAGATCCATAAATGTGCTCCATCTAGTGGATAGGCTTTTTCTAGACATTGTCCTATTATCTTGGAGGGACAATTTTTTTCTATAGATAATTTTTACTTAAGAATATGATTGAATGAGAAAGAATTTCTTATTCCCCCACTAACACCTCATTTGAAAATGACCTATAAATTTCATCATAATCATCCGTCATTGGTTGCCCTTGAATGCATTTAGAAGATATTTAAATACAATAAAGCAAGGACATTAGGAGTTGTATTTTCAAATCATGATCATAAAATTGCATTAAAAATTAATAAAATATTAGTATAATCTAACCATCCATGCAGGTTTTGGATAGCATATTGTATTAATAAAATTTATTTTTCATTAATAATAATATTATTAAAAAAATTATTTAATATAGTTTACAAATTATTATGTTTCTAATTAATGAAATTAGATAAAGAACCTGCTAAATAAAAAATTTATTAAGGAATGAAACAAGAACCTCATTAAATAAAAACTATTAATAGTGTATTTAATATGACCATCAGAGAGCACCGTATAACTAAAATAAATCTCTATTTTATCACACGCGCACGTGTGTGCATATATGTGTGTGTGGAATATGATTTTTTTTATTATTTAAATTATTTTAAAATATAATATAATAATATAATAAATTATAATACATAAAACTCAATAGCAAAATGTTTGTACATGTCAAAAGCCCTCGTATCCTCATCATTCATGTTGCAGTTGAGGATTGCTGATACAAGGCAGGTAGTCGGTGGGGTGCTTCCACCACCCAACTTTTTAGTTGTTACACGTTGCAGTTGAGGATTTAGCCATTCAGCAAGCGCCACGTTATCTTATGGAGTAGAGTAAGGAGGAGGTCTACGTTATTTTCATTATTCATTATTTTAAACTACATTGGAAACGTGATTTATATCATAAAGACTTGGATAAATTATAAAAACCTCTCTAAAATTTACATTTATTATAGTTACACCCACAATTTTTCAAAATCTATACTCGCATCCTTGAAATAAAATGGCATTAATCAAACCATTTCAAAAACATGAAATGGTCAAAATATTCTTCATTATAATTCAGTAAAAAAAATTTATCAGAACCCTCTACACGGCCTTCTTTCTTTTTTTTTTCACTCATCTTTCTTTTTTTCTTAAAGATTAGAATTTCTTGTTAACAAATTCATCAATCTCATACGATTAATCTTACAGAACCGTAAAAGTAAAGAAAACGATTGGGAGCCGGCTCGTTTTTGTTATGTACAAATTTTTTTTTTTTTTAAAATTACAGTATATCGATAGGCGGAAGCCTATTGGTCACCACCAATGACAGCCTCATCATTTCCACCGAGAACTCCACCATAGTCTGGTCCACAGCGGCGACGAGCTTAAGCAGTCCCATTGCACAACTCTTGGACGATGGAAATTTCATAGTAAAAGAAGAGAGTAGCACCGACTCCAATAGCTTCGCATGGCAAAGCTTCGACTACCGACTGACACACTGCTGTCCGGCATGAAACTCGGGGTGTACCTAACAAGCGGCCTGAACCACAACCTTAATGGCGTGGAAGAGCAGCACATCGATCCCTCCCACGGGGAGTACTACGGGGCCATGGATATAGATGGTGATCCTGAGGCATTCCTCTAGGATGGGTCGTAGAAATTATGGAGGACCGGGCCGTGGAACGGGCAACAGTTCAATGGCATCTCCACCACCTACCAAGGCTTCACCTTCAGCTTCGTGAACAACAAGAGGAGGTGACCTACTTATATAATATAGTGAACCAATCCCTTATATCAAGGCTGGTGGTCAACAAGTCCGGCATGGTACAATGGTCCGTGTGGCTTGCTGAAAGTGGTGTGTGGAACATCTTCTGGTATGCACCTAAGGACTAGCGTGACCAACTATCGACATGCAGGCCTTACGGGGCTGCGACCCTAAAGACTCACCGATATGTGAGTGCCTGCAGGGGTTCACGCTGAAGTCGCCGGTTAATTTGGGAGCTCTAGGATGGACCTGATGGGTGTGCAAGGAAAACCAAGCTGGACTGCAAGAATGGAATGGATGGGTTCATGATGGTGAGCTATGCGAAGCTGTCGGACACATCAAATTGTAGCGTGGACATGAGCATGAACCTTGATGAATGCAGGGCTATGTACTTGAAGAATTGCTATTGCACTGCTTATGCTACCGCTAACATGAAGAGGGGTGGAAATGAGTGCATAATGTGGTTCTCCAAGCTTACCGATATATGTTTGTACACTGATTTTGTACAAGATCTCTACGTCCAATTGCCAGCAGCTGATCTAGGTATGTTATTTAATTTCCATACATCTCATCGTAATCGTAGGTTGAGATTAAATTAATTCATGTATTATACACCAGATGACCATGTATGTATTCTTATTGAGTGATTTGATCCTTATACATCAGCATATCACGCCGATTTATGCATTTTAATTTTGAAGTATGTGCATGGTTGTTATTAGGTGTACAATCTATTGTTTAGCGGGCTTAGTATGATGTTTGTTGGAGATAAACCCCGCTCCTGCTGAAGTCCAGTTCGGTGTTCAGTTTGATGCGGTCGGTAGCCATGGAAGAGCTTTAGCGGATAGATCTTGGCCGAACTCTTACAACTGGTTGGACTTCAAGCGGCCGGACTTTAGCCGAATTGCTCTGCGGCCGAGCTCCTTCGGATTTCAAGCGGCCGAGCTCCTTCGGATTTCAAGCGGCCGAGCTTTAGTTGAACTGCTCAGCAGCCGAGCTCCTTCGGACTCCCAGCAGCCGGACTTTAGCTGAATTATTCTGCGGCCGAGCTCCTTCGGACTTCCAGCGGCTGGGCTTTAGCCGAACTGCTCTGCGGCCGAGCTCCTTCGGACTCCCAGCGGCCGGACCTTAGCCAAACTCCTTCAACCGGCCAAACTCTCCAGCGGCCGAGCTTCAGTCGGACTCCCGCGAGAGCCGAACCCCCTCCGCTCTTCCAAGAGCCGAACTCTCAGAAGCTCTCCTCCCAGCATTTCTCGGTCCGGCTCCTCAGAGCTCCTTCCGAACTCTCGAGCCTTCCTCACTCTTCCAGCTACGAGAGCCAAACTTCCCTCGGTCGAACTCCTCTAGGGGTCCGAACTCCTCTAGAATGGATACACACCGAAGTCCACCGATCAATGTCCGCTTTCTCAGAGCCACGGCTATCAAATCTGGATGAACTATCGCCATCAATCTAGCCACAGGCGAACGCAATCGGACGACATGGCCACCACTACTGGCGACACCACTCTCTCCGTAATCAGCCCCATGCGGCCCACGACCCATCAGCATGGCTGTCACTATCCGTCCTGACGACGTCTTTCCTCTCCGTACCGAACTCCATGTGGCCCCGAGCGGCCCGCGGTCGGACGATATGGCCATCACCATCAATCAAGCTCTGCCTATAAAAAGGACCCTCCAGATATGCTAACTCTAATCTCTGATCTCTAAGCTCTAAGCTCTCCTCTTCTTCTCTAAGCTCTGTCGGAACTCATTTTCGAGCACTCCATTCCTATTGGCCAGAGCTGACTTGATCGTCGGAGGGTCCTGTCCGGAGCCACCCCCCACTAGGCTCCGGACGGAAACTTTATTTTGCAGGTCCCCGACGGCGACCTCGTCCACCTCCACTCCAGCTGGATTCCGACGATGAACCAGATTCTGCATCAACAATAGATTGGCGCTAGAAGGAAGGGCCCTGAACCTTCGAGGTTCCCTTTTATTCTTAAAGGAGTGCTCGGCGATGATTTCTCTCTTTCCTCTCCGAAGATCTCTCTTCTTCCTCTCTAGAGTTCTCTTTTCCGAAGAGAAAATGCCTCCCAGGAGAGCTTCGACTCGACGATCGGTACGGCCTCCGCCAGGTCCATCTGCTCCCATTTCTGCAGCCCAGGTTCCCATCCAGTTCAACCTGTAGATGTGGAGCCAACCAGAGATGATGCCCCGTCGAGATGATGCAGGCCGTGCGACAACCTCCGAACGGAGACTTTGCCAGCAAACCCGCCATGAGGATACGAGGAATCCGGCCTTAAGGAAAAGAGCATTTGGGCATACCAATCGCCCTTAGGAGAGGAGAAATGGAGAGCAGAAGTTCTTCCCGTAGAAGGTCTTCACAAGGAGGCAGAATGAAGTTCGGCCGCGTTCACGAACCTTCCCAGCGCAAGCGAGGCCGAACTCTCCCTCGAGCTCGTCCAAGGAAGCTCCGATAAAAGTTTCACAGAAGGCAAAATAAAGTTCACGTAGGAAGAGTTCGTCATCGACTAAAAGGGGCATGAAGTTCTCCTCATGAAGTTTCACAGGAGGTGGAATGAGGTTTGACGCGCTCAAAACGGGGCGAACTCCTCCCTCGAGTTTTTCATAGGAATGGGCTCGGAGTGAAGGAAGTTCGACGCAAGTTCGAGCAAGTCGAACTCCCCCTCGAGTATGTCATCAATGAAACCCCCTACAAAGATCTCACAGGAGGTGGAATGAAGTTCGGCCGCGCTCACGACCTCCCCAGCGCAAGCAAGGCCCGAACTTCTCGAGCTCACCACCAAGGAAGCCCTGACAGAAGGACGTGAAGAAGTCCTCCTCCCGAAAGGTTTCGCAACTACGCCCCCCTCAATGCTCCTCTAACTCAAATTCTCACCGAAGTTAAGAACCAACTGCCAAGACCGAAAGGAATTACGGTCCTCCCCCAAACAAGCACGATCGAAGCAAGTACTATCTCTACCATCGCGAACCACGGCCACGACACTGAGGAATGCATTCAGCTCCGAGACGAAATTGAGGAGCTCGTCAGAAAGGGGCGAACTGGATAAATTCCTTCCGACGCCAGTCTAAAGCAGGAGAAGATCGGCCAACAGTGCTGCCGTAATCAGAAACAACAACAAGGTCGGTCCGCCTCACGGCGTCATCAACATCACCCCCGGAAGAAGCTTGGTACATCGGCGATTCATCATCTCCCAGCGATCAAAGCCAAGAGAAGCATGCTCCAAATTGAGAAGGCCAGCATGAGATAGAGGAGGTCGTCCGGCCCGGAGCCTTATCTCTGCCCAAGGGAACTCGGAGGAACAATGCCCCCACGACTCCTTGAAACGGAGATGTGCTGCCAGTAACTTCCTCTTCGATAAAATTCTTCCCTTTCAATAATATTGTTTCTGGATGCAAAAACTATGCGATGACAGGAAAGAAGCAGTCAATAGTTGCCGTGTTAGGAACAGGAGGAGAACCTCGTCCTAACGCGAGCAAAGTCGAAGGCCTCGTTCACCTTAGACGAGATGGGGGGAGACGGACGACGGTCCGAATGTGCCCCCACAGCCCGTTAGGAATAGGAGGAGAACCTCATCCTAACGCGAGCAAAGTCGAAGGCTCGTTCACCCTAGACGAGATGGGGGGAGAGGCCGAAGGTGCCTCCACAGTCCGTTAGGAACAGCCTCGTCCTAACACGAGCAAAATCCAAGTCCGCCCGAAGGTGCCCCCACAGCCCGTTAGGAACAAGAGGAGAACCTCGTTCTAACACGAGCAAAGTCTAAGTTTGAGCTCTGAAATCTATAAAAGATAGAATCTCCATCAACCTCAGCTGGAGATAAGATCTCTCCCGAGCGCCCACATCAACCTCGGTCGGAGATAGATCGAGATCTCGGCCGCAGGAGATAAGATCTCTCCCGAGGTCCACGACAACCTTGGCCAGAGCGCCCGAGACAACCTCGGCCAGAGATGAGATCTCTCCCGAGCTCCCGCTGCAGTCAACCTCGGCCAAAGATAAGATCGGAGACAACCTCGCCAGAGATAAGATCTCCCCCGAGCGACCGCGCCAACTTTGGCTGGAGATGAGATCTCCCCCGAGCTTCAACCTGAACCAGCACGGAGCCCAAAAGATGATTTCGGCAGTCGCCTTTTCTGCACTTTCTTCCTTCGAGTTTTGAACTCGGGAGTGGATGGACTATTATTGGGGATAAACCCCGCTCCTGCTGAAGTCCAGTTCGGTGCCCAGTCTGATGCGGTCGGTAGCCACGAAAGAGCTTCAGCGGACGGGTCTTGGCCAAACTCTTACAGCTGGTCGGACTCCAAGCGGTCGGACTTTAGCTGAACTACTTTGCGGTCGAGCTCCTTCAGACTCCAAACGGTCGGGCTTTAGCCGAACTGTTCAGTGGCCGAGCTCCTTCGAACTCCCAGCGGTGAGCTTTAGCCAAACTGTTCTGCGGCCGAGCTCCTTCGGACTCCTAGTGGCCGAACTTTAGCCGAACTGCTCTACGGCCGAGCTCCTTCAACTCCCAACGGTCGGGCCTTAGCCGAAGTCCTTCAACCGGCCGAACTCTCCAACGGTCGAGCTTTAGTCAGACTCCTGCGAGAGCCGAGCTCTCTTCGCACTCATCCGGCCGAACTCCTTCTAAGCTTTCCTCGGCCAAACTCCTCTAGGGGTCTGAACTCCTCTGGAATGGATACACACCAAAGTCCACCGATCAATGTCCGCTTTCTCAAAGCCACGGCTATCAAATCTGGATGAACTATCGCCATCAGTCTACCACAGACGACGTAATCGGACGACATGGTCACCACTACTGATGACACCACTCTCTCCGTAATTAGCCCCATGTGGCCCACGACCCATCAACATGGCCGTCACTATCCGTCTGACGACGCCTTTTCGTCCGTACCGAACTCCATGCGATCCCGAGCGGCCCATGGTCGGACGATATGGCCACCAACATCAGTCAAGCTTGGCATACAAAAAGGACCCTCCAGATACGCTAACTCTAATATCTGATTTCTAAGCTCTAAGCTCTCATCTTCTTCTCTAAGCTCTGTGGAACTCATTTTCGAGCACTCCATTCCTGTTGGCCAGAGATGACTTAATCGTTGGAGGGTCCTATCGGAGCCACCCTCCACCGACTCTGGATGGGACTTTGTTTTGCATGTCCTCGACGGTGATCTCGTCTATCTCCACTCCAGCTGATTCCGACGATGATCAATTTCTGCGTCAACAATGTTAGTTATTAGTATATGCACATATATGAAACAGTTGTTGAGAGGTCAAAGGAAGTACATGGAAGGTCGAAGAACATTTTCAAATTTTTTATGAAAAAAGATAGTTCGAAAGATGCATAAGAACTTTAGAGTGGATGCGCATCAGAGTAGAAGGCCGTCGTCGTTCAATACCGTTAGAGCAAGACAATAATAGAGCACCTACGGCACTAGAGTAAGAGAATGATGAAGATAGGAAAGATTAGAAGAAAAAAAAAGGAAGAGAAGGAGAAAGGAGGGAGAAGAATTTTATCTTACTCGTCTTTTGGTGAAGAATATTTTAGTTATTTCAAAAAAAATTAATTATATGATATTTTTCATCAATTTTAGATTAACGGACTGTCTAACATTTTAGACTAAATTATAGTATTCAAATAAATATTATATAAATATAAATTTTTTAAATTATTAAATTTAAATATAATTTTGATCAAATTTTAAAAGAATTT
Organism: Cocos nucifera; assembly: GCA_006176705.1. Taxonomy (NCBI): domain Eukaryota; kingdom Viridiplantae; phylum Streptophyta; class Magnoliopsida; order Arecales; family Arecaceae; genus Cocos; species Cocos nucifera. The sequence goes on along the minus strand of QRFJ01001671.1, from coordinate 745,628 downwards.
TTATAATTTATTTTAAAGACTTTGTTGCGTGGTCCGTTGAAAGGCTGGAACGCGAAACAACGATTATTGGCTTGTCAAAACCCCTCTTTCCCTGTTCGAATATTCCCCTCTGTATTGTCTAAAGGCAAATCAACAAACGCAACCCGTGAGGCGTCACATCTATGATATGGACCGGAAACAAATAAAAAAAGAATAAATCAGAACACCCAAGGCCACATCCCTACTCCATTGTTATCACGCCAGATCCTTCTCTGGCCCCGAGGACATTGGAGAGGATGGGGAAGAGGGGCTTTGAATCTTTTCTTCTTCCTCCTCTCCTCGCCCTTCTGTTCTTCGTATCATCGGCGAAGGTCAACGGTGGCTCCCCATTCGTTCGCCAAGAGAGGGACAGGGTGCACCGTTTACCGGGGCAGTTCTTTAACGTGAGCTTCGCTCACTACGCCGGCTATGTGACCGTCAACCAGGACTCTGGGAGGGCTCTCTTCTATTGGTTCTTCGAGGCTGTCGAGGACCCTGCTTCCAAGCCACTTGTTCTTTGGCTCAATGGAGGTCTGAACGCTTTTTCTCCCCTTGTCTGTCCTCTTGTTTGGTGGATTTTGTATAGATATCGTGTTTCAGGGTCCTTCAATCTTAAATTTTATTCAAGATTGGATCTTTCGAATCGGATTATATTTTACTTGTGATGTTGTTGAGGAAAGACTGGATTTTCATCCTGGTTCTGTTGCTTTCTTGAAAGTATTAAGGAAAGCTTGCACTTTTAGGATCAGAGAAAAAATTCAATTTAATAATTGTAGTCGGTCAAGCCAAGTTTTCTAAGTGATACTGATTGCAACTTTGTTTTACTCCTCTTTGGCAAGACTCACTTTGGGGAGTGATTGTGTTTTTTATTAACGAAGCTGGTCTGTAGGGCCTGGGTGTTCTTCAATTGCTTATGGACTGGCTGAGGAGCTGGGACCTTTTCATGTCAATGCAGATGGCAACAGCCTTTATCTGAATCCTTATTCTTGGAATCAAGGTAAGGAAAATGGGACTGATATTTATCCTCATGTAGTTCTTTTTTGGGCATGTTGTGGAGGGATTATGATCATCGTTAAGGGGATAAGGTTTTATTTCACTATTCACTCATTTTATTACATTACCCATTCAAGGATGATATGATTTCGGCTACTTTTCTAAAGCTGTTTATTTGATAACAATTCACCAGCTCAGTGATGCGATTTTTTTTTTTTTTTTAATGAATCATATAAAGTAATTAATCTTTTGCCTCCATCGCTTTAATGTTATATACTCCTGTTTTAGACTGTGAAGTAAGCATTCACTTGCCCAGCTAGAACAGCTCTTACTCTACCTTAAAGGATTTACTTATTCTCTCGCGCTCTGGGAATGAATACTCTCTGGAAACTTGAGAGTGAGAAAATAGTATATGATGTTTACAATCACTAAATAATACCTTGCAGTGGCCAATATCCTGTTTCTTGATTCCCCTGTGGGTGTCGGTTTTTCCTACTCAAACAATTCCCAAGATGTGTTGAGCAATGGAGATGAAAGGACTGGTATGCTAATGCTTTCTTCTATCCTTTCCACACATACTTATCCAGTTTATCTGGTTTCTGTTTGAGATCTTATGTCATCACTTCAATTGATTTTATCTTTTGATTTGCAGCAAAGGATTCCTTAATATTTTTAAAGAAGTGGTTCCAGCGATTTCCCCAATATAAGGGACAAGATTTTTATCTCACAGGAGAGAGCTATGCAGGTTAGACAAATTACATGAGCTCCTTCATCTATATTTCTCATCAATGATAGATCCTTTGTCTACCAAAGTTATAGTGATCTCTGACTCTTGTTCTAGGACATTATGTTCCACAGCTGGCTCAAGCAATTGTAAGGTCTCAAAAGTTGACAGGGGAGAAATCAATTAATCTAAAGGGATACATGGTATGTGTTGAAAGCGGATATGCTATTCTATGATTTTCAATGAAAACATGGTACTAAATTATGAAATCAAGTGCAGGTGGGAAATGCTTTGACTGATGATTTCCATGATCGTTATGGAGTTTTTCAATTCATGTGGTCTGCTGGTCTGATCTCAGATCAGACATACAAGCTGTTGAATTTTTTCTGTGACTTCCAATCCTTTGTGCATGTTTCATCTGAATGTGAAAAGATTCTTGATGTAGCTTCCAAAGAACTTGGAAACATCGATCCATATAGCATCTTCACTGCTTCCTGCCCAGGAAGTGTCACTTACTCAAAGAACAAATTACTAAAAAGATTGCACGTAAGTATGTGAATTCTTCAAGCCACAAGCCATGGATTTGAGACAAGAAGATCCCATCTGATTTCTCCATTTTCTGGTTATAGCTTTACATGGATTAGTTTGATGAGCTTATTAACAGTACACACCGTGTATGGACAGTCATTTGGTCGAGTGGGAGAAAAGTATGACCCCTGCACTGAGAAGCACTCTACTGTTTATTTTAACTTGCCTGAGGTTCAGAAGGCACTTCATGTTAATCCAGCGGTAGCACCATCTAAGTGGGAAACCTGCAGGTAAACATTCATGTTGGCTTGTTTAAATTTCATATTACCATCTTATGGTCTATTAAAGATTAATTGCATACCACTTTTGCTAGTTGAATTGATTTGATGGTGAAAATTAATCGTTGATTTGATGGTGAAAATTAATCATGGTCATACTTTTCCTTTTGATGATCTTTTCAACTAATGACAAGCTTTTAAGCTTTTTCTTTCCGTCTTCCGGACTACATCTGCTTTTGCAATTTAATATGCTACTGCAGGTCTTTATTCATCCTGCATCTAGAGTTAAATATAACCAATACATGTTCATTGCTTGACCATATGGCCATATTTTCTGTCACAAAAGGAAATAGTGAAGTGCAAACCTTCTAGCGAGTCTGTTGTTTTCATCTCACTTATTGACTGTTCATGCTAGTTATTCTTGCAGAGACACAAACTTCAACTCTTATACTAGGTTATCTAATATCACCAATCTAAAGTTATACATTATGCGCAATATGTGTGCACATGAAAAAATTTTTGTGAAGACAATACTAGCAGGAGTTCTAGGTGTGGCAATAAAATAAAGGATTTCTTTTTTTTGGGTATATGAGTACCTTTCACTCTAGATTTTCATCTAAACACATTTTTCACTTTGCAGAGGTATATCTTTTTTAACTTTGGTAGCTTCCATCTCTCTTTTGCAGTGACATTGTTAATGAAAATTGGAGAGACTCTCCAAGGTCCGTGCTACACATCTACCATGAGCTTATACACTATGGGCTTCGCATTTGGATGTTCAGGTGATTTTTAGCTTGAGACGTTTGTTGAGAAGATCACAATAGGCATATTCTTACTAACTACAGCTAGGTTTTAGGTGTTCAAACATGTATTGAACTTCATACTTCAGGACATTCTTATCCATAATTTCATGTAGCCAAGATTTGTAATTCTTTTCATTCCTAAGTTTTGGTAGCATAGTAATACCATGGATAGCCTAGAGTCTACTAAATATTTGTTATTTTTAAGATTTATATTATATCTAGTGATATTTCATTCTTATGTATCACAAATTCATGGATGGAGTGCTATGCAGTTTTGTTTCTTAATTGGATTATGTAGGACCTTCATAGTTGGTTGCCTCATTTTTCATAAATATTCAAATTGGGTCCTTTGGTTGCACAGCCAACCAAAGTACTTAGTGATACATTCCTTTAGAACAATTTTTAACTTATGTGCTAATTACTGCAATCGCTTCTTTGATTTGTTTAGTGGAGACACGGATGCTGTGATTCCAGTTGCCTCCACACGGTATAATGTTGATTCTCTCAAGCTTCCTACTGTAACTCCATGGCATGCTTGGTACGATGATGGCCAGGTAAATCATTACTGAAAAAACTGGGTGTTATGTCTCAAATTAGTGGCATTTTTTTTCTGATAGATTTTACCTTTGAATTGACTTCTATGTACATGCATACATCCAAGATTATGTAAGTGTTATGCCTTCTGTTTCATTTAGTTATCATCACATTAAAGATACCAAAAGGTCATGGTGACTCTAAGGAAGCACAAATGGTGCGAGGAGCTTGGTCTTGCTTTTCTACATGCTGTAGGATAATCTGTTTAACAAAGTTAGACATACATATAAATGTTATGCCTCTTAGATCATTTGAGTATCATCACACTAAAGATACCAAAAGGTCATGGTAACTTTAAGGAAACATGAATGGTGCTGGAAGCTTAGTCTTGTTATCCTATGTGATGTGGGATAATATATTATGTGATAAAGAATTCAGAACTAGGCACGGCCATATAATCAACAGATTTCGGTTCTCTAACCCCCACCCCCACCCCCCCTCCTTTCTCTCTATCTGCTGTTCCCTCCCCTCAAGTTTGTGGCAGTTCTGGGTGGGATCTAGATTTTATCTACCAGATCAAACATCATGAAGTGCTTTGGTGGGGTCTACTCAGTTTTTCAAAAGCAGCTGCAGTATGCTGGCAGTCAAGGGACTGCATAGTGCGTGTACGGTATGCGAGCCTCACATGGGGGTGCACATGTAGTTACTTTAGTAGGTAAAGTAAATCATATATCAAGTACAATACAACAGTAGTGAAAGTAATTTTATATGGATGGATAATAGTAATGTTAATAACAATAGCAATAACTATAACATCATCGATGCTTTAGTACTATCAGTATCCATTTTAAGCCCATTTGAAATCCATATCAACTCTAACTGTGAGCTTGAACCCACCTCACCTATATGAGCCCATAAAAGAGTGGGTTGTGTATATAGCTCCAGAATGCTAAGTGGGCTCACTCATGTAGCCATACGATACTAAGTAGGCCAGGTATGCAATAATTTAATGCTAAGTGACCTCTTTGGTACATATGCATTGTGACTGCATATAGGCAATGCGACACAATCAAGGGATCGCATATGCATATGTGGTTGCATGTGCGGTAGTATGCAGATATTTAAAATGGCCTACTCAAGTCTTATAGCACTAAGTCCAATTATTACTTGATTAGAAGTTCAAAAATAGGCTTGAATCACAAGTCGTAGGTCTATATTTTGAGTGCATCTTGATCAAAGTTTGTTGTGAAGTTGAATACTAGCAAAAGATCCTATTGAACTTGGTGTTAGGGGATGTTGGCCAACTAGAAAGAACTAATACTTTGAATCACATGTCATGGATTCCAATGCTTGCTGAATACTTCAGTTACAGGTATGATACTTCTGTAAGGTATCCTATTTTTCAAAATATGTTCTGGATACTTCATGGGTGTTTGCTTTCTTTTTTAATATTAAACTTTTGATGATGAATTGTTAACTTTGTAGTCTATAATTTTGTAGTGTGTGTGTGTGTGTGTGTGTGTGTGTATATATATATATATATATATATATATATATAGAGAGAGAGAGAGAGAGAGAGGTGGACCGGGCTCCACTCAATCAAATTCTAGTCCATATCCGGTCGGATTTCCTACCGTTGGATCAGTACGTATTTGCGCGCACGTGCTTGAAAAGGAGCACGCTTATGCCTGAAAAAAAAATTTTTTAAAAATTTTTTTAGGCACTTTCAGGCCGAAAAAAATTGAAAAAAAAAAATCAGAAAAAAAGTCCTGCACCTGAAAAAAGAAAAAGAAAAAAGAAGGAAAAAAGAAAAAAAAGAAAACAAGAAGGAAAAGGCACCTACAGGCGCCTTTTTTTTTTGTAGCTTTTTTTTTTCAGGTGCAGGGCTTTTTTTTATGAAATTTTTTTAAAGTTTTTTTCGGCCTGAAGGTGCCTAAAAAAAATTGAAAATTTTTTTTCAGGTGCAAACGCATGCTTATTTTTTTTTCAAACGCGCCTTTTCAGACGCGTGCGCGCAGATGCGCGTTGATCCAACGATCAAGGATCCGAACGGAAATAGACTGGGATCCGGTCCAGTGGAGTCCAGTCTACCTCTCTCTCTATATATATATAGGTTATCAACGTATCCTACTTGTATCTCATCCTACTTTTTCAAGGTTTGTCATATTGGTATACCCGTATGGTATTGTATCCATGTCCATGCTTCATTGTTCGCTAGCATTTCCCATAATCTTCTAACAACAATAGCCTAAAAGCTATAAAAAACGATGTAATACTAGATATTGTCATTAAATCATCATCTTTGGATATATTTTGTTAGTTATATGGTCAAACATTTATGTTAGGCTCTTCTTGCTTTACACCTTAAAGCCATGCTCTTAGAGAACACCTTGGTTCTTATGGGAGATGAACTGAGGCATATGTAAAGAAATAAGAGGTTCATGTGACGATGGTGAAGCACATGACTCATGCCTTATGCCTTTAGCGAGAATTATATGTATATTAAATTTTATTTTTTTGCACTAACAAAGTTAGAAAGTTTAGCTCTTTTCCAAATTCTTGTTTTAATGTTTTGTGTGGATTCATTTGTGGTTAGATGTTATGGAATTTATGACTACACTATTTTAGTGATAAATAGATATTCAATTATGATGATCTCGGAGAATTGTGAACCAATTTATGATCTATTTGCCTCGAGTTTTTCGCTTACCTCGAGTATGCCATGCCAGTTTCTGACCAAATGCTCATAACCTTGCCAACTTTATCATGATTTTTTCCCCTCTCAACATGCAAAGGAACCTTGAGACTTACTGCTGATGCCTTGATGTCAATGCATTGCCTCATGTATCTGATTTTTCCTCCATTGGTTTGAGAATTTTGCTTGGGACAGGAAATTTCAACCTTTTTCAGTTTTAGGCTTACCAAACTGAGACATTGGTGATTAAAACAGGCATTGAACAATAGCCAACAAATTTCATCCTGTTTCAAGCAAAAGTAATCAAGTCTCTGTGAAACTGTTGGAATAAAACCTGTAAACCTCAAGCTTCTGGACCTTTTTTTGAAAAAGAAATACTGTCATAATTGAAAGGATAGCAAGATTTCATTATAATATGAAAGCTCCAACATTTTATACTAATGAAACTGTCTATTATTTAAGCTGTTTTTGGTTGCTTTACCTATCACTGAAGTTCACAACTTACAAATCAGGTTGACTACCTAGGTTGTAAAAAAAAAAAAAAAAAAGAACTAAGGCAGTACCGTGCACTTGCTTCCTAGACTTTGATGAGTGTTTTTTTTTCAAATGTTCATAAGTTACAGTGATTTAAAATATCAAGTATTTAATCATAACAGTAGTTGGATATGTTGACATTCTTTGAGTGTCTATTGAAGCCACCAAAATATTTTGAAATGTGGTGCTACAGATTTAGCATTATGTAATTCAAGTTTGCTTACAGAAAAAGGAGACTTGGATAACAAGCCTCTGACGGCTGACACCAATGAATAAAAAATTGTTAACTAACAATATCAAAGTTTATTAATATAGCTTGATATATGGTACAATTGAGCCATAGCAGACTGATCTGTCATTTATCTTAGTAGGAGCTACAACATATTGATGCCCCACTAATTTTGAGTAAGAAACTTCCCAGGAAGACAAAATTATGGGCAAAACTGTCACACTGCCATTGTACCTCCAATATCCAATCATCTAATATGGCTCCTGCATGCCTCTAAATCTTAATGTAAGTATACGTATAAGCTCATTCATTTGCAACTTGCAATAAAGGATATAGGCGTCCAGAATATGGGAAGGACACCAGTAAGATTGTAGCATGATATCTTCGAAATGCTTAAAGGACTAACGGTTCCACACCGTGTGTTACCGAAAGTATTGTCGTCAAAGTCCATGTGCCTCACAAACTCCAGAATTAGCCCAGACACAACATGCATTACATTTTGCAGAATCTTTACTTGCAATGCTAACTAAGTTTCAGAACCAATGAAAGATCACTTCTAACATCATAATGGTGGGCCTGGCTCTTTGTTGGAAAATTACAACTCCTTTTGATCTCTAAAATCTTCAATTAAAGAACTCGATAAGTGTCTGATGCATGACAATTTCTTCAGTATGCTCAATGTGAATTGTTCAAGCTGAACATGAATAAAATTTCTTGTGGCCACAATCATCTTTCATCTATTCAATGTAATGTTGCCGGAGCGCCTCTTCATCCTGCAACGTCATTCTGACTTGAAGAGAGGTGTCTTGTAAGCTGCATTATTTGTGTCCAGCTGGCATTGCTCCATGTACGAATCCCCTTCAGCTGCTCTCTTGCCACCAACTGTACCCACATTGCAGATGCCATATACATGCCTCCACATCAACCATGCAGACACTTGCTAGTATAATTATGCATATTTAGATTTGTATTTCTTGCCAGTATGCTTTTTTATTGTTATAAATTTATTTTACATGCATGTGTAGAGACAGAAAATTCTCTCTCTCTCTCTCTCTCTCTCTCTCTCTCTCTCTCTCTCTCTCTCTATATATATATATATATATATATATATATATATATATATATATATATATATATATATATATATATATATATATATATATATATATATATATATCTATCTATTTATATGTGTACATATCTCTCTCTATATATCTAGATGCATATGTTTATTCATACATACATGCATGTTATAGAAAGTAGAATACACATGTTGTTTCTCATATTGAAAGATACAAAACAGCTTTTTGGAAAACATGTTTATATTGATATAATGGTGCATATTATGCTTAATTTCAAACAAAAAGTTCCTATTCTTGTTTGAGAGAAAGGCTTCAGTTCATTTGATGTTTCATATTTTTGCCAGCATTATTTCCGTCAAGTTCTGTCTTTTCTACCCATATTAATCTGCATCATTATATATATCTGACCCAAGACGAAAAATGTATTATTGTGAACCAGGTTGGTGGATGGACCCAAGTGTATAAAGGGCTTACATTTGTGACCGTGAGGGGAGCTGGTCATGAGGTTCCCCTGCATCGTCCTAAACAAGCTCTTGTTCTTTTCAAGTCATTCTTGTCAGGAAGCCCAATGCCTACTTTATCTGAGTTTGACGACTCTTAAAATCATTTCATTGCTTGGTTGCTCATGGAGAGAGATGCTTGGACTTGCATATCCAGTTCAATGAAAACAACAGAATTACTTGGTATATTGCCATTCAATTTAGCATAGCTCTATTGATTTTTAATTATCTATATATCACAGGAAGTTAAGGGTTCTATGTTGCTTTTCTTGCACTGCTTGCTACTTATCCACAAGCACGATATTTCACTTCCCAATCCTAAACAAGGTTACTGGTAATGTAAAGGTGTACCGATTTGCTTGTAAATGATTATTAGTGTTAAACACATGCAATGCACGTGAGAAGATAATAAACTCATTTTCCTGTTTAATGTATTTTTCCTGCCCTATTAAAGGATGTAAAAACAACCAAGTGCTATATAACCTCGAAGGAAAAAAATAAAGGCGTGTGTATATAATGGAAGCAGAACATTGCACAACTTAATTTGCCAATGCTGACATATTTCTTGCCCCCTAAAAAAGCTAAGCAGCCATGTTATGTATGGAAAAATTTATATGCATGAATTAGCAAAAAAATGTCCATGGCAATTCTTGAGGATCCACGACTCCTTTATCTTTCTTGTTCCACTTGAGGGGCCAACTGTTGTGGATTGCTTTACAAGGTTGAAAGGATCATGTTAGTCTAGAACCATGGTTCTGAACATTGCTCATATTCTGCTATAAAAAATAAGTAAAGTGGAACGGTTACATCTTCCTTGGCAGCTTTTATAACATCTAAGACAAGCCAGTAGACTTCCTATTGACCAACCTTTTGAGATGCGCTACCAAATTAAGCAACCTACTCCTTGTCGCTGATGGCCTAGCTGGCCAAAATCACCAGTTTGGAAGTTGCTAACGTTTGATGAGTAGCCTAATCCAATGTCAAACTATTTGTTATCCATTCATCAAGTCTATGTTGTTACTGTCTCTTCCTCAGCTTCAGCGCTTGTCTCCAGTACCTGTATCATATTACCTTGTCGAATTACTTTTATTGCTCCAACCTAAGTTGAAGCAGCTATTTTGGCTCTAATAATTGACCCACCGCAGCTAAAAGCTTGCAGTAAAAACGTGAAAAACAAACAGAACCAAACATTATCTTTTATTGTGTTCATTTGCTTCTCCCTTAATTTCCAACACAAAACCATCATAAAGGAAAATATCATTAGCTTTTGTTTAACAATCAACTGAACTGCCAAAAGAGCCCCTCTGGGACACGTGACCTTCAGCACTATTACGGGGATTTCTGTAACCGTCCGACTTTGGCTAAACAGTGGCCAGGAAGTCTCGTCACAAACTCATACTTCCTGAAGGATACTCCATCTTTAAAGAGTCTGACACGTAATTCCTTTGTTACAATCTCTAGCTAAGGACCTTGAGCAATACGGCAGCTATTTTCCCACAAGTTTTTTTTTTCATATATATTTAGTTAACATTTTGTGATCTTGGGCGTATGTGTCCAGGGGCATGCCAATGCTGCAGAAATAACCTACCATTTTCACGGACTTCTAACAGATGCAAAATTCTCTTGGACGCTAGGCTACAAAAGCCTGGTACAACCCAGTCGCGGCATCTCGCTAGCATGCCAGTTTGTAGTCCAAGCTTGCAGCTAGCAGTACAATTAAACAAGTGCTGAATATGGTTTAAGTGATACCTCTCGGTTTCTCTAAGTTGCGGTTGGCTGGTTGATCAGCCGAAGTGGGAACTCATAGACCGCTCCTTAATTCTTTGATTGTTCAATTGGGGAACGGTCCGTAAGTATTCAAAGAGCAATCTGATCAAGAACATAGCCATTTTGAAACTTCAAAGGTTTAGATGGCGATTTTGAAACTTGTTCATGTTAAGGTTACCTCGGCAAAAATTGCATTGGGAACATAGCCATAATCTCATAAATGAAATATGTTCTCCAAGCTGCACTTGATGTCGATTGCTCATTTTTGCTTTCTCCTATCCCTGTCTCTATCGTTGATGCTCTCTTTGTCATGGTCATCTCCCTGTTCCCTTTCTTCTCATGCTCCCTCCTTTCACAATCGGTCTCATGATTTCTCTTTGCTGTCTCTAACTATGGAGTTTATGGATCTTAAATTTGTCTTCGGTGAAGGCAATGCTCGTATGTATCATTATCTCTTCTTTTGTTCTCGGATGATGTTTCCGTGGTTTCAATAATTTGTTTGAATTCTTGGACGTGAATCAATAATTATATTTTTTCAAACTTTCTGAACTTTGAATATGAAAAATTATTGAGCTTTTTTTTTTTTGGTAAAAAATTAAGAGCCTGCTTTAACGTCGATATGGTGCACTTACAATGCAGAAGCTTTCAGATTGATGTTCCATGCACACGTGTCTATATCTGTTGGTTTTAGAGACCCAAAAGTATCGTCAATTAAAAAAGAATTACGGGCTGACAGGTGGAAATCGATCAAATTTCCACTTTTCCCCGGTAGCTAATCAAAGACCCGCGCATTGCACGAGACTGAATGTACCAAAATAATTATTTAAATATTATTATTATTTTAATTAAATTTTTTTTAATTAGATATAATCTTTTATATTCCAACTCCATAAAAAATCAATAATTTATCCAGCTCTTGTATGAAAAGAAAAAAAAAATAATTACATAATTAATTTATATTTAATTAAAAAAAATGAATCTTGAATTTAATTAATAGAGTATTCTTTTCAAGTGGCATAACAAAATTCATCTGAAAAACTGAGTTGGCAACACGATAATACTCCTCTGCTAAGTATTATTATTATTATTATTATTATATAGAGAGAGATAGACTGTTAGATTGGTCTGCATCTCCAAGATGCCTCTAAAGGCAAACGGAAGACTTCTCGTATCTGTTAGCTAATCTGGCATGTTAAAAAAAAATTTCAGACGCGATGAAAAGAAAGTACATATTTACTATGATGCAACGCCACCTCATGCATGTGTCCCATCTCTTTCAATCTCTCTCTCGCTCCCGTTCCCTCTTCTTCCCCTTCTTCTGCTCTCATCTCTCTCTCCAAACTCTCTTCTCCTTTCTCCCATTCAAAATCCCAACTGTCATCTCTGACAAATTCCTCCTCCTCCTCCTCTCTCTCTCTCTCTCTCCCTCTCTCCTAACTCTTACTAACCGTCACCGTCGGCTATTGCCCCCCAACCTCCAACGCCATCAGCTCTTTCTCAGCTTCCACATGCGATCGGCTCTTTCCCAAATCCCACCTATTGCCTCCACCTGCGGCTAGCTCTTCGCCAAACCCCAACTCCCACCCTTTGTCCCCAACTATCACCAGCCTACATCGTCCCCAACCGATCGATGTTGCCATCAGGACTGCCTCCAATCATCGCTGCCACCACCCAGTGTTGCCCCCAACCATCATCGGCACGACCCACCGCCGCCACCATCTATTGTCGCTGAGCATATTTTTTCATTTTTCACTTTCTAGATACAAAGCTGCATGAATGTTGTTGCATGAATCTTGTTTGCTATTTTTGATAGCATGATAATGCCTTGACGAACCTTCCATCCCTTCATGAAAGCGTCTTGGACCCTCATGAAGGCACCTTCAAGCGCCTTGAAGCTTCGTGAAGGCGCTTATAATGAACTTTTTTCGATCTATGTTATAATTGGAAGAAGGTGCATATAATGGAAGAAGTGGCTTTCCAACCGGATATGGATGGGGATCCTGGGCAAAGATAGAATTTTTTATTTTTAATGGAAGGTAGATATTTTTTTTTTAGTTGGTGTGTATCATATAGTTTAGGCTCTTACCATCATATATTATTCCTTCTTATCCGAGCTGACTTGCAAAAATCCAACACAATTGATAAAATTTAAGTATTCCCTGTAATTCAAAGAAAATAAAAATAAAAATACTGCAATAACTCCTTGATACGGTCTCCAAAAAAATTTTAAGCCTCATAAATCATAATAGTAGTTATTTGATCGCTTTACTCAGCAAGAAAACTAGAAGAAGTGTTAATAACCATCTCACCATCTCATAGGAAAAATTTCTATCTTTTTATACAAACATATGTATCTGAATATATATAAATATATGTATATATATATTTATATATAACTATGTAAATCTATGATAATACAATAATAGTATGCATGTCTATACATGTTTATACAAGGAATGTGAGGTTTTTATTAAAAATAATTCATGCAGGAGTCAACATGTGAAGATGTTACATTCATTTAGAGAATCACACTGACTATTCTTTTTTGGTATAGAGTTTCTTCCTTATACATATGTTTGTGCCTTGATTTTGTTAAAATTATTTATTTTTTCCTTGATTCCATCGCCTAATATGTTAATTTGACACATGCATAAAATTACAAGCTGATGGTAGTAGTAAAGTGATTTGACAAAAAGAATTCAAGAGAAGCAGCTTATGAATTGCTACATATTGGCATGCACCTTTGCATGATAATAGCAAAGATGCCATGGGTTTATGAGTGACAATTATACAAGAGATCAGATATTTATTCTCAAATATCCAGTTCTTTGCTTGATGTATATCTATACATGGGTCCATGCTCCATGCTGCTAACCTATTTCTATCTCTTAATCCTATGATGGATTGTGTTTGAAAAAATGATTTTCTTCACTCATGCTAGTCTAAATATCTTCCTCACTATTTTTAATAGAGTTAAAGGCTTGATTTACTAAATGAGCATGTTAATAATGATGGCTTGATTTATTGTATGAAATGCTTAATTTATTAATATATTCTTTATATTCTATTTCTTTATTAAGATATAAATAAGTTATAACTCATCACTATTTCTTGTAGATGGCTCATGGAAGGTCTTCTAAGAGCCAGAAGAAGAGCTCCAGAGTTTCAAGGAAGCAAAAGAGAGCTCTTCTCCGATTGATCAATTGTAGGTGCCATCTTAGAAGATACATGGACTTCATTAGGGGTATCCAAGAATGGTTGACGGATGCCTATATTATGTTAATACAGCAGACGCCCTTCCACTATATGCTCAACAACCTAGTTATCATATAGGAGTGGGCGGTTGTAGACCAACTCCTCTGTTGTTGGGATGAAAGCAGGAGAGGATTCTGTTTGGAAAGGCAGACATGATCTTTCATGCTGAGGATATCGCCCTTATTTTGGGGCTACCCCTGAATGGGATAGCCATTGATATGAAGAAGGCTCCACAAAGTATGGTTAATTAGAATCACATATTTTACAGAGAGGATAGTTAGGAGGGATGCATTGGAAGATAAAATCAAGATATTATTGTCTAATTCATCTTTCAATGCCATCTGATTCATGGTGTAGTTACTTGTTATATACCTTCTAGGTATATTTTTATTTTCTTTATCAAATCTTAGCATTGCACCATGGATCTTCTCCACTATCGATCCCTTAGGAGAGATTGGCTACTTTGCATGGGCCAGAGCAGTCCACGAGCAGTTGATGAATTTCATTCCGAGGGCTATAGAAAAGATAAAAAGAAGGAAGAGGGATGCGAAGCAGAACACCAGTTATATTAATGGTTGTGTTACTATTTTAATGGTAAGAAAGATATTAATTTATTCTTTTATTTATTTATTTCATAGAGATTATCATTTTAAATTTATATAGATAATTCTTAATCAAGTCTTGTATTGATTACTTTTCTTTTAGGTTTAGCTTTTTAAAAGAATAGACATAGTCAAACCATCTATTTTGGTCAGCTTTCTTAAATTTTGAACTAGAAAAAATCCCAGGTCAGGAAACGGGCGTACTTAGAAGAGGTCTTGAAGGGTCTAAAAGAGAAAGATGTATTAATCCAATTTGATGTTGGATATTATTTTTTTATTTGGTAAGATTATGATCTAACTTTTTTATCTTTATTTTTATTTTTAGATTCGAGATCCATTACAAACATCCCTGGATGAGGTGTTGCTTCTTGAAGCAGTACCTTCCACATGTCAACATGAAGGTGGAACAAATAAGATGAGTAGTAAGAAAAGTACACCTAGCAGTACACATAGCACTGCAGTATTGGCCTCTCGTGTATAATAATTTTTTTAAAAATTTATTACTGATGCATTTAATTATTGTATATTTATCTCTAGATGCAGCTTGTGCGTAAATACTAGCATGTCTATATGGAGATTAAGAGGGGGAGGGCTCGAGACAACGTTGAGAAGACGAAGCTCCGGAGGATCATCGTTGAAAAGGATAAGTTAATTTTTGAGCTGCAGGTTGCATTGGAGAGCAAGGAAGGAAGAAAGGATATAGAAGGGAGCAGTCATGAGGTGGAGAGGAGCAGTCATGAGGCGGCAGCAAATGTGTCACCGATTGAGTTTGTGAGTGCGGATAGCCCGATGATACAGCATACGGATCTATAGTGTATCGAAAGATAGGTTATGCAGTGGACAGTTCAGGGCTTCCATCTTCGATGCAGTCCTTTCGTCCTCCTGCCTTCAAGTACTCCGAATCCTAGAAAAAAAGCCTAAAAAAAATCAATCCATCGTAAGGATGACGACATAGTAAATAGAGTTATAATTTGTTAGAATATTCATACTTCATTTCCATCCGACGTACTTATGCGATATGTAGGAATTTTTTGAGACTAGCCATGACTTCCTCGGGTTGCAGTGGATGACGGGGAGCGTAAGCAAGTTTTCAATTTTTTAGAACAAAAAATTGATCGATATGTCATTCCATTATTTACAAAATTTTAATATCTTTCAAACTTAGTTTGTCTTTTGTTTTGATATTAATTTCACCATACATGTCATTGATTTGGACCGATGGCACCAGTATCATCAATCGATTGTAGGTTCATCACATCCTATCTGAAAATTTAATTGACGATGATGTAAGTATTATGATGTACTAAGTTGGATAAACCAAACATGCTGGCAAGTTAATTTTTTGCAATTGACTATGCAGGTCATAGATATTTTTTGGTCCTTCCTGCAGTAACGTTCATTGATTGATCCTTCAATTAATTTGTAGTCTATTTTTATGTTACGATCCTTCTTTATGATAGTTATTTTGTATTCTTCATGCAATATTATGTATTGGTGTAGCATTGTGTAGTCTAACGTATGTTTCAATTTTTTGCTCCTTCTAGAGCATGTTGCTAGGCACATGGTAGGTTTTTGATAGAGCTGTGTGGGACTTCATGTCTCGTTCATCGACTGAAGTCAAACAAATATTCGTGCCCATATGCTTATCGTCACACTGGCACTTGCTTATTGTCGATATACAAAGCACATGTTTTAGATACTATACATCTATGAGTGGTGCAGAGTACAGAGCCATCGTTAGAAGATTTATGAGTAATGACTATATTTATTGAATGTTGTATATATCCATGCATTACTAACAATGTGGTTGATTTTTAATATTATAGTTGCAGGTGACCTGGTTGACGGAGATGGCACGAGATATCTACTCTATTGATATAGGTGGTTGGCCATTTCATTTCATTGATTATCCACAATGCTTGGTAATTGTTATAATCCTTTATGTTAAGATACATTCGTGCATGCCAATTAATCCAACATATCAATTATTTGTTTTATTGACTGTGATCATAAAATATTTTGTTTGTAGGCCTGATTGTGCCATCTACATCATGCATTTTATGGAGAGTTTGATGATGGGATGGCATATCACAATTACAGATGCTCATGTACTATGGTTACGTGCTAGATATGCAGCGCAAGTGATTGTAAAGGGTTGCGAGATGGAATCATCATAGCTTATTTTATAAGAAATTTGTATTATGTAAATATGTTATGAATCTTTAAAATCTTTTGTGTATGTAACAAAAGAATCAAAAATTTATATTTAAATTTATTTTCTATCAAAAAATTTATTTGCTATAGTGAAACTATTATTATTGTATATATAAATATTCAGTAATAAGTGAATCAACTCATACTTCTATGATTGATGCAATGAATTTTTGGATATGGATTTTTGGACATATGGATTTGTTTTTTGTATTTCTTTAAGCTTTTTTATAGGTTGTGTTCATATTTATTTTCAGATTTGTTTGTTCAGTTCTACTATTGCTGTTGGTGTGAGAATTATTTTCTAGATAATTTTATATGGAAGTTATTTTAGGTCAGTTTGTGTTCATTTCTAGGGGGTGTTTTCATTTGTGCATTTACGACCCTATTTCTCATTATTTTTTAGACCATTTAGAGAGGATAAATATGAATTGATAAAGATGTTTGGAATTCTCATTATTTCTGAGACTATTGAGATGATAAATATAAATTGATAAAGATGCTTGAAAATAGGTCCATCCAGGATGAACAACAAAGAAGAGGAGAAGACAAATACTAAATTTTATATCATATAATAAACATAAATCCCATAGAATAAACATAAATAGCATATAATAAACATAAAAATAGAGACTCTACTTAAATAATTTTAAATACTATAGAATAAATACAAACTCGAATCCATAATTTAGGATAAGCCCAGATCGATAAACACTAACTGAAAATGATAAATACCAACTCCTGTTAAAATAAATATAAAGCATCCTAGAATAAATATAAAAACTAAATAATAAATATAAATTGACATCAAATAAATACAAACTGACTAAAATTACTCTTTGTGCTTTATGAATTCAAGATCGGATAAATACAAACTTTGTAGAATAAAAATAAACAGCATATAATAAACAAAAACTCTGCTAAAATAAACACAAACACCATATAATAAATACAAACTTGGGTTCACAAGTTGGGTGATCTAAGATCGATAAACATTAACTAAAAATGATAAACACTAACTCTTACTGAAATAAATATAAATTAATCTAGAATAAATAAAAAATTAAATAATAAATATAAATTGACATCGAATAAATACAATTTGACTGAAATTGCTCTCTGACATTTATGAACCTAAGGCTAGATAAATACAAACTATTCTAGAATAAACATAAACTTTCTAGAATAAACATAAATACTATATAATAAAATAAAAACTCTACTAAAAAATACAAACTTTATAGAATAGACACAAATGATGTATAATAAACAAAAATTCTGCTAAAATAAATACAAACATCATAAAATAAATACAAACTTAGGTCCATAAGTTGAGTGATCCAAGGATGATAAATACTAGTTGAAAATGATAAACACTAATTCCTACTAAAATAAATACAAATAATTCTAGAATAAATATAAAAATTAAATATAAACTGACGTCGAATAAATATAAACTAACTAAAATTGCTCTCTGTCATTTATGAATCCAAGGCTGGATAAATACAAACTATCCTAGAATAAATATAAATTTTATAAAATAAATATAAATAATATATAATAAAATATAAACTCTACTCAAATAAACATAAATTCATAGAACAAATATAAACTCAGAGCCCATAAATTATGTCATCCTAGTTCTAAGATAAATACTAACTCTTAAACACTTCCTGCACTATGTAATAACATCCAATCCTATTTATGACTTCCAGCATTAGTCCATTTTTTTTCATTCATAATAAGTCAACTGACTTGATCCATTTAAATCGTTCAATAGAGATTATGTTTCATACAAATACTGGTACATAGCATAATACATAGCATAACCTAACATACAAAATATAAAGCATTATAATACATAGTATAACCTAAAATATAAAATATAAAACATTACATCATCATATATAATACATTATAATATCAAGACATGATGCAGCCGACACACTCTAATCTTTAGGATTAGCTTGCACAGTAGAATGAATGCGATGGGCTCTATCTTGACAAATTGTACCTTAATGACCACTGCCTGTAGGGGTAAGGCTAGATGAGAATGGTCTAGAAGAGGATGGTTGAGTAGAAAAAGGCTGACTGAGTTAAGTCTGATTTGAAAGATTCAGAACAAGTATATTCATCTGTTAGTCAATCCAATTCTGTAGAAAGAATATTTTACCTTTCTACCCCACCTGTCTCTCTCTTTACTGTAGTTTGAAGGACTCTAAGAGTGCAGATAACCTCAGATAGCTGATGTTGCATGTCTGTATGAGGTGGATTTCTCTCTAATTTCTTGATACGAAAGGTTAAATTATGAATATCCTATCTTATATTCTGAATTGTTGAAATAAGATTGTCCAACTTCTCATCGAATAAAGAACTATGTGTACCAGTTTAATCGATCTGTACAAAACTTTCTTCTGAATAAGATGATTGAAGAATAGATGCGACCTCTCGAGTGATGGTGCTAACCAGATCTAGAGTCATCCTTATTTGATTATTAAAATTTTTTCGCTCTGTAGATCTGGAAGGTCCTGCACCCCTACTAAACTAGACCTCTTTTCCTCAGCTAAAATATTTTTCTGAACATCTCTACTTCTACTTTTTCTAATCCACTGACCATCAATTTTAAACCATTGCATTCTGTTAAGAGCTACTTTATTGATTTTACTAT
Organism: Cocos nucifera; assembly: GCA_006176705.1. Lineage (NCBI taxonomy): Eukaryota > Viridiplantae > Streptophyta > Magnoliopsida > Arecales > Arecaceae > Cocos > Cocos nucifera. The sequence goes on along the minus strand of QRFJ01001671.1, from coordinate 726,207 downwards.
CTTTGCTTAATTTTGTTGATTGTTCTTTCTGAAATCTTACCTTAAAATATTTAAAAATATGAGTTAAAATCATAGCATAAGGTAAAAATGTTTCTGCTCTATCCATAGCCTCTTGCATAGCCTTGATAATTATTTATGAAAGATTAAGTGGAATGCACTGGACTACATGATGCATAATAGCTAAATTCTTATCTATTACAATATCAAATCCTTTGGCTATAGGTTGTATAATCTAGCAAATAATGATATGGAGGAGTTTCATTTGAACATTTAAGTATTGTGCATAAATTTTATGGAATTGACCGCGATCCACTACCTTAAGAATACTTTCTATTCTCACACTTCTATCCTCTATACTATCCAATAGGTCACTTTCAAATGAAAGTTTTAAAATTTCTCCAAGTATATCATCATCAAAATTCATTTCTTTTTCTTTTACTAAAGATAATACAGTACCATCTACTCCAAATAAGATATTTTGATAAAATTCTCTAACTAATTCCATAAATTTGAGGTTTTCAATTGTGTAGATAAATTTCCATCCCATATCCTTAATTAAGTTTGCAATCTAAAATCCTTTTGAATTTAGAAAGTTCATATCTATAATGCAAGCAGAGAGAATATTTTTGGCACTTATTGGAGTTCTTGGGGGAGGTGATATAGCTAGAGTTCTTAGAGAAGATGATATAACTGGACTTGCTCCTCTCGCTTTCATTCTTTTTCTACTTTCTTCACTTCTGCTTGCTCTTTAGCATTGGGAAAGATGCATCTTTGGAGCCATTCCTTTCCCAAAGTTGATTGGTTTTACCAGAAAGAGATGAGAAGAAGGTTGGGAGGAAGTTTTTGATTTGAGATTTAAGGTTTAAGATTTACGAAGAGATGGGCTGGAGATGGAAGCTAGGGATTTTGGGAGTAACAAAATCATGGAAAAGGAAAGAAGATGAAAGTTTTAGGTTTTAGACTGTTGTTTTATGTCAGTGGTGTTCGTTCAAATTTTAAAATTCAGTGAAAATTTAGTGAATTTGAGTTTGATAATAGGCGACTTGATGGATCCTCCTTGAACCCTCTTGATTGACCCTCCTTGAACCCTTCCTGAACTGCTTTGAACCCTCCTTGAATCCTGGTTGAAAACCCTCCCTGAACCATCTTGACCTTGAAGGGGCCTTCATGAAGAATGAAGGCACCTTCATTCTTCATGAAGGCGACTTCAAGAATCCTAGTCCGATCGAGGCGACTTCTTCACTGTAGTGGGTTCACGGTTCACTGTAGCATCACGAATGATGGTTCACTATAGCGTAGCATTAGTGTGGCTTCATGGTTCATTGACTAATTTAATTAAGTGCTTTTAAAAGTCATCATTTGGAATGGCGCTTTTAAAAGTTTCTATTCTAAATGGCGGTTTTATTAGTATTTTACTTATTTTAAATTAATATTCTCATTTATTTAAAATATAAATATAAATAAGAAAAATATCTTCTATTTAAAATTAATAAAAATTTCAAAAAAATTAAAATTTTTAAGAATAAAAAGTCAAAACTTGGGTTTTAGTTCAAATTTTTTTAAATTTAAAATTTTTAAAACTTTCATTCTTCAAAATGAATAGGTTAAAAGATCTCAAAATTTATTAAAATTATTTTATAACTCATAAACATCTAAGAATTAATTATCATCAATTTTTATTTTAAATATATATATATTTTATATAGTTCTTGATATAGGTGTTAGTTTTCAGACTTAAAAAATTTTAAAATCCAATGACATATAGTCACAAGTTATTTGCTCAAATGGCTTCAAAAAATTTTAGCCCCTTTAAATAGAACTTTAAAAATGCTTTATATAAACGAAAAGAAGCTTTTCAGATTTCTCTCATAAAGAATGAAGGCTTAAATAAGCTTTGAAGAGATGGTTGAGCTTAAAATTAATACTTCTTAGCTTAGAAGAAAGTTTTTTCTAGGACTGAATATTTTCTTAATTTTTTTTAAATTTTTTCTCTATTTAAATATTTTTATATCTTTAATGAATGCTAGAGAGTAAACAATGTCCAATTATAGCCATTAGAGAGCAATTAATGCGCATTAAATATGTCCAAAATGAACTAAAAAACTAGCTATTATAAAATTTTTTCATCGCAAGAATTGACCCCTATGGCAAAATAGAAAAACCATGTTTCTGTAAAAATGGCCTGCAGAACAGCAAAGGTCGACCCCTGACATAAGGATCAACCCATGGGTCATCCCCTTTTACTGTGCTGGCCAGGAAAATATATGTTATTCAGTCCATTTCAACAGGAGTCGATCCTTTTATTCAAACTTGATTTTCTTTCAATTTTGATTTTTGAAAAGTATGAAATTATCTCTAAAAAATTTAAACTCTTCTCTAATGCTCTTGAGGCTTTCGAGAAATATTGTTTTGGTCTCCAACTTAATAAAATTATAATTTAGTCCTTCTTTAACCATCTATGACAAACTTGAAAATTTTTATGAAATCTAAAATGCATAATTATTCTTTTTCTAAACTGTTGGTGCAAAATCTGATTGCCGTCGAAGAAGTGCTGGAGTCAGAGAAGACGAGGTCACCGCTAGTGACCTACAAAATAAGTGTCGTCCAGAGCCCGAGTTGGTGGCTTCGGCAAGATCCTTCGACGGTCAAGTTAGCTTTTTCGGCTAACAAAAATGGAGTTCTCAGTCAAAAAAATTATAGAATTTTTGGAAGAGAGAAGAGATCCTAGAGAAAATGTATCTGGAGGATCTCTTTTATAGATGAAGCCTATAACAAACTGATAGTGACAGTCGTAACTATCGGATAGTAGGTCGCTCAGAGCCATGTGGAGTTTGTTATAAAGGATAGTGTTTGTTGTCGTGAGGTGTCAGTCCGTTTGAGATTTGATAGTCAAAGTTTGGAGGAGTGGGCATCGGTTGGTGATGATATTTGAGCTATATCAATTCTAGAGGAGTTCGAACTCCTCTAAGATAGTCCAGGTGTGGGTCGGTTGATGCTGTGTACAGGACCAAACTTGTGCAGAGATCTTTCTGGATGACTGTGGAAAGTTTGGTTGCTAGAGGGATCTGAAAGGAGTTCGATCGTTGGAAAAGTTTGGAAGAAATTCGACTACTGGAGGAGTCTGAAAGGGATTCGACTGCTGAAGAAATTCGGAAGAAGTTCGACTATTGGAGAAGTCCGAAAGAAGTTTGACTGCTGGAGAAGTTCAGAAGGAGTTCGGTTATTAAAAGAGTTCGAAGAAAGTTTGGCTGTTGGAGGAGTTCGAAAGAAGTTCGACCGTTGGAGGAGTTTGGAAGGAGTTTTCGATCAAAGCTCTTCTATGATTACTAATTACATTAGGCTAAGTATCAGATTGAACTTCAGCAGGAGCGGAGTTTATCCCCAATAATAGTCTTCCTACTCTTGAGTTTGAAATTTGAAGAAAGGGAGGAAAAAGGCGATGGCCAAAGTCCGATCTTGGGTTCCCGCACTTGTCAGGATGAGATGTTTCGATGTTTACTGTGCTGGCACCAAAACTTTCTAAGTTTGAACTGAGTTCGAAAAGATGGCTCTTCGAATCTTCCATCGAAACTCTGTCTTAGGTACGGTGCCATAAAGACTTCACCCATCGTCACTCCTCTATCATGATGAGTGGGACACGTGGCGCATGCTGACCGACCGAAGTCGATCTGCAATCATAACTGCTTCGAATTACCTCTGACTATTTAAGGCCTTCTTTTATTATTCGAAAGTCATTCCTATCCGAGTCTTCTTCTTTCTTCGGCCCCTGTTCACCTTCTTCCCGAGGGTCTCATCCTTCTCTCACCTTCCTAAGCTTCGGACATCCTTTCGATTGATCCTCATCGCGTCCATCATCCTTTCATCATCCCTGGATAGTTTAGGTCAGTTTTCTAATTCTTCTCTTAGGTTATTCATGCTTATCACCTCTGGCTCCTTGCTTTCTTGATTTTTTTTTCTAAGGAGGGTTTCTTGGGATTTATCTCAATCCGAATGTCTTCCAAAACCTCTCACTCCATCGATTCGTGAGGCTCGTCCGGACCGACCTTCTTTGATTCTGTGCTTCTGACCGAGGCAGAATTCAGGAATATGTTCCGCTTGTCTTTTGCTCCAGACACCATCCCATCCGTCCTTATCCTGGATGATCTTTTTTTGATCCGAATCCAATATAAAATTCCTCCAAAATATGATCTTGAACTCTCCAGCTCCGACGATCAGATCAGTTCTCCTCTGACCGATCGATTTTGTTTGTACTTAGAAGTTTTGCATGCCAAGCTTAGACTCCCGCTGCCTCCATTCGTAGTCGTCCTCTTTCAATTTTTAAACATCTTCTTCGCATCTATCATACCGAACTTTTTTCGATTTATCATAGGTTTCCTCTTTCTCTGTCGATTGATTGAAGTCCAGCCGACCATTTCACTTTTTAGAAATTTTTATACCTTCAAATGCTATCCTTCCATGAAGGATTGATGGTATTTTTCCCCCTAGGTCAGCAAGAATGGGTTATTAAAAGGTGCCCTTTCTTCTATTCACAATTGAAAGTAAAAGTTTTTTTTTGTACATTATCCAATCTTGCCATTAGATCTTCCTTCATGGGGTTATATTAGAGAGTCAGTTCGCCGAGCTCCTAGCTTAGATGGAGCAGATCTTGATTCCTCTGATAAACTCAAGGTGTACCGAGCTCCTCTTTTTCCTGACCTTCTAAAGGAAAGATCTTGTTGAACCTGGGTTTGAGTCTCCGCGATCCTGTTGGTACATCTTTTGATTTTCGAATCCATACGATTTTGCGCATGTGTATTACCACTGACTGCACTTTTTTTCCTACTATAGAGATGGACGCACAAGCTGCCAAGATGCTTATCAAAGGGATCTTCATCAGGAAGAAGAAAGAAAAGGTGCAAGATGATGGCTCAAAGAGGGCGAAGGTCGATGTTTTCAGCTCCAGAGTCCCCACCTCCACTGCCACTGCGTCCGAGGTCATCGTCGGTGTCGAGATTGCCGCAACTATCGAGGTTGACACTGCTAGCATGGGCTCGATGCCTTCCATGCCCTCAGATCCCTCCAGTGGGGATTGGGTTTTGGAGCTCCCTGTCAAGAAAGGGATAGGAGAGGGAAGAAAAAAGAAAGTCATTGTGAAAACGTCCTGCAAGGCTCGCTTAGGCGGACCGGATGATGATGACAACGAACGAGGGGTGGATCCCTTCGACAATCCAGAGATCGTTCGGGATCTTGCCAACAGGTTTGTCATGCCCGAGGTGGTGGATCAGATGGCCGACCTAAATCTATGATAGCTCATCTAGAGTTCTCTCGAAACCATCCTCAAGGTGATTGCTCCGTTGCTCGACCTTTTCTCTTCTCTATACTTTTTTTCTTCTCTCCTTCTCTTCTTTTTTTTTTTAACACCAATCATTTATTGCAGTTGGATCATCAGATGCTTGCTCACATCAAAAGGGTGCGTCGTCAGGAGGCGGAGGCACAAAAGGCCTAGGAGGACCTTCGAGCCGAGGTCCGTCGTCTTCAAGAGAGGGTCGACGAGGTCGAGCATCTTGCCGAGGAGAAGATGGCGGATATCGAAAGTCTTCAGGATGCGCTCCACAAAGAGGAGTTCGTCTCGATCGGACTAAAGGCCGCATTAGCCCTGGAGGAGGAGAGGAGGAAGAAAGCTGAAAATAGGGTCGCCGAACTAAAGATCCAAATGGTGAAGTCGATCTCGGAGGCAATGACCCAGGCCATGAAAGAGTTCAGGATCTCTCACGAGATGCGGGACCTGAACGTCAAGTTCGGCCAGGAAGCGTTTATCGAGGATTTTGAGCTCTACAAAGGTAGGGTAGCCCGAAGGTTCCCTAAGCTAGACTTCAGCTATCTAGAGGAGGAGGAAGACGACATGGAGGCAGGACTGTCTAATGCTATAGTCGACCTTTCTTTCGATGAGCTCGTTTCTGGCCCATCTGAACCTACCATAGAGATTTCTAAATTGGTTCAAAAACCTAAGGCGATCGAGAGCGATCTGACTCTGCCCTCCAAGGTTGAGATCCTTGAGTAGTTGTACATTTTTTTTGTGTGTCGTTAAATTTTTTTCATACCCTTGAGCGCTTTTCGTATCTCGAATGCAGTCTCTCATCAATGCTGATCCACTGCCTCAGGGGGTTCCAATAAAACCCTTGATAAAGAACATAAGGAAGGAAGTTCATCTTCTGAGGAAGAAGTTGAAGAAGATGAAGGATGACCTTCGAGCCTTATGAAAGAATTTCTGAGGCGATCAAAGAGGTCACTCACCTCCAAGGCTTGCAAATGAAGGAAGCGGTGAGCTTCAGTATCTGGAAGGATAGCTTCGAGAAGAAGGTCGTTGAACTCAAAAGAAATGCTAGCGACAAGTCTTAGGCATTGACAGCAAAGATCAGCTCTCTTGAAACTGACCTGAAGGATGTCGGAGAAAAGATTCATCTTCTAGAAGGGAGCTCGCCATGGTCTATCGATAAGGCCCAGTACGATTGGGACTGATCAATAAAGTTTTTTTAGCTTTAGAAGTAGCTGCAAGATATTGAGGACTAGCATAATTGCTATCGAGTGACCTGGACGGAGAAGATGTCTAGGCTTGAAGGTGAGCTCAAGGTTGCTAGAGATGAGGCAGCTCATCTTCAAAAATGATTGCATAATAATCGAGGAGCCAGCACGAGTGGTGAGTTAGAGGAGATTGCCTCCTTGAAGAGAACCATTGGTGAGCTTTTAAAGGTGGTTGGAATGGAGCAGGCCAAGGTTCAACGGCTAAAGCTTCAGCTCGCCTATGAACATCGGACTGTCAAGGATGCGGAGGTCGAGTCTGAAGTTTTAAGAAGACAACGGCGAGAGCTCGAGGGTAAGTTTTAGCTCACCAATAGAATGTATGTAGATGGTCTCTTTCAAAAGAAGGAGCTTGAGGAGGAGATCTTTAGACTAAAGTAAGCCTTGGTGATGGCCGGAGTCGGCAGTCTAAAGTTCAAAGAATTCAGTTTGCCTTAGAGCTTCGACCTCTTTCCCCTCTTTTTTTCTTTTTTCAGTGTAATGGATTTTGTCGGCTTATGCTTTGCTTGTAATGAACTCATTTTTGTAATAGAATAATATATTTTTTGCTATTTTTATTTCGCATGAACCTGAGGCCTGTTTGCAGCCTTATCTTCTTTACCTCATTTTTTTCTCTATCATTTTCTTATGAAATGCTTATTGTGGACGTCGAGCTCGTTGTGGACGCCGAGCTCATTGTGGACATTGGGCTTGTTGTGGACGTCGAACTAAGATCTCTTTTGCAAACCAAGATAAGGTTTTATCTTTCGCATTTGATGTAGTTAGGTCGTCGTGGAAAAATACGTGTAAGGATTCTCCACCAAGCTTCTTTCTTCTCTCCATTTTTGGTCTACGAGGTTTTAACTTTTGCTCATATTAGGATGAGGCTTTTCTTCTGTTCTTAACATGGCTTATGGGGGTGCGTTAGGATTGTCGATAGGATCTCTCCCTCCATCCTATCTTATATCGATGAGGTCATCGACTTGGCTCACGTTAGGATGAGGTTCTCCTCCTATTCCTAACGTGACTTATGGGGGCGCATTTGGGCCATTAATAGGGCCTCTCCTCCCATTCTATCTTAAATGGATGAGGTCTTTGACTTTGCTCACGTTAGGATAAGGTTTTTCTTCTGTTCCTAACAGACTGTAGGGATACATTAGGGCCATTGTCGGGGCCTCTCTCCTCCTCTCATCTAAAACGAATGAGGTCTTCTACTTTGCTTATGTTAGGATGAGATTTTTCTTCTATTTCTAATGGGCTGTAGGAGCACATTAGGACCGTTGTCAGGGCCTCTTTCCCCATCTCATCTAAAATAAACGAGACCTTCGACTTTGCTCATATTAGGATGAGGTTCTCCTCCTGTTCTTAATGGACTATAGGGACACATTAGAACCATTGTCAGGACCTCTTTTCTCATCTCATCTAAAATGAACGAGGTCTTTGATTTTGCTCACGTTAGGATGAGGTTCTCCTCCTGTTCCTAATGAACTGTAGGAATACATTAGGATCGTTGTTAGGGCCTCTTTTCTCATCTCATCTAAAATGAATGAGGCCTTCCATTTTGCTTATGTTAGGATGAGATTCTCCTCTTGTTTCTAATGTGACCATATTTATCATGAGATTAAGTTCGAGGGGTAGTCCCCCTTTATCATCGGTATACAATAAAGATTAGAATGTTAAAGTAGGAAGATTTTATTATAATCAAATCATCAGTAATATATTCGTAGATTTTTTGAATTTCATGATCGAGGTAGGTCTGCCTCTCCTCCAAGTTTCTTCAAGTAGTACATCCCGGGTTGGACATCTTCCATGACCTCATAGGGTCCTTCCCAATTTGGGGCAAGCTTCCCCTGGCTCTGAGGCTGAGAGATGGCAGCTCGTCAAAGCACTAAGTTCCTCACTTTGAATATTTTATCTCTGACTCTAGAGTTATAGTATCGGGCCACCCTTCATCTGTAAGCCGTCATTCGAACTTGGGCTTCCTCTCTTTTTTCTTCTAGTAGGTTGAGGTTGGCTCTGAGGTCTTGTGGGTTATGCTGCTCATTGAAAGCCACTACCTGCACTGATGGAAGCTTAAGTTCAATCGAGATGACTGCCTCTATTCTAAAAGCTAAGACGAATGATGTTTTTTCAGTCGACAGTCTTTGGATAGTGCAGTATGCCCATAGAACATGATAGAGTTCGTCTGCCCAGGTCCCTCTTGCTCTTTCGAGTCTTGTTTTGATGATTTGCAATAGGATCCGGTTGGTCACTTCAGCTTCTCCATTTATCCGTGGGTGAGCTACCGATGTGAAGTGATGGAAAATATTTAGATCTTCATAGAACTCAGTGAACCTCGTCCGCACGAACTGTTGCCCATTATCTATTATAAGAGTTTGGGGCAGACCAAATCGGTAGATGATTGACTTCCAAACGAAGTTCTGTATCTTGGTCTCAGTAATTTTTGCTAGTGGTTCGGCTTCGATCCATTTGGTGAAGTAGTTGATCGCAATCAAGAGGAACTTTTATTGTCCAGATTTCATTGAAAAAGGGCCAAGTATATCCATTCCCCACTATGCAAATGGTCAAGGTGTGCTTAGTGGAGTAAGCTCGGAGATCGATTGTCTTTGTATATTTGCATTTTTCTGACAGCAGTCATATTTCTTGACATACTCTATAGAATCATGGTACAAGATCGGCCAATAGTATTCTTATCAAAGTAGTCTTTGTGATAGAGATATGGCTCTTATATGACTTTAATAAATTTTCTCATACACTTTTTATAATACGAAGTCAGCCTCTGAAGGTTGAAGACATCTCAATAATGATAGCAAATACGACCTTTTATACAACTTGCCCTTATACAAAATATATCGAAAGACTTGATTTCTGAGTTTCTGAGCTTCTTTCGGATCATGAGGAAGAACTTTCTCTTTGAGATAGGTAACTAATGGATCAATCCAGCTTGACTCGAGCTCCATCTGCATAACAAGTTGTGATTTCTCTAAGCTTTGGTATTTTAGAGTTTTGAAAATTACTTCTTTGGATAATTTGATTGAGGCTAAAGTGGTCAATTTAGAGAGAAGATCAGTTCTTATATTTTTTATCCTCAAAATCTATCGAATGCCAAAACTGTCGAAGACCAGAGTCAAATCTTTTACCTTCTCAAGATATTTCATCATACTTTCCTTCCATGCTTCATAGTTGCCACTAACTTAGCCAACCATTGATAAGTATTATAAATTCATCAATAAAAATATTAATTTATTAATTAATTTATATTAATTTTTAAGAATTAATGATTAATTTATATATAATTTTTGAGAAATTCATATTTTTATTAATTAAAAAATTAATTAAAAATAATAAAAATTTAAAAATAAAATTTTATAATCAATAGAAAGAGCTCATTTTTTTATCATAATAAAATAAGTTTTAAGCAAAATGGAGCTAAAATGAAGAAGATATGAATTTTTAAAGATAAAAGAAAAAAATTAAATAAAAAAAGAAAAATGGCTTAGCCGACTCCGCAAGCCAAGCAACCAAGTGAAGCCAAGCCGTCAAAGCTGACTCAGCCACGAAAGCTATCAGTCGGTCTACGATCTAGGCGTGGACCGTTAGCTTAGCAGAAATTGACGAATCACGAAGCGACACGTGGTGGACCTAGACCCTTAAAGAGTTCATAAAAAATCCATCACGATCTACAGGATAAAAAGGTAATTTCGCATCAAAGCAACGAGCGCTGATTGGTTATGATGTATGATGCAGCTGATCCACGCGGTCCATGACAATAGTAAAGGCATGATCGGACGGCTTTGGTAGCTTGCGGTCAAGATCAGACGGTGGAGGAATTTTTTAGCTTTAGACTTCACACGGATCGCTATCCAATGGCAGCGCTCGATCCAGGGGATGATCCGACGATCTAGAATGCTTTCGACGGTGATCAGAACTCCCGACGTGTGATCAATGGTCAGATTTTCTCCATCAACGTGCGATCGGATGATCAGAATTTAATTCGACCTGATACACATTCGATTTTAATGATTTTGGTTCGTTGGATTTCTATCAATGGCCAGATTTTATCCAGAGCAATAGAATTCGTCCAGAACTCCTTTTAATTTGATTTTCACTTAGATTTCTCCATATTTTGATGATCAAAGAGCTCCTTAGTCCCACGTTGCCCAGAAAAGCTCTCCAGCCCTCTTAGCTCTATAAAAAGGATCCCAGGTCTCTAGAAATCAACATCTTCGATCAAGGTGAAGCTTTGGTATAGAGTGAAGCTTTGGGTTAATGCTTCTTTAAGACAACTGGTGCCGAGAGAAAAAACTGAGCTTCTACACCACCTTTCCACCCATACTGATCCAAGATCAAAGATCAGGCTATTATATTTTATTTTATTTTTAAATTTTATGTATTTAAATTCTAAAATTTTAATTAATATAAATTTTATTTTATGCTCTTTAATTTCATGCTTTTTATTTTTATTATAATTTAATTTTTATATTTTAATTATTATTTTTTATTTTTCTATAAGTAGATGCTAAGATCTAACTAGTAGATTTTAGTACCAAGTTTAAATTTTTATATCTTTTAATTTTTAATTTTTTTATTTTTTAACTTTAAATTTTATTTTTTAAAACTTTTTTTTAAAAATTAAAGATTTTAAATGTAAAAATACTATCTTTCCTGTGGATTCGATCCGACTCACTGCTATCTACGTATTTTTAATTATTTTAAGAAGTCGGATTAAACTAATAAATACGATGTCTTAACGATAATATTGCATTTCTATCAAATTTTTAGCATCATTGTTGGAGATTATTTTTTTATTTTTGATTTTAATTTTTTTAATTTATTTTAAATAAATTAAAAATAATTTCGATAAATGTACCAAGTTTTTGATGCCATTGTCAGAGAAGGAATAGATGCTATTTTTTTCTTTGATTTCTTTAAATTTTTTTATAAATTAATTATAAATATTTTTTAAATATTGCTTACTAACTTTTTATTTATTTTATAGAAAAAAAGAGAAAAAAAAGAAAGAAAAAGATAGAAATCATCTAATCTTAGTGAGATCAATCCTAACTCTAGTCCTCTTTTTTATTTATTTATTTATTTTTAAATTAATTTAAAAAATATCTATTTAAACCTAATTAAAAGTCTCATGATAAGATTAAAAACCCTAATTGTTTAGAGCATACATCATATTAGTTTTATTTTTATTCTGATGATTGTTGGAGGCAAGGCAAGTCTTTCAAAATTCAATTAGTTACATGCATCTAGTTTAAATTGCATAGAACCCTTTGATTGAAATTTTTTTTTGTGCATATTCATATTAAATCAAATTAAGGGCACAACCTAATTAAATAAGATAAGGTGGAAATTTGATCATCCTTTCTTGGCCCACAAATAACCAACCAGTATCCTGCATTGATCTAAGTCTTTAATTTTAAAATCAATTAGACATCAATCCTAGAAACTCGAGCTCAATAGGATAAGAAATCCTAAGAGTTGAACTAGGTTAGGGTTAGTCAATTTGACTGGTGTCTAAAAATATGGCTCAGGAATGACTGATTTTGAAGAAAGATGGTTTCTAATTAATTTTATTAGCTTACCTGGTCAAGCATAATTGGTGTCTAAGGCAAGCAACGGAAGGACTCCCACCGATCTTACACTTACCTAACCAGTTGATTAGCTGATCTTACACTTGGAGGACTTGAAGGTAACCTTCGCAGTTAGGAGCTGTCTAGATCTAGAATAACCATGTCACGATTGATTGATCAACTTGATTACTAACCAATATCAAACCTAATTAAACCTAATTTTTCTCTCTTTTCTTAGTTCTAGGACTCCTTAGGACCTCTTCTTTAGAACTTTTCTTTCTCTCTTCTTCTTTCTCCTCTTAAAATAAAATAAAATAAAATAAAAATTAAATTAAACTAACTAAAAAAATATTAAAAATGATAATTAAATTAAATTAAAGATAATAAATAAAATAATTAAAAAAATTAAAAAATAATAATATAATAAAATAATAAATATATATATAAATTTTAAAAAAATCTAAAAAATTTTGAACCATACATTAGGGTTACATTAATACATGCAGGATAGAAAATCACTTTTTCTGATTTAGTTAAACTTAATTGAATGGTTGATTCACATTAAATTCGATAATCAAATGGCTAATCTGAATCTAATAGTCCAAAAATTAAATAAAGTTGACCTTCTTGCTCTGAAATTAGATCAACTCTTAATCCTAGGTCAACAATCTCCTGCATAATTCACATCACCTAGCCTAATTTATCATGCTGCATAGTTTTCATATTTTATCCAAGAATAATTCAAGCTACTCAAGGCTACTCTAAGTCGATTAATAATCTTCTTTCAAATTCATATAACCAGCATTGGAGTAACTACTCTAATTTTTTTTGACATCCCAACAAACTCAGTCTCAGACCCAAATTTTACCTATCCAAAACTATCAAAATAGGCCCCAATACCAAAACTATGCCTATAATAATGATCAGCCTAGTTTGTTTACCCAGCCATCATATAACAACCAGCTATCATACCCACCTCCTCAATAGATCAATCTAGCCGATGATAGATTTAACCAACTTCAACAATTGATTTTAACTCAATAGTAATCTATCGTGAGACTAGAAGTTCCAATATGATAATTAGTTGAGTCTAACACGAGGAGAGAACTAGATCAACTACCAAGCCTATCAATTTCAAATAACCCACCTAATATTCACCAACTATCTGGACCAAGTTATCAATTTAATGTCTTACTTAAGAATCCCTAATTTGAGAATGCCAAAGTAATTTCTAAACTTAAAAGCTATAGGATTCTTATGGATCCATACCAAGATAAGGTGAGAGAGACTAGTACTGATGCTAGCCAAAATAAAAATATAGAGAAATTGGTTAGTACTGAGACTAACCACATAGAAGAACCTAAGTCAGGAATTAGTACTGATGCTAGATCCAGTTTAAATGAGATAGAAAAAGGAGAAAAGAGAATATATGATTTACGCGAGACTTATAAACCTAATGTCCTATTTTCTTCAACCCTAGAAGTCGGTTCTTTTTACAAAAATCAAAAAGCATGTAATGAAGAGTCAGTGGAGTTGTTTAAATAAGATCATATTAATTTACCTCTAGAATTAAAACCACCTTTAGTCATCCTTCTAGCACCCATTGAATCAAACTTAACTCCTAATACAAAAACATCATTCATAAGCATTTTAGAAGAACAAATAGGAGAAATTCTTAATAAACATGGGTCTGAGAATGGGGTTATAAATTATGTCTCTAAAATTAATAATGATTATATCAATAATGGGATTATAAATCAACTTTTTAAAATTGGCAATCCAAAATTCTTGAAATTTGCCAATCCAATATTCGACACAGGATGGTAAGCTGCATTGTGTCTGGCTGAAGATGATAAACTTAGCGCTTGTTGGAAGGCAACCCAATATTTACTTTTTTTTAGTTTAATTTATTTTTTTATTTGATTTTTTTTAGAATAATTTGAATAAGTTGGAAGGAGAGCTTAAATTTTTAAAGACATATGTTGGACCAAAAATATATTGAGTCAGGTGTATTCTTTCATGTTCTTTATTACATCCTTTATTTTTCTTCTCCATTGAGGATAATGTTGATTAAATTAAGAAAAAAAATAAAAATTTTAAAATTTTAAGTCCTTAAAAAGTTAGTATTTAGTATTTAGACACCTGATTATACTTAAGAATTAAATTAAACTAAATATTTTTTAAAAAAAATTGATGCACAGATCAGAGAATGTATGAGATAATGAGGAATCAAGTATTAAAAAAATTCAATAAAGAATTAAGTCTAGAATATAAAAAAAAATTTCTTGAAGTATTTCTAATTTCTTTCTACTAGCATCAAAGAAAAATCTACTCTTATAGACTTGTATAGGATAACTATATATTTTTTTATATAAAAAATTAAATAAAATAGTTTTTATATAAAAAATTAAATAAAATAGTTTTTAAATACTTCTCACCAAATAATCGAGCCTCTTTGCCTAAGCAAGCATTGAGTTTCGCATTAAAAGGTGGAAAGGGCAAAGAAGCTCGTTGTAAAGCTAGTCTTAACTCGTAGCCTGTTTAATTTGAGCTAGTAAGTCTGAGGGGTATTCTATACCTAGTGCTCTAAAGCCAATTGATTTAGGAGTCATTGGCCCAAGACTCGCTATATGGATCAAATAGAAAGCTTAATGGATTAAGATACTTAATAGTGGTACAATATTAAAAAAATAAAATAAAAAAATATTAATTTTTTATCGAGTAATTGGATTTTGTTGCATAAATAAGCAATGATATTCGCATCAAAAAATGGACAATATAAAAATAAAAATTAATAAATAAAGAACGAAAGTAGCAGTACACTTGTCTATATGAAAGTTTAGATAAATCAGAGATAAAGATGGAATAATTTAGAAAAAATTTAGAAAAATTTAATATTTTTTACTTAATTTTTTTATTGATAAGTATTAATATCCTAATGATATATCTCACTTAAGCTCTACTGAATATCAATGACCATTTTAAAAACTACTTAGATAAAATTCGAAACTCTAAAATTAAAAGATATTTAAAACTAAATTATTTCTTTACTCGAGGATGAGCAAAACTTAAGTTAGGAGGTGTGATAAGTATCATAAATTTATCAATAAAAATATTAATTTATTAATTAATTTATATTAATTTTTAAAAATTAATGATTAATTTATATATAATTTTTAAGAAATTTATATTTTTATTAATTAAAAAATAATAAAAATTTAAAAATAAAATTTTATAATCAATAGAAAGAGCTTTGATCATAATAAAATAAGTTTTGAGCAAAGTGAAGCTAAAATGAAAAAGATATGAATTTTTAAATATAAAAATAAATTAAATAAAAAAAGAAAAATAGCTCAGCCGGCTTCGCAAGCTAAGCAACCAAGCCAAGCCAGCCGTCAAAGCTGACTTAGCGATGGAAGCCATCAGCCGATCCATGATCCAGGTGTGAACCGCCAGCTCAGCAGAAACCGATGAATCACGAAGTGACACGTGGTGGACCTAGACCCTTAAAGGATTCACAGAAAATCCATCGCGGTCTATAGGATAAAAAGATAATTTTGCATCAAAACAGCAAGCGTTGATTGGTTATGGCATACGGTGCAGTCAGTCCACGCGGTCCATGGCAACAGTAAAGGTCCGATCAGATGGCTCTGGTAGCTTACGACCAAAATCAGACGATGGAGAAATTTTTCAGCTTCAGACTTCATGCAGATCGCCATCCAATGACAGCACTCGATCCAGAAGATGATCCGATGGTCCAGAATGCTCCCGACGGTGATCAAAACTCTCGACGTACGATCAGCGGTCAGATTTTCTCCATCAACGTGCGATCGAATGGTCAGAATTTAATCCGACCTGATCTGGGCTGATACACATCCGATTTTGATGATTTTTAGTCCGTTGGATTTCTATCAAAGGCCAGATTTCATCCAGAGCTTCTTTTAATTTAATTTTTACTCAAATTTTTTTATATTTTGATGATCAAAGGGCTCCTTAGTCCCATATTGTCAAGAAAAACTCTCCAGCCCTCCTAGCTCTATAAAAAAGATTTTAGGCCTCTAGAAATTAACATCTTCGATCAAGGTGAAGCTTTGGTACAGGGTGAAATTAGACTCTGGGTTAATGGCTACTTCAAGGCAACTAGTGTCGAGAGAAAAAGTTGGACTTCTACACCATATTTCCACCTATGTCGATCTAAGATCAGAGATCAGACTATTTTATTTTATTTTATTTTATTTAAATTTTATATATTTAAATTTTAAAATTTTAATTAATATAAATTTTATTTTATGCTCTTTAATTTCATGCTCGTTATTTTTATTATAATTTAATTTTTATATTTTAATTATTATTTTTTTATTTTTCTGCAAGTAGATGCTAAGATCTAACTAGTAGATCTTAGTACCAAGTTTAAATTTCTGCATCTTTTAATTTTTAATTTTTTATTTTTAATTTTTAATTTTATTTTTTAAATTTTTTTTTTTTCAAAAATTAAAGATTTTAAATCTAAAAATACTATCTTTTCTATGGATTCGATCCGACTCACTGCTATCTACGCATTTTTAATTATTTTAAAAAATTAGATTAAACTAATAAACATGGTGTCTTAATAACAACATCACGTTTCTATTAACCATAAATTGAGAATCATTGTAGACTTGAAGTCAATCTACTTTTAACTCTCTTGCTATTTTTAATCCGACCACCAGTGCTTCATATTCAGCTCCATTATTAGTTGCAAAGAATTTGAAGCATAGCGCGTATTCGACGATGACTCCCTCGGGGTTGACTAAGACCAACCCCACGCTTGCTCCAGCGGAGTTGGATGAATCATCCACATACAGAGCCCAAAAATCTTTGAAAAGATCGACACTCTCTTTGGGGAGGCTCGATTGCAACCATGGGATGCCGGTCTCATTTTATTCAAGCTTGGCTTCATTTAGAATGATACATTCTACTATAAAATCTATCAATATATGAGCTTTGATCAATGACTGGGGTCAATAATTGATGTCAAACTCTGTGAGCTCGATTGTCCATTTCGTGATTTTTTTGGAAGCATCCATTCGATGAAGGACTGCTTTTATTAGTTGATCCATGATGTATCCCTGAGAGTAAGGTCGGAGTCTTCTGACAGTAATTAGAAGAGAGTAAATCAAATTTTCTAACTTAGAGTACCTGATCTTTGCATCCTTCAAGATCCGGCTTACATAGTAGACTGATCACTGCATCTTCATTTTCTCCTTGACCAGGACTGCTACTAAGGCCGTCGGGGAGACTGTTAGGTATAAGAATAATTCTTCTTCGAGTTCAGGCTTTGCCAATAGTGGAGGTAAGCCAAGCTAGTTTTTGAGCTCCTTAAATATCCGTTGGCACTCTGTCATCAAGCAGAAGTTCTTTGATTGCTTGAAAATTTGGAAGAAGGGCATGCATCGCTTGACCGATCTTGAGATGAAGTGATTTAGGAACACCATTTTTTTCAGCCAGGCGCTAAACTTCTTTGATTATTTTTGGAGCAGTCATCTCCTGAATAGCTCAAATTTTTTTTGGATTTACTTCGATCCCATACCTTGATACCATAAACTCCAAAACTTTTTCAAGGTCACACCAAAGGCATACTTGATCAGATTTAGCTTCATCTTGTACTTCTTGAGTGCACTGAAGATCTCTTCGAGGTCGACGATGTGGTTTATTGAAGCTCGATTTTTGACGAACATGTCATCCACATACACCTCTATATTACGATCGATCTACTTCTTGAAGATCTTATTGATCAGGCATTGGTACGTTGTCCCTACATTCTTGAGTCCAAAAGGTATAACCCTATAACAGTAAAGACCATGGTCAGTAATAAAAGTAGTTTTCTCCTCATCCTCAGGCACCATCCATATTTGGTTATAGTCGAAAAAAGCATCCATAAAGGTGAGAAGCTCGTGGCCCGAGGTTGTGTCTACCAGTTGATCAATCTGGAGAGAGAGTAGCTATCTTTTAGACAGACTTTGTTCAGCTTTTTGAAGTCTATACACATCCTCCACTTATCATTGGCCTTCTTGATCAGGACCATGTTAGAGATCCAAGTCGGATAGCTGATTTCTCAAATAAATCTGATGTTGAGAAGCTTATCGACTTCTTCTGCTATTGCCTTCTATCTTTCTGGTGCATGATCTCGAACTCTTTCTTTTACTGATTGATGCTTGGGATCAATGGTCAGCCGATATTCCATAATCTCGACGTCAATCCTAGGCATATCCATCGAAACCCAAGCGAAGACGTCGGCATTCCTTCATAAAAAGGTGATGAGCTGCTCCTGAACTTCATCTTCCAGATTGGATCTAATCTACATCGTATGCTCCATGTTTCCATCATTCAGGGAGACGGTCACAAGATCTTCTATGGGCTCATCCCATTCTTCGGCAAGGTCATCGCAGACATCAAGCCTGTCAACTGGATAGGGGTCAAGTCAAGTGCCATTTTGTAAGGCGATGGAGTAGCAGTGCCGGGCTAATGCTTGATCGCCTCTGATTTCACCTATTCTATTGTTTATTAAAAATTTTATTTTCAGATAATAGGTCGACACTATGGCTCGTAGTGCATTCAAATCAGGTCGATCGAAGATTGCATTGTAAGCGGAGGAAGCTTTTACCATCAAAAAGTCGATCCACATTTGGCCTGCTTTGGATACTATCCTATAGTCATGGCTAGAGTTATCATTTCCTTCATTGGCACAGCATCACTAGTGAAGCCGACAAACGGAAAGCTCATGGATCCCAGGCGATTATCAGGTATGGACATTTTAAAGAAAGTATCATAGTATAGAACGTCAGTGAAACTTTCATTATCTATCAAAATACGGCGTACATCATAATCAGCAATATTCAAAGAGATTACAACCACATCGTTATGCGAAAACTAGACTCCTTGAGCATCCTCGTCGGTGAAAATGGACTCTTCAGTTCTTCGCCTCTTCCCAGGATCGGTTGACCTACTAGCCTCCCCTCACCGAAGTTCTCTAGAGATGGTGTTAATGATACCGATCGAGAGCCGATCTTCTCGCTGCTCCTCGCCCCTTGATGGTTCTAGCGGTAGGGGTGCTCTCGGTCGATCCTCCTATCCTTCTGATCGACGTCATAGAAATCGGTCAAGCATATCGCACCTGATGAGCTCCTCAATCTCATCTTGGAGCTAGATGCACTCTTCTATATTGTGATCATGATCGCAATGGTAGAGACAGAACTTGCTAGGATTGCATTTGTCGGGATGAGTGCGCATTCTTTTCGATCTCGGTAGTTACTTTCTGATTTCCATCGGTACTTAAATTTTTGGAGCATTGAGAGGGGCATAGTTATAAAATTTTTTGAAGGGAGAGCTCCATTGCGCCCTTCTATTCGGGCTTCTCCGCCTCTAGGCCTGGATAGGGGTTCGGGCCTGCTTACGCTTTGGAGGAGTTCGAGAGCGTGGCCGAGCTCTACTCAATTTCTCTCCAACCGCGGGCAGATTTGACTCATTTGTATGCTGCTCTTGGGTGGCTTCATTGTCCCTGACCTTAAAGGCCTCTTCAGCTCGGGCATAACCTTCAACCCGAGCCAGCATATCGGCAAAGTTTCTGTGGTACTTCTTCTCCAGGAAGAATAATAAATTATTTTTCTGAAGGCCACCCTTGAGTACGACCATTGCAACAGATTGGTCCAGATTTCGGACCTTCAATACAGCAGCATTAAACCAGATGATATAAGTTTGGATAGATTCTTCCTCCTTCTGCTTGATATTCATCAGAAAATTCGAACCTCGGTAGGGACGTCGATTGCTAACGAAGTGAGCTACAAACTGATGACTCATTTGATCGAAAAAAAAGATGGTACCTGACTTAAGTATCGAGTACCAATTTCTGATGGCTCTTTTGAGGATAGACAAAAAAGTTTGATAAAAAATGACATCTAGCACACCGTGGAGCAGCATCATTATCCGAAAGATCTTCAGATGGTCGATCGAATTGGTGGTCCTATTGTAACTCTCAAACTGCAGAAGCTTGAAGTTCGACGAGATTGATTTTTGCATAATCTTTTGAGAAAAAGAAGGATTAGTGTAAATATCATTACCATATAAGGAAGGAGCATGATGGAGTTCTTCGATTCGTTGGCTCATTTTTTAGAGCCTTTGATCTAGGAGATCTTCACGATCGTTGATCTTCAGAATTTTCTAGTAGAATGGGGGCAAAACTCTCTCGAGGTTGAGTCATGGTCCGAGCAAGGGCTCTCCACCCTCTGCTTTCTCTTTTTGAATGTCACCGATCGGCTAGTTCAAGTCGATCGTCCCTAGATCGGATCATGGGGCTCCGAAAAAGTCTACTCCGATCGAATTGACGTTGGAGCCTGCCGATGCATGACCTGTACCATCTTCATGAGATCGTAAATCTACTGGATTAATAGATTGAACTGCTCTACATCCATCATAGCTATAGATGGAGCTTGAGTTACCAGAGCTGAAGCGAGAGCGGATAGATCTGAATGGGATCTGGTTGTAGAGACCGTTGACTGTCGGGTCGAAGCTTTTTTGAGAGGTATTTTTTTCAAAAAAAACTCTAGAAAAGAAGAAGAGAGATCGCTATTGAGCACTTCTTTAAGAATAAGAAAATCTTAGAAATAGAGGGCTCTTCCACCAGCGCTAATTCTGTTGGTGCAAAATCTGATTACCATCGGAGAAGTATTGGAGTCGGAGAAGATGAGGTCGCCGTCGGTGACCTATAAAATAAGTCTTGTCCAGAGCCTGGGGTGGTGGCTCCGGCAAGATCTTCCGACGGTCAAGTTAGCTTTTTTGGTCAATAGAAATGGAGTGCTCAGTCAAAAAATTTATAGAATTTTTGGAAAGAAGAAAAGAGCCTAGAGAAAATATATCTGAAGGATCTCTTTTATAGACAGAGCCTATAATAAACTGATAGTGACAGCTGTAATTATCGGATAGTGGACCGCTCGGGGTCATGTGAAGTTTGTTATGGAGGATAGTATTTGTTGTCATGAGGTGCTAGTCCGTTTGAGATTTGATAGTTAAAGTTTGGAGGGATGGACGTCGATTGGTGATGATCTTTGAGCTATATCAATTCTAGAGGAGTTCAGACTCCTCTAAGGTAGTCCAGGTGTTGGTCGATTGATGCCGTGTATGGGATCGAACTCATGTGGAGACCTTTTTGGATGACTATGGAGAGTTTGGCCGCTAGAGGGGTTCGAAAGAGGTTTGACCGTTGAAAAAAATTGAAAGAAATTTGACTATTGGAGGAGTCCGAAAGGGGTTCGATTGCTGAAGGGGTTCAGAAGGAGTTCGACTGTTGGAGGAGTTCGAAAGAAGTTCGGCTCCTGAAGGTGTTCGAAAGGAGTTCGACTGCTGAAGGGGTCCGAAAGGAGTTTGACTGTGAGAGGAGTTCGGAAGGAGTTCGGCTATTAGAGGAGTTCGAAAGAAGTTCGACCGTTGGATGAGTCTAGAAGGGGTTCGGCTACTAAAGGGGTCCGGAAGGAGTTCGGTTGTTGGAGGAGTCTGAAAGGAGTTCGACTGCTGGAGGAGTTCAGAAGAAGTTCTCGATCGAAGCTCTTCTATGATTACCAATTACATTAGGCTAAGTATCAGATTGAACTTCAACGGGAGCGGGGTTTATCCCCAATACAAACCAAAAATCATTAGTACTTTCCTTAAATATTTTGTAGTCATCAAAATCAATTTTTGAAATAATATTTTGGATCACTTTGTATTTATCTGCCATTAGTTTATGTTTATTTTTGATAGTTTGTGTTTATTCTTGGAATGTTGGTATTTATTATTTTGAGTTTGTATTTATCTTTCGATACTTTATGCTTTTTTCATAGGACCTAGCGTTATTCTCGTCTCTTGTTGTTTATCGTGAAAGAATCCTTGGATCATTAAATTTTTGAACTCCAAGTTTGTATTTATTTGGGATGGCTTCTATTTACATCTTAGGATTTGTATTTATTATTCGAAGTTTCTATTTATTATATAGAGTTTGTATTTATTCTAGAGCACTTTATATTTATCCTACTATAATTTTAATAATAGGCAATTTGTATTTATCTTCAGTAGTTTGTATTTATTATTTTGAATTTGTGTTTATCTTTCGGTACTCTATGCTTATTTCCATAGGACTTAGTATTATTCTCGTCTCTTGTTGTTTATCATGAAATGATCCTTGGATCATTAAATTTTTGAAGCCCAAGTTTGTATGTATTTGGGATGGTTTCTATTTATCATCTCATGATTTATATTTATTATTCAAAATTTCTATTTATTATATAGAGTTTGTATTTATTCTGGAGTACTTTGTATTTATCCTACCATGATTTTAATAACAGATAGTTTATGTTTATCTTTGGTAGTTTGTATTTATCCTGAATCTATTTATGTTTATTATTTTGAGTTTGTATTTATCTTTCAATACTTTATGCTTATTTTGATAGGACTTAGTATTATCCTCTTTCTTTCTTATTGTTTATCGTAAAAGGATCCTTGGATCATTCAATTTTTAAACCTTCGAATTTATTTTTATTTTAGATGATTTCTGTTTATCATCCTAGAGTTTGTATTTATTATTTAGAGTTTCTGTTTATTATATGGAGTTTGTATTTATTCTAGAGTACTTTGTGTTTATCTACCATGATTTCAATAATAGGTAGTTTGTGTTTATCTTTGCCATGATTTCAAAAATAGATAGTTTATATTTATTTTTGGCAATTTATGTTTATTATGAGTTATTTATTATTTTGAGTTTATGTTTATCTGATACTTTATCCTTAATTATTTCTGCAGGACTTAGTATTTATTATGGAAGGATTCCATGATTTACAACTTTTGAACCCCAATTTTTTTTCATCATTCTAGGATTTATATTTATTATTTGAAGTTTTTGTTTATCATATTAAGTTTATATTTATTCTGGAGTATTTTGTGTTTATGCTATCATAATTTCGTAACAGGCGGAGCAACCCCAATAGTTTGTATTTATGGGATGTTTGTATTTATTATTTCAAGTTTATGTTTATCCTTCGATAATTTATGTTTATTTTTATAGGATAAAATTTATAAATAAATTTAAAAAATTATAAAGAATAAATTCAAATATCATCAAATCCATTGCAACAATGATAGAGAACAAACTTGTATATATCTATATAGTTTGACAAAATACAAATATCACATTCATTCAAAAAAATTGTTCTATAGAAGTCATACATTCATTCAAAAATATGTACAATCATATATCTATACATGTTAATGATGGAATAAATCATACATATTATTTATAAATAACATCTATTCAACTCAAAATACAAAAGCCATCATAACAAAATTATAACCATGGGTTCTAAAACATCGATGAGCCTACATGGTTGCCCTTATCCTCAAATGAACAGTTACTGATGTAGGCTTCGAAATTATCTACTTGTATAAAATATAACCATCCATAAATCATAAAAAAGTTCTTGTTAAAATAAAATAAATATAATATAATTATCAAGATGTGGCTTTACGTTTGTCTTGCATGTTCAAATATTATGACTCTTTTGGTGGCATTTCTTGCATGTCTACTATTTCTTCACTGTAATCTTCATTGGGTGCTTGAACCTGCTGAGCTTTTTGTAGCCTTTATAATTTAAAACTGGAGGATCTTTAAGTATTGCAGAATTATTATTTATTTTTTCTGCTTGGCTACATTGTGTCATAACTATCGAAAATTGAGTATGGCTCTCATGTGTTACACTTTTTTTTGCCCATAGATTCTTCTTTAGTGAACAAACTTTTTCAACGATGGACTCCACATTATTCATAACAAGATCATATGTTTCTCGAAGTATACAGCTATCATATACTAATTTTAAAAAATTTTTAATAGCCCATTAAATCTTGTAGTTCTTGACGTCGTATCCTCCTAAACTTCATATACACCATATGCTGTATTAGTGCCTTCTTCTTTGGTAGATTTTGTCTAGCATTTTAATATGTAATGTACAGGGATACGATAAATTAGTAAAGTAATGAGAACTTTTAACACATGAGCACATAGAATACCGCTGAATTCAAACATCAAATATAAGCATGAAAATTTTTTCTCGGACATAACACATACTATTCTTTATTGTACATTTCTATTAGAAGCCTCAATCTCGATTATATCATATAATTTATACTTCTCCACCTCTTTCATATCATATATGGTCGTCATTTTGAGTTGCTCTCTAAAAAGCTTAAAAATAGCTCTTGTATACATTTCAAGAGCATGTTTCTTGATTGGATACTTGGACCATAAACTTGGTTGAACGTAGTACGTCCAAAAGTTTTCTTCATCCTCTTAATCATACCTACTCTCCAAAACTATCTCAAACTGAGTAACAAATTTGAAAGCATTTATGTGATTGTGCATATAATCCTTAAACAACGAGTGTACACTTTCACTGGCACTGTATTGTAGACATAGAAGCAAAGAATATATGTCTAAAATATGCAGGCACCTATTGGTCTCATATGCCGAATAGATAATTAAGATAGGTATTGGACTCCAAGGAGTATTTCTTGATAAATGCATCCCAACGATGCTCAAACTGCTCTAGAGAGATGGAAGTATTGATGCAATATGATGAAGATCTTTCTTCAATCCATCTTTTATATTAAAAAGAATCGATAGATGTTCTTTGATATTCTTCAGCACATACCACTTACAAAATTGATGGATAGTACTAGAAAAAACATACTCAATTATCTTTTTTATTGTTGGATCTTGATCAGTTAATATACATTTCGGATGCTTCCCATAATGTACCTCTAGAAAAGACTAGAAAACTTAGATAAATGATTTGATACATCCATTTTGGACTAATGCATAACCAAATAGAATTGATTGCATATGATGGTTGATGCCAACAAACGATGCAAAAGACATGCTGTATTTGTTCATCATGTATGTACTGTTGAATGCCACCACATCACCAAAGTATTGGTAAGATAATCTTGACCTTCCATCAATCAAAAAAATATTATGGATACTATTCTCGGCATCTAATTGGATGGCATAAAAGAAAGCTAGATTCTTAACTAGTCGAGTTCAGAAATGATTAATTATTATTTGTAGGTCAATATTAAATAACTATTTTTAGAGGTTGCTTCTAAGGTTGCTCAAATCCTTCCTAGTGAAGCTTACATTTCGTATATCTTCATATAATTATGAAATGGCACCTATGATTTATTCAGTTAAAATATTTCAATCATGTAAATTTTTCATAAATTTCTTATCTTTTGAGTTAATCTTAGTATGTGATCAGAGAAAACAAGTTTTTGATGGGCTACGAATGAGCTCATGATTATAAATATCATGAAGTATATATTGTAACCTCCCACTTATCAACTTTAATCTTTCTAATATGCATTTTTGCTTTACATCCAGTACGAATGCTTTGTCCTTTCTTTGCGTAGCATTATAGCTGCTACATGATCTTATCCAACAACTACGATATTGATCTCAGACTTATATAACATTACTTTACAATATATAAATTCTTGTCTGCTGATCTTCTTATTTTTGGAGGATCGATAATATGATTCCTTCCAAATACTAAAACCTTCTTATACGTATATTGATTATAGACTTCATTACTTCTTCTTGAGTATCAAAGATCGTGCCTTCATGCAATGCTAAACCTTCAGTATTTTCTGAGTTTGGACTCTGGTCAATATAATCTTCTTCCTTAGAAGCCCTCTCTATATGATCATTATTGTCATTGAGTGAAACATAAATATGTACATTGCTTTTTCCACTTACAAAAATAGTTTGTGTGCTAAAGATAACTGTCATATTGTCATCATACATACTTTCCACATTTACGATACATATAATTTGATTTAATTAATGATAATAAAATATAGTTAATATAAGTAGCATTCAGATGCATAGCTCAATTTTACTGATGCACATTAAATTGAGACTGTATTAAATATCAACTTCAAATTGATGCTATTCAGAAGTGTCTAGAAATAAAATCAAAGATATAACAAGACATCTCATGCTAAAAGTTAATTATTTATCATTCACACGAGTATAAATATTTATATATTTTAATTAGTAAATCTCAAGTTTCAACTTCACTGATAATATTTAATTTTGACATTGATAAAAACTTTATTTTCTTTTCAAAAATATTATTTTTTAAAAAAATATTTTTATTCAAATAATGCATGAATAATGTTATTAAATATGATTGTTTTCATAATAATAATTCTTATCCAACAAAATAAAATTAAAAAATATAACCATTTACGATCTGATTAAGCTATATGTGGGTTATCGTAACTGAGCAGTCTCTATGTTATCATATCATAAATTTTTTTAAATATCGCATATATATTTCATACATCTACTAAAATATTTAGAAGTACTAATAGTAAAAGGATAGAGAGAAAGGAAGGAAGAGAGAGAAGTAATACCTGCGAAGGGTTCTCATCGGATAGAGAGTCCGTAAAGAGCCAGCGTCGTATTTGTGATGAAGAGAAAGAGATTGCGATGTGTTTACACTGAAGAGATATCGTCGCAATGTGTTTGCGACAGAAAGAGCCGATGACGTAGTTGCACTGAAGAGAGAGAGAGAGAGAGCTGACCATGTGACTGTGATGGAGAGAGAGTTAGGAAGAAGTTTCTTCCAAGCAAAAATAGAGGGAGAGAGAGAGCTTGGAATAGAGGGAGAGAGAAAAAGAATAAGATTTTATCGGTAAGAGGAAGGAAAGAGTTTTATTTCAAACGAAAAGAGTTACATCTTCTAGTAAGTCTTAAATGGAGAAAAAAATGAAAAAAAGACTATGACGTGGAGCTATTTAAAATATATTTTTTTTATTAAATAATATTATATCACCTAATGGATCTAAGAAGGCTTTCATTTGCTTTTAGACGATCCTGGAGGCGGGCACCTTTTTATGCGCACACACACGATACTCTTAGCCTAAACGGGAGGGAAGCCCGAACCCTTTACGCTGCCCAAGAAAAGTTGGAGAAGGTTATTGTAATCGGTAACCCGTCTCATCCCTTTCTAGTATCACTCCGTGTCTATGGATATTTTCTTTATTGATGCAAATTTCTGATTGCATTTGCTATCTTGTAGTGAGCGATCGTGCGTTCCTGAACCGAATTCCGAGCATTTTTTTCACATCAGTGAATGCCAACCTAAACCCTAGATCAGATTAGCTCCTTTCCTCCTAAAACCCTAGCGTAAAGATGCTCCTTTTTTTCCGGTGACTTTGTGTTCTTGTTTTCCTTGTTTTGAAAGGTATATTCTTCCAAAGATCTTTATGTTTTAATTTCAAGAACCCTAAGATCCATTATACCCGAAGACAAATCTATGTCATCGATGACTCTGGACCTTGTACTCTGTGTATAGAACATTGTTGTTTCCTCACATTCTGGCATGTGCCGGTTCTTTGTTGTTATGTTTTGATTGGTCACTTTTGATAACTATGTTTAGATGACAAGTTATGAACTGCTTTCCATATTTTTTGATACTACAAATTAGAAGTCTTTTTGTATTATCTGAGTGTTTTTTGACTGACCGAGTCTATGCTTCAAGACCAGAAACTTTTAAGGGAAGAAACAATCGGGGTTTGTTTTCTCAATATTCATTCTAACACATATACTTGTCTTTGATATTAGAGGTAAACCAAATCAAGTCTTTATCTAGGTCAGCAAGTTTCAAAATACTATGGGAGCCACAACCTTGAATGATCTTTAGAAAATTTGAGTGAAAGAAACATGCTCGTCATAATGAGTATAAAACACCATGAAAATTGTTCTGTGTGTTAGTTTATTTATTATCAAGTCAATGTCAGACAAGTTTAATACACAATATGCTTGCATTAATGTGAAGAATAAAATCATTCAAGGTTTCTTCCATAATTTTTCAATAGTGTAACTGATTTTGAAACAGTTGACCCTATCATTTTATTTGGAAAAATGTGAAGCAATTAAAGTAGATACTGCATACTTGATTTGCATTGTAATCTGTCTCATGCTTAATCTGACATATTTAGACATTTGTTTAATGTTTTGCTGACAGGTCATAGAACTAAGGAAATATATGATAAATATGAATAATTCACAATCTGAAAGGAGGGTTCGTCCTGCTTTAAATCTGGATATGATCAGCAGCCTGCCAAAAGATATTCTAGACAAAATCCTCATAAGTTTACCACTGAAGGATGCCATTCGGACAAGCTTCTTATCAAGGACGTGGAGGCATGCATGGGCTTCAATGCCGGAATTGCTGTTTATTGATGACTCTATTCCATCTACTTATTTGAATGCCAACTTTCTCTTGTTTGTTGATCGGGTTCTCTTACTCCATAAGGGCCCAATCCTGAAGTTTCATCTTGTGAGTAGTTGCTGTTGCCAGGTGGCTATTGATCGATGGATGCTTGTCTTATCAAGAAATGGTATTCAAGAGCTTGTCCTCGATTTAGGGCATGATGAGTGGTACAAGGTTCCTTCCACTTTATTCTTTTGCCAGGAATTGATAAATGTGGAGCTGTCTAATTGTATATTTGAACCACCTCAAATGTTCAAAGGCTTTAGCTTGTTGAGTACTCTGAAACTCAGCCGGACTACCCTCACTGACAATGGATTAGAGAACTTGGTTTCAAGCTGCCCATTGTTGGAGAATTTGTGGCTAACAGACTTCAATGGGTGTACTCATCTCAAGATTCATGCACCAAAGCTCAAAGTATTAATGATTTTTGGTTTCTTTGAAGATCTCCATCTAGGAACTCCAAAATTGGTTGTTGCAAGCATCGGACTAGATGGAAAAGCTGGCCAACATGATGTAGCAGGTGGAACGAAAAGCAATCTGATCCAGGCTTTTGGTTCTATACCTGCGATTGAAGAGCTTCAGATATTTGGATACTTCATCAAGGTAAGCTAATTTGTAGCTTTAGTCTTAATATAAGTTCTTAGGTTGATAATTTACTAATGCTTGTCACTTTTTTCCCAGTATTTGGCTGTTGGATCTTTGCCAGAAAAGCTCCCCACAACATTCAATTGTTTATGGAAACTCACACTGGAAATAAATCTTGGAGTTCTAGAGGAGACAATGGCGGCACTTTGCCTGTTCCAGAATGCCCCGAACTTAGAAGAACTTGAGTTATGGGTATGATAAAAACTAGTCTTGCCATCAACTTACATAGGCCCAAATAATTACGCTGTACATTTTTTCCCTAATCAGAACTTTGTCGGCATATGCAGCTAGCATTCGAAGAAACTCCAATGGTCCCTGTTGGAAAATTTTGGCAATTGAATATGGACAAGAGATTTCCATTCAAGCACCTTCAAAATGTGTGCCTCAGTTCTTTTTCGGACTTGGAAGCTAACTTTGAATTTGTGAAATTTGTACTCAGCACTGCACCAATGCTTAAAAAAATGACTTTAAGAAGTGATGGTTGCCCAGATGAGTCAAAAGTCCTCAGGAAGTTGCTGCAGTTTCCAAGAGCATCAAAGCAAGCTGAAGTCATATATATATGAACGTTGCTACAATTCAACGATGCTTGATTACGGGCTGGAAAACATGATTAAATCATTCATCTTTTCTGAATTATTATAACCCTTTCATGAAGTTTATTGTTCAGTTTCGATATTTGTTTCTTTGATTGGGTCTTAACTCTTCATTACTGTTTGAAAACCGGCTGGTTCTCATTAACCTGTTCCTGTTCGAAGGAATCGCCGGTTCAACCGGTGGTTCTCATGGTTCTTACACATCAAAACAGACTTTGTAATGGACCAGAAACACGATCAAATTATCCATCTTTTCTGAATTATTATAACCCTTTCATGAAGTTTATTGTTCAGTTATTATAACCCTTTCATGAAGTTTATTTGTTTCTTTGATTCGGTCTTGACTCTTCATTACTGTTTGAAACCGGCTGGTTCTCATTAACCTGTTCCTGTTTGAAGAAATCGCCTGTTTAACCGGCAGTTCTCGTGGTTCTTACACATCAAAACAGACTTTGTAATGGAGTGGCATGTTAGCCTGGGCTGCAGTACTGACTGTTTGATGGTTCAACCAGTTCAACCATCTGTCTGGTCTGGTTTTTAAAACATTACTCTTCACCATGCAATCTTTAAATTCGTCAGCACTCAGTAGATAGCAACAATTTATTTTGTTTAACTAATCATGTATGAGGTGAATGTTTGAGTTCCTTTTTCAAGCAGAGAAAGACTTAACAATGTATCCTTCTGATCACTTTCTATGTGATCAAAGGTGTATTTATTGTTGAGAAAGTCCTTGCGCACTGCATGCAGTGCAATAACAGTGCACTGTGCTATCCAATTGGGGCACGTAGCACCGCTTTCTAACACATTAAATGCTATAGTTCTACTTTTTGATTTAAAATTTTGAATGATGAAAATGTCCCTTTATTCTGAAAAAAATTATGATTTTTCATAGCCTATTATGACATCCCATAGCCTGTTATGATATCATGAAGCATATTATGACTTTTTGGAAATAGAATGTCATAAAAAAGAAAGGGCATTTTCGTCATTGAAAATTTCATAAATTTTTCAATGACGAAAATGCCTTTCTTCCTTATGATAGCCTATTTCCAGAAAGTCATCATATGACTTCAGGATGTCATAACAGGCCATAGGATGTCATAACAAGCCACGGAAAGTCATAATTTTTTCAGAACAGAGGGATATTTTTATCTTTAAAAATTTTAAACCAAAAAGCAGAACTGTAGGCATTTAATGTGCATTGGAAAGCGGGGCTACGTGGTCCACTGGGGAACAGTGCACTCCATGTCGATTTTATTACACTGGATGCGATGTACAAAGTATTAATCTTTATTGTTTCTGGAGAAAGTCTGTGCACCATATACGGTGCAATAATAGTGCACCACGCCATCCCATTGGGCCACATAGCACCGCTTTCCAACATGCATTAAATGTCACAGTTCCACTTTTTGGTTTAAAATTTTGAACGACGAAAATGCCCCTCTGTTCTGAAAAAATTATGACCTTTCGTGGCCTGTTATGACATCTTATGGCCTGTTGTTGTGACATCTTGAAGCATATGATGTCATAAAAGGGGAAGAGCATTTTCGTCATTGAAAATTTTATATGGGGGAAGATATTATTGAAAATTTTTCATTGAAAATGCCCCTCTATTCTTAACATTTAATGCACTTTGGAAAGCGGGGCTATGTGGTCCAATGGGATAGCATGGTGCACTGCACGTCGATTTTATTAACTGAATGTGGTGCACAAAGTACTATTCTTCTTGTTTTTGATATCAAAGTTGTAGAAGATAATGGGCCTGAGTAGATAGATCTCTGACGTTTTTTTGTAGTATTGTGCATTTGGGAATTGAACTTCATCCTCTTCTACTGTTTCTTGAGTTTTTTTTTTCTTTCCCTTGGCAAGCCTATCTCGCGAACTAGTCCTTTCTTTTATTCGGACTGCATCACGAAGAAAGCTCATATAAAGTGGAATGTCATGTCTTTTTAATTTATGATTTACTTGTTGGTTGAATGATTCTCTGTATTATTCCTGGCAATCCAATGAGCTAAGAACTATCTAACATTTCTTGGTTTATTCTTGTTCATGAAATTTTCACAACTATGTTTTAAAAGGACAATTGTGTTTTGTGAATTAATGATACTATTGTGATATTTATTCTAACATGTCGTTGTTACCTCACCTGAATAAAAATTTTAAAGACATCTATAATCTTACATTATTCTTTTCAGATAAGTTGCTCTTTTGGAACTTTTAGGTTACTGCAGCAAAGGTGGGTTCTATCACATGTACCCAAAAAAAAAAAGGGTGGGTGTATTGTTGCCTCTGTTTGGTAAGGTAAGCCTATGGCTGCAGATGAACCCCAGTTATAAGAAAAGTAAATAATCATGCGGTAGTCACATATCAACTAGAATAATTTCAATGACCTGAGTTTATCTCGGTACTCATGCCTGTCTGCTTATAATCAGGGTCAGGGGCGTCATCTGTTAAGACTTCACCCCACTTCCAGGGATTTCCTGGGTGTAAATCCTGGGTTTGAATGTTAAGATCAGGCCAGGTACTTACATGGGAGAGACCCCATATTCATTTCTGAAAAAAAAAAGGGAAATATTTGAAGGTAGTATGTAAATGCATTCCAGATGGGTTTCAAGTTTGGGTTAGCATTTCTTTAGTAGCATCCAATTTGTTAAGTTTTCATTCTTTTTGCTTGTTCTCATCAGTGGCATAACTCTTATGGTACTTCCACTTCTTGCCCCTTATGGTAGTTATATTTAACATTAACTTATGAACTTTCATTTTTGGATATTAAAGTGAAATTTATTCTTGTAATATTATGGATGGTTTTATGACTGGCCTGGTCTACATTTTCGAACTAGAAGCTTTCTAAGCGAAGGGACAGATATTGTTTCGCTCCCTTCTCAATCTTTAGTTTGACAAATAAACTTGTCTCATACTTAAATCTTTGGACATTTGATTGATTGGAACTAAGAAACTTTGCTAGAATTGGGAGCAATGATTAGTGGACTTGCTGGTGCTAGTCATAGCTCAATGCAATAGAAAATATAATACATATTATGCTAATTAATGGCACACTGATTTGGGAATATACATGACACATTTCACATATACACAGAAATCATGTTAAGAAATTATATTGTAATATATTCTGCATTATTAAGATTACTTCTAAAGACCTAGGATATTATGGATCTTTAACCTACAACTGTCTCATTTTTAGCATCATATCATCTTAAATCAAGCCAAAAACATTCTTGTCATGGTGAATATTGTTGTGGGATGGGGCTGGTGCGGCCTCGACCTGTTTAAGGTCGACTGCCGATCTACCCCAATGGATCGTCTGATCGGAACGATGTGACATTGTGTCCGTAGTTAGCTGTAGGTTGATCTAAGCCGACCTATAATTTCGATCGACCTACTGAAGATCGCTTTCTAGCGAAACGATGTAGGCCTTCATACCTCGTTCTCGTCGGATTTAGGTCGGCCATCGAGCTACATGAATAGGATGACCTATCATAGTTTATCAATGATCGACCTATAATCGTTCTTGTTGAAACTGCATCCTCTCCGAATTGAAAAATTTGGATAAAGGAAGAATCTTTCGCAATCACATCTCCTAGAAATGAAAAAATCTTTCGAATCAATTCGGAGCGATAAACTCGGAAAGCCGCTAGAGTTCGAAATGGATATGATTCCAATTCCTCCCCTATAAATAAAGAGGCTTCAGGATCCTCTAGGTATGTCACTTAATTCGACGCTTTCTCTCCTTATTGTTCTTCAATCTCCTAACTTGAGCATCGGAGAGCCTTCATAGAAGAACACTTTAGTGGAGACTTTATTGTAGGTGAACGGACAAAGCTCCAACGAAAGCTCGTCCTTGGCCCTAGATTCCTTGGTGGCCGAGCTCCTCCATCCTCGTCGACCAACCTCAAGTCGAAAGATCCAGGAGCAACAATTGGTGCTAGAGGAAGGGCCTTCGGTTGATTTCAAAGCCCAATTTTGAGGAAAGAAAGCACATCATCGGATATCATGAAAACTCGAAAGGGAGCATCAAACGCGTTCCAGTGTTCTAATGGTCGGAGGACCAACAATGCTCAGCAGGTTAACGCATCTCCACCACCAATTCAGAAAAATCCATCAGCGGCGTCGGTGGTCTCATAGGAGCAGTATGACACGCTGCTTCATCAGGTGCAAGCACTATTAACCGTCGTAAAAGAAATACAACAGGCCAATGAGCACCGTCCAGCCGAAGAAAATTCAGGTTCGGTCCGGGGAAGGTCGGAGGAACGACGCCCCCGAAGCCCAAGGATGGAGATCAATCGTTACAGCCAACCTACCGATCCTTCCTGTCGAAGATCTGAACGCTCATCCACACCAATTTTCAAAAGAAGCTCTACCCCAGGTCATGGGACTCCTCGGTGCTGAGCCACTCATGAGGACAACATGGAGAAAAAACTCAAAAAGATGTAGCAGCTAGATGCATTATGGGAGCCGAGGCAATAAAGGAAGGATTTGGGGTTCAATGTCGATCCCCTATTCACTTAGAAGATCATGGATGAATCCTTACCACGTCGGTTCAAGATTCCTCAGATGGAGCTTTACGATGGAGCGGCAAATTTCATAGACCATCTGGACAGCTTTCGAACTCTTATGCATCTGCAAGGGGCTATCGATGCGATACTATGTCGAGCTTTTTCTTCAATTTTGAAAAAAATGGCTCGACATTGGTACTCAAATCTGAAGTCAGGCTCCATAGATTTCTTCTACCAGTTGAGCTGTCTGTTCATTGCTCACTTCATTAGTAGTCGTCGGCAATGTCGTAACTCTGACTTCCTCGTGAGCATCAGGCAACGGAAGAATGAGCCCCTTCGAGAGTATATCAATCGTTTCAATGCAGCCATCTTAAAGGTCCGAAATTTAGATCCATCAGTAGCCATGACGACGTTCAAGACCGGCCTCCTCCAAAATAACCTTTTGTTCTCTCTCAACTTGGACTATCCGAAGAACTTCGCCGAGATGCTAGAATGAGCGGAGAAGTATGCCCAGGCCGAAGAGGCTTGGGACCAGCAAGGAAGTAGCCGAGGTGGTAGGTCAGGTCCGTCCCAAAAGCAGGAGAAGAAAAAGATCATAGATGGATGCAGCACCGTCGGAATGAGCCACGATTTCATCGATCGCACACTCCATCTCGGAGTAGCCAACCAATATCTCCAAAGCCACAACGCCAATCTAGAACTCCACCTTGGAGATTTAATTACTACACCCCTCTCAATACACTCCGGGCTCAAATTCTGATGGAGATCGAGCGACGAGAAGATATACCCTGATCCAAGAAAATGATAACCCCTGCTCGAGTAAGAAATCCGAGGAAGTATTATCGATATCATCGTGACCACGAGCATGATATCGAGGAGTGCTGGCAGCTCAAAGAGAAAATAGAGGCACTAATCAAGCAGGAACGACTCCAGCACTATATGGATGAATAGTGAATCTCGACAAATCTGGGTCATGACCAACCTCGGCAAGATGAACCGTGCGGAGAACAGCTGGCCGTGGGAGAGATTAGAGTAATTGCTGGAGGAAACCTCGATGCAAATACTTTGGATCAGGACCGACCAGGAGAAGGACCGAAGAAGAGAAAGACAGATAATGAAATTACTTTCACTGATGAAGATCTGGAAGAAATAAATAAGCCACATGACGATTCTGTAGTCGTTTCTCTAAATATTGCTAATTATGATGTACATCGGATTCTTATTGATAATGGAAGTTTGATAGATGTTTTATTTTATGAAGCCTTTGTTCGGATGAACTTGAACCTTGAACTACTGACGAAGAGAAATATACCTCTGGTCGGATTTTTTGGTACTATAGTTTCAATGGAAGGGACTATCTTACTAACGACAAAAGCTTGGCGAGCTCCGAGGCAGGCGGTTGTCGACATAACTTATTTCATTGTGAATAGCCCCTTGCCTACAATGTCATCTTAGGTTGGCCAATCCTAAATACCCTCTGGGCTATAGTATCGATCTATCACCTGAAGGTCAAATTTATGACTCCACACGAAATCGATGAGCTCAGGAGAAACCAGTCGGTCGCAAGAGAATATTACATGGCTACTTTGCATGGAGTGGTGGTTGAAGAGCGACCCATGAATGAGTTAGACATCCGGGATGAACAAACTGAACAAAGAGGATCTCCGGCAGAAGAATTAATTTCTGTTTCGATCAAGGACGATCCGAACAAGGTTGTGAATATCGGCTCAAGCTTATGTGAAGAGGATCGACAGCACCTCATCACATTTCTACAAGCTAACATCGACGTGTTTGCTTGGTCAGCTTCAGATATGCCTGGCATTGATCCGCAGGTTATGGTACATTGACTCAATATGGATTTGAATCATCGTTCGATCAGGCAGAAAAAATGAAGCTTTATCCCTGAACGTCAGAGGGCAATACAAGAAGAAGTTGATAAGCTCTTGAAGGCTGGTTTCGTCCGAGAAGTTTATTATCTGAAGTGGTTGGCTAACATTGTTCTCGTCAAGAAGGCCAGTGAAAAATGGTGCACATGTGTTGATTATGTGGATCTCAACGGAGCAAGCCTAATGGATAGCTATTCTCTGCTGCGCATAGACCAATTGGTGGACGCGATCTCGGGACATCAGCTCCTATCATTTATGGATGCTTTCTCAGGATACAATCAGATCCAAATGGTGCCTGAGGACGAAGAAAAAACTTCTTTCATAACTGACCAAGATCTTTTTTGTTACAAGATCATGCCATTTGGCTTGAAAAATGCAGTGGCGACCTATCAAAGACTTGTGAACAAGCTTTTTAAGGAGCAAATCGGGAGAAATATAGAAGTATATGTGGATGACATGCTCGTCAAAAGTAGGATTGCCGAATATCATATCATCGATTTAGAAGAAGCTTTCTCTACACTGCGGCACTTTCAGATGAAGCTCAATCCGGACAAATGTGCCTTCAATGTCACTTCTGAAAAAATTTTTGGGTTCATGGTGTCACATCGTAGGATTGAGGCCAATCCGGAGAAGATTTAAGCTCTTCAAGAGTTGAAGCCTCCGAGGACGATCAAAGAAGTGCAGCGACTCACAGGAAGGATCGCAGCCTTAAATAGATTCCTATCAAAATCGACGGAAAAGAGCCTTCCATTTTTTAAAGCTCTTAAGCAATCGAAGGACTTTCAATGGACAAATAAATGTCAGACAGCCTTCGATGAGCTAAAGAAATACCTCGGCTCTCCTCCTCTTTTAAGCAAGCTAAAGTCCGAGGAGGTATTGTACTTATATTTAGCTATTTTTTCTTCGACAATTAGCTCTGTTTTGGTCCGACAGAAAGCCAAGGTGTAGAAGCCGATCTATTATATGAGTCGGATACTTCATGATGCTGAGATCAGATATACGAGGCTGAAAAAAATCACTTATGCTCTCTTAATATCTGCGAAAAAGTTACGATCATATTTTCAAGCACACACCATCACAATCCTTATAGACCAAACTATTAGATCGATATTGTATCGATCAGATACCTCAGGATGATTGGCTAAATGGGCTATCGAGCTAGGTGAATTCGACATCAAATATTTACCAAGATCGTCCATTAAGGCTCAGGCATTGACAAACTTCATCCTGGAATGTACAATCCCAGATGAGGAACCCAGTCACGCTGAAGCCCCTTCGATTGATGAATGTTGGATCCTACATATTGATGGATCTTCAAATGTCGTGGGCTTTGGAGCCTGATGGATCTTCGAATGTCGTGGGCTCTGGAGCCGAATTGATCTTAACCAGCACAGAGGGAGTAGTAGCAGAATATGCTCTGCGCTTCGATTTTTCGGCTTCCAATAATGAAGCCGAGTATGAGGCATTGGTAGCGGGGCTCAGAATAGCAAAAGAAATGGGAGTTCGGCATCTCAGAGTCCATAGTGATTTGCAGTTGGTGATTGGCCAGGTTCAGGAAGAATATGAAGCTTAAGAGCCGAATATGGTTCAGTATCTATAGAAGGTCAGGAACTTAGTTTCTAGCTTTTTAGCAATGGATGTTTAGCAGATACCAAGGATGAAAAATGTATGAGCTAATCTCCTTTCTAAGCTAGCAACTCTTGGGGTGGCCAACCTAAAAAGAAGCTCATATATGAAAGTCCTGAAAAAGTCGAGTATTGAGGAGGCCTCGGTAATGCAAGCTGATTCAGAGCCGAGCTAGATAGATCCTATCCTCCGTTACTTGCAAGATGGAACTTTGCTTGTGGATCGAGATGAGACAAAAAGGCTGAGACGCCTCGCTCCACAATACGTCGTCTATGAAGAAAAGTTGTATAAGAGGTCTTTCACCCTACCTCTGCTCAGATGCTTCAATCCTTCGCAACCCAACTATGCCCTACAGGAAGTTCACGAAGGAATCTATGGTAATCACCTAGGGGCAAGGCTCTGTCCCATAAAATATTATGGTAGAAATATTTTTGACCGATCATGCAAAGAGATGCGGCCGATCTAGTGAGCAGGTGTGACTAATGCCAAAGGACCTCAAACATTCAGCATCGACCATCGACTCCATTAGCCCTGATCACGATCCCTTGGCCCTTTGCTGCAATGGAGAATGGATATCCTCAGACCATTTTTCATTGTCGTAGCACAGGAGAAGTTCCTGATTGTCGTGATCAACTATTTTACTAAATGGGCAGAAGTAGAGGCAGTAGCTATAATTACCGAAGTTAGAGTTCGGAATTTTATCTGAAAGTCTATCATATATCGATTCGATTTATCCCATGCCATCATAATCGATAATGGACAATAATTTAATAACCCAAGGTTTATAGGATTATGTAATGACTACAGAATTTCTCACAGATTGACGTCAGTAGGTCATCTACAGATTAATGGTGAGGTCGAGGTGATGAATAGGATATTATTGCAGGGTTTGAAAGCTCACATAAGCCAGGCAAAAGGATCGTGGGTCGAAGAGCTGTACAACGTCCTCTGAGCATATCGCACGATGCAACGTATCCCAACTGGAGAGACACCTTTCATGTTGGCCTTTGGTATGAAAATCGTGATACCCCTAGAGATTGGGTTACCCACGCTCTAAGTGGAAGAGTTAGATGAAGATAGCAATTTCTTCGAGATGATAGTAAATCTGGATTTGCTGGAAGAGACTCGAGAATGAGCTCGAGTTCGAATAGCCAACTATCAATAGAAAGTTGCTCGGTACTACAATTCTCGAGTAAAAGGTAATTTTTTTCTGGCAGGATAGTTAGTTCTTCATTGAGCCGAGATTTTTTGCTCATCTGAACAGTCAAAATTATCACCGAACTGGGAAGGTCCCTTATCGCGTGGCTGAAGTAGTTCGGTTTGAAACTTACCGTCTCTACCGACTGGATGCAACTTCAATCCCAAGGACCTGGAATGTCAATAATTTTCAGAGATATTATCCTTAGAATGTAATTTTCATCTTGAATTTTTTTTCAATAATGAATAATAACTTCTTGTAGGTTTTATCTTCGTCTTTATCGAATTTCACCAATACGCGCTCCTCAACCACGGTTGAGGAGCAGAATGCATCTCCATCAAATTTCACCAACGTGCGCTTCTCAGCCACGACTGCGAAACGGAACATGTCTCCATCGGATTTCGCCAACGCATAGTCGAGGAGCGGAATGCGTCTCCATCAGATTTTGCCAACATGTGCTCCTCGGCCATGACCAAGGAGCGAAATGCGTCTCCATCGAATTTCGCCAATGTACGCTCCTCGACCACGATCGAGGAGCGGAACGCGTCTGCATCGAATTTTGTCAATGCATAGCCGAGGAGTGGAATACGTCTCCGTCGAATTTTGCCAATGCACGATCCTCAGCCACGGTCGAGGATCGGGATGCGTCCCACGAAATTCGTCAAAATGCACTCCTCGACTATAGCCAAGGATCGTAATGCGTTGGCATGAATCATTCGCCACGACTTCTCAGTTCCACCACCTAAGATCTATGCCGATCTACGTCTCGAAAAAAAAAAATTTGACGAAGAGCATACGAACTCAACAACTTAACAAAAGAAGACTTTGTATTAAAGTTGAGTATTTACAAGTGATGGTCGGTCCATACAAAGATATCTCGGCAATAATCGGGGACAAACAAAAAAGGCCGACCGAAAAAAGATTGGACATGTCCGATCAAAAGCTACATTAAGCTCTGTCCGGAGCTTTAGATTCATCGACCTCTGCTTGGTCAGGCAGGATGATGACGGCTGGGGGTGGTACTGACGCTACATCCTCGGCAGTCGGGTCGTCACGCACGGGGCTAAAGAGATCTTTCATTTGAACTTCCCAACCCTTAACTTCCTCGGCCTCCTCGTTGTCTGACTCCAGGAGGTCCAAGTTCAAATCGGGGAAGATCCTCCGGACCTTCTCTTTTAGGTCTATACCCCCTTGCAGGTAGGAGAGCGATGCAAAATTCATCTTGATATTGCAGAATTCTTCTGAGGTGCGGAATGCCTCGACCGCCTCTACCCTGGCAGCCTCCACCCGCGCCTCCCCAGCCTCTCTCTCCCCCAGCACCCAAGCTTTAGCCTTAGCCAGCTCAGATTTCAGCTGCTTCACCCTCTTCCTGAGGGACCTGATCTCATCCTTGACCTTCAGCCAAGATAACTGAGCATCGTTTATCCTTCGATTGGCTTGGACAGCTTTCTCCTCAGCCTCCTTAGAGAAGCTTTGAACCTCTCTAATTACCTCGGCAAAATGGTTCACATGATGGACGAGCTAAAAAAAAAGGAGAGAAAAAAAAAGCTGAGCTGAGGAATGAACGGAAGAGCTAAAACAAAGGTCGGCAAAAAGTCGATACGTACCTGAAGAAGATAATCGTAGGAGTCTTGGATGCGGAAGGCACCCCTGGCCTCCTCGAAGGTTTGGACGTCAGTCGATAAGATGACCGACTTCAGCAAGGAACGGGCAATACGGTAGTCGCCGACGCCCTTCCTTTTGTCCTCGGTATCCAAGGAAACTTCAACCGGAGATGCACTCCCCGAAACATCGGGTCCGCGGCTAGACATTCGGATGGAGATCTTCGACCCGCCCGAGCTTCTTCTGGAGGAAGATGTAGAAGGTCGAGGGACGGACCCCGCTGGAGCAGCAGACCGAATCGGCGTCACAGCCTTCGCCGGCGCTGACTTCTCCTTCCTTGGGGCATTGGCCGCCCTCGAGGAACCTCCCACCATGGGCTGCACCAGGACAGCCTCAGTCCGAGCGCATTTGGGGGCCACGGCCGCGCTCATCTTTCTCTTCTTCGCCATCCGTCGAAGAGTTTCAAGATCGATCGGATTCATCGCTGGACAGAAAATACAAGACTTGGTCAATGATAATGATGAGGAAAGAAAAGATGACCCAAACAAAATCACATAAAAATACTTACTCTTCGGATCAGTTGGAATCAGTCCGACCTTAAATAAGTTCTCCTTGGTAAGAAACCTGGACAGCGGAAGAGGAGCAAGACTAAAGATCTGACTTAAGGCCTCCTCCTCGACGTTGAACAACGTTGGAGGTCTGACGACCGACCTATGAGGTCGCCCCCATGATGTGCTGATACCCCATAGTTGCTCAGCCGAAATAAGAAAGAAGCGCTCCTTCCAGTTATGCACCGAGGAAGGAGCACCTCGGAAGAGGCAGCGTCCTCTCCGAGGAGAGGCATACCACCATCTGATCTTCGTCGGATGCTCCTTTAAAGTGAAGCAAGCACGAAAAAGATGGAAGGTAGGCTCGACCCCGAGGAGGAGGCAGTGGATGAAGAAGCCTAGGATCGGTCGCTAGGAGTTCGGCGCCAAACAACAAAAGCTAATTCTATACAGATTCAGAAACTCGACGATTAAAAAATGAAAAGACAATCTAAGGTCAGCTTTTAGCGATTCCTCGTAAACACCGACCCATCCAGGATGAGGAAGAGCCATACACTCCTCGGGACCGACGACCTCTAATCTGAAATCGTCGGAGACATGGTATTTCATCCTAATAACTTTCAGGTCCTCTAAAGAGAGGACGAAATTTATTCTGAAAGGACCATAGTTCAAAACTTCACGTTCTTCAGATTTGCCCAAAGAACCTATTACCCTGAAACTGTGATCCTTACCAGAAGGGCTACCCGAGCTCCAAGAAGATCGGGACAGACTCAATTGACTCATGAGTGCGGAAAAGACTGACCTAAGGAACGAGAAGGCCAAGCAACGAGGGGAGTTAAGGCGGGGTCGACGATAGCTCGACTGAGTCCGAGCTATTCCTTACGCACAAAGTGCCAGAGTTCATCCTTTAAGCAACAGTAGCAGTCAAAAAGAATAATGCTGACCCCTGTTTATAAGAGGCATGGATGGCTCCGATTTACCCTCGTTTCATCTGCCCTTCTAGATCTTTGCTAGGTGTCAGATGCTAATTGGTCAGAACGGACGGACCCGAATCAAAACAACGGACAGTTAGATTTCGTGGTTGTTAGACTTCTCCTAATCTTATCATGCTACTGATCTCCAACACGTGGCAATGCGATCATGATTTGAAGATCGGCCTCGACTTCGATAAGATACTTACATCGGCCGCTCAAAGGTAGATCGACCTCGTAAATTGGGGGCAACTATTGTGGAATGGGGCTGGTGCGGCCTCGACTTGTTTAAGATCGGCTGTCGACCTACCCCAATGAATCGTCTAAGCGGAACGATGCAATACTTCGCCCATGGTTAGCTGTAAGTCGGCCTAAGCTGACCTATAATTTCGACCGACTTACTGAAGATCGCTTCCTAGCGAAACGATGTAGGCCTTCATACCTCGTCCTCGTCGGATTCAGGTTGGCTGTCGAGCTATATGAACAGGATGACCTATCATAGTTCGTCAATGGCTGACCTACAACCGTTCTTGCTGAAACTGCATCTTCTCCGAATCGAAAAATTTGGATAAAGGGAGAATCTTTTGCAATTCCATCTTCCAAGAAGGAAAAAAATCTTCCGAATCAATTCGAGACGACAAACTCGGAAAGTCGTTAAAGTTCAAAATGGATATGACTCTAATTTCTTTCCTATAAATAAAGGGGCTCCAGGACCCTCCAGGTATGCCACTCAATTCGACGCTTTCTCTTCTCATTGTTCTCCAATCTTTTAATTTGAGCATCGAAGGATCTTCACCGAAGAACACTTCGATGAAAATTTTATTGCAGGTGAACGAACGAAGCTCCAGCGAAAGCTCGTCCTCGACTCTAGATTTCTCGGTGGCCGAGCTCCTCCATCCTCGTCGACCGATCTCAAGCTGGAAGATCCAGGAGCAACAAATATAAATCAAAATATAATATTTTTTATTAGTTTATTTAATATAGTCATACAGAAGTTAAGACTAAACATTTTTAAAAAGATAGCTTGCATCAGAATCAAAGCTATCAATGAGATATCAATCACCAAGCATCCCGTCCCACCTACTAAAGAAATGTTTTCTCCAAAAGAAAATACTTTAGCACCATTTTCAACATCTTTTATTTTTTGGGATACAATTTTTGAGTGTGTGTGTCTATATATGTGTGTGTGTGTGTGTGTGTGTGTGTGTGGATTCTACATCTTGATTTTGGCGAACTATTACTTTTTTGGACAAGTATCGTTTTACCATTATTGTAATTCGAAACATATCAAACGACTTTGAACTTACCATACGCTGCCTTTTATCATTCAACTTCTATTATTAATTTATTTATATTTTTTAAATAACTTTTTGTTAATTCGAGAACAAACCCAAACCTATCCGATCTTGAACCGATTGGGATTGCGTCAGTTCTAGGCGACCCTCTAACCTGAACCAACCGGCAACGGACCGATGTGCAACCGAGCTCGATTAACCTCCTGGATTCTCAAAAATAAGAGGTACCCATCCAAAGCTATCGTTATCCATCATAACAAAATATAACAGCCCCAGTCTGCCCAATCAGTCCTTCGGGGAGGAATTGATGACTGTTAACACCTAAACTGCAACGATCCTGCGAAACATTCACGACTGGAGTGGGGAAACATTCAGGACTGGAGTGGGGAATAGAGTGCTGAAGAAAGACATGTCAGAGTCATCTTATAGATCTTATCTGTATATATTGTTAAGACAAATTTCTGCTTGTACTTGGTATCACACATCCTCCAACCATTTTCACTTATCCCTTCACATTACATCATCTGAAAACCCAAGCTTAAAGGTCTCCCACTTCTAATTTCTTTTGTTCGGATGTCCTCTTTGAATGCCCCAGATTTTTGGTAATCTTTTTCCCTTTTAGTTGGAGACAGACGCCTTCTTGCATATTCTATCTTGCTGGGCTATCTTTTCTAAGGATAATCTTCCCTTTGATTTCAAAGACAGACAAATTTTTATCTTCCACAAGAGGAAACTACATTAGTATTTCCTCGAACATTATGCTGCAGACACCTGATGAAGGTCCCGAATAAGAGACCTGACATAATCAGTGTTAACAGATGCTGCAACATGAAACATTATTGTTAACACTATAATCAATGTTAATCGACACCTGATGAAGCCATAAAGGTCCCAAATTTGGAAAAATGAAGCATCAAAACAAAATGGAAACAACCATGTGGTAACCACAAAACATCTGCCCTCTTTAATTAGCGTGAAAAGCTTACGTCGAC
Organism: Cocos nucifera; assembly: GCA_006176705.1. NCBI lineage: Eukaryota > Viridiplantae > Streptophyta > Magnoliopsida > Arecales > Arecaceae > Cocos > Cocos nucifera. Next base: position 681,881 of record QRFJ01001671.1, on the reverse strand, counting down.
AGTCAGAACCCAACAAGGGTTCCCGATCACCAGGAGCAAGCACTTTAGATTAACTAAACTTCACACAATACAGATATCTTCTATCGTAACAATTCTTAACATCCACATCCTCTTCATGCCTTTTATGTTCTATAATATCCACGACGATATTTAACGGGAGGCCAATTTCTTCAGGTGTTGGAATATTCGTTGTTTTATCCATTGTCGGTCATATGGAAGAAAAGCTTGAATTGAGTGATCATACCTGCAATCAGAACCCAGAACATGTGGAAGTTAGAACTATTGTGTTATAACATGATATATTGAATGATGAATGATACATACACCAATGCACTAAGATCGGTTAGCCCATCTATGAAGTTGTAAAGATCAGTGATGTCATAAGTTATATTTCCAACTGTTGGATTAAGATCTTTCAGTTTCCTCTCGTACAAGCCACAGATTCCTGTGCATATCAAAAACATGGTCACTCTGTATGTAATCAGGAACAATGAATGACAATTGACAGTTGCCTCTTCAAATAGAAATCAGTAATCAGCAGAAATATTGGTATGTTTTACCTTATTCTTGTTTGCGGTAATGGAATACTCTTAGTTTAACTAGATTCAAGTTTTTTGGCACCACTAATAACTACCTACCTTATGGACTTTTAAATGATGACTGTTATTTACCCAATATCCTACCATAACAGATGTTGCAGAGTGCTAATAATTGCTTTTATTTACCTTTTTCACTTTCATCTGTATTTTTTTTTTTTTTCCATTCAATTTTCCTTGCCAACTGGAAAAAAATAATTTTTAATTTTAACAGTGAACACCATTATTTTCTTTCTTGTTGTCTGTTGTTTGCGTGTTATAACAGCTAATAATCATTCCAAAGATAAACCCAGTTCAGGACACAGCAGGATAATAATGGCTGTTATATCCATTATGACAAAATAATGGTTCGGGATGGGATCTATAAGAGCACAATTTGAATCACTGCCTCATACTTCAGTGTACAATATCAACAGACACCATGAGGCTCCCAGGCAATGCTATATAAAATGATGACATGCATGTGATGCGCACATCTATAGTTGTTCAATGCTTTTTTATTGGACAAATACACATCCCTTGATTAATGTCGATATCACATAGAATATTAAATCTTACAATTTTTTTTAAAAAAATGGAATTTCTCTCTCTTATATATAGTATATGTTTGTGTGCTTGTGAATTGCGCGTATTTTGCAAGATGATATGCATAGATGCAAAAGCCAAAAAATAGGTACAGCAAGGGTATATCACCATACAATTCAAGTTTTTCAGACCTATTGAACCATAACAAGCCATGTCACCGCACACTTGCCTTGAGTTCTGTACAAGTGATGCTGAATCAAATCTAATTAAATAACTTATATCATTTACCATTAATATATTCCAACATGATTTGTCTTGCACACTCAGTACTTCTAATATAATGGAATACGTAATTTTCTTTCACTATCCAAAAATTCCCGCCTGTAGACATGTCTTACTGTCAAAGGTTAAACCAACAAACTGCCAGAATTTATCTCAAGGGAAAAGGGGGCAAAAGTTAACTAATGACTTATTTACACACCCATACTTCAAATTGCTGAAAATATCAGCATCACATCAGTCATCAGTTTACCAATTTGACTCCAAACCTAGAAAATATAGGTTAAATAGTAAGAATAATTAGATAGATTCTTGTTCCACCACTTGGTGATTTCATAAGTGAAGAAACACTCAAGAGGAAAAAATTCTGGAGCTTATTTTACCTTAAAAAAAAACTCAAAGAACAATAAAAGCAATAACGCTGCAAGTAAATTAAATTACTCATATGCAACCATAGATGAGCTATCGAATATGTTGGCTTACATGGTAGTAAGTTCCTTCAAGTCTAGACCCATGCACATCAACATGAGACATGGTCTAGATGCCAATCATGCCACCATCTGAGCAGCACGTGCCTGCTGTTGGCATGTGTAGTATTCGAGCATGCCAGTCCATATCCAACATTGGCATTGCCTAGAATACAGAACTTAAAACCTTGCCCTGCGACTTATTACTATAGTGGTTCCCACCACAACTTTCCAAGCTTTCAACGCCTATGAGAGTTGAAAAGAAAGTAACACAATAAATTTGAAAGGGAACAAATTCTGCCAGACTTCCATCGTAGAGTTGAAGTAGCTAGCAAGAAAATGTGAATTTTGAAGAGGCAAAGTCACATACTCATTGTTAAGTAACAAACCTACAAGTTCTAATGAACAGGAAGCAGTTCTAGTAAATCTTGTAGATGGATATACCAATGGAAAATCCCAGCAAAAAAATGCCTTTGCTTGAAACTTAAAGATATCATATACAAAAGCATGCTGACAACAAATATAGGAGCTAGAGTATCAGGTATTCTTTTATACTAATTACTATAGGGAGGAGGGATGTTCCATCAACATCTCACACTAGGGGTCAAGATTAACCCTGCTACTCAAGGCATGAGAGCCAACCAGCCTCTCCAGGAAAGAATTAATGAACTTGAGAAAAACCCAGGTCAGGATGGCACTTACCATAAGGGCTCAAGGATTCTGTATCTTAGCTTTGCATAAAAGAACACATGCAGGAAAACAAAAAACAAACTCTAGTTCAGGGGAACATATATAATCTCCTCTATAAAGATTACAGGAAAGTGAAGATCAAGTCTTTCAGCTCTTTGCTAGACTTGTATAGCACATGGACACAAACAACACGATATCATTGAAACAGACAGCAACTCTGAACTGTACTGAACTTGATGCCATACAACGATGATCACCCCAAACATTCTCATAAGAAGAGCAAGAGTTACCTTTCCCCAAGAGACAAACCTCACTACAAAAATTCTCACCCATAAGACATTTTTATTACTCAAAACAACCTCAAGAAGACCAAGGTGTCTTGGAAAACAGAATCGCATCACTTGTTTTCTTGAATGAACCAATCTAATGTTCCTCATTCCATTTTTTGTTTTAAAATGGTTATGAAGTGCCAAGCACTTGTGCTCCAACATCAAGCAGCCAATTAGTCTGTTTAGCCATTGAACCATCTGTTTAAATTAGTAAACAGTTGCTTAATTTGCTTCATCATCTAAATCATGATATAGCAATTGATCTGCATATAACATGTTTCATCACATTTGCTCCATCATCCAAATCTAACAGTTGATCAGAATGTAGTATGTTTCATCACTAATCTAATCATTAAAAATATATATACTCAATAATATACTGGATGAAGTTTGCCCAATGTAGCTTCCTTTCAGGGCACTATATAACCTTTAACAAGTTTTATGTAGGTATATCTAAATATATTAAGAGAGAAAAGTGATCTTTTTACCTAACCTCCCAGAACCCCAGACTCTTCTCATGATAAATGTTAGTTTTGCCAGCCTTATCAGTGATCAAAGTCCACCCTCCTCAGATGGCACAACTAAATCAGGTCACCTCTTCCCTTCCTTGCTCACCTTTTGTCTTCCTAGTTCTACCATTTCCTTTTATCTTCATTTAATCTTTTCTATGTATTTGTTTATATTTCATAATTCAACTAAAACCTTGACCAAAGAATATTCAACAATCTCCTGACTGTTTGGACAACTATGCTAATTTAGTTATGTCTTGATGTCAAATGCATGATGTGCCATTCAATTCCAAAATTCACAGAGCTCCTATTACCTAAAACAATTTGATGCCTTCCACTTACCAGGCAAGGCAAGTGTTCAGAAAATGGACAACTCAAAATCCGCATGTAATTTGGAAAGCATAAACTTTGTCATTCAGGTTTGCATTACAGTATTAACAGCTTGCACTTGATAATCAACCAAGTACTTTTATGCTTACAAACTCAAAGATCATTGTATATTCTAACTTCTAAGTTTTTAGTTTCTTAGAGATGACGTTGCAGATATTAAAGCCTGTTTTAGATTGATGCCTGCAGAACAATTATTTTTGGTTGCTGAACTGCTTGAGTTGTCTAGATCACTTTTCAGTTTATCCAGGTCGGTAATGCCTAAAGAATTAAAACCTCAATAAAAAGTCTCTAACAGTAAAACATATAAAAATGCAGTTCTAGTAAACATACAAATGGTCAAGAATTAGTCTTCCTGCAAAGGAAGCTACCTATGACATTATTACAGTATTGGTGTGCATATTAAGACATATACCGTGCCAAAGACACCATACTATATATACCTACATTTGGGGAAGTCTATTGATCTAGTATTAATTGGCAATGCTCCATATTATTGAATATTAATGAATACATAATTTTGCAGAAAAATATAAAGTGATACCTTCTGATCAACTTATTAGACCTGAACTTACTGAAAATGTTCTTTTGCCTCATTTGCTTCATTTAAGTACCATACTGTGATGTAAATTTGTAAATAGAAGTTGTAAATATGGTTTAGTATGCATCCTATTGATTTTTATCAGCAAGAATAATGCATATTTAAGAGGTGGGATATTGTGCATGTATAAAAAGAACAGAGTCTAAACATATAAACAATATTTATACATCATGCTACCTTAGATATTGCAAACTAGAGAAACATAGGTTTTCTATGTATACTTTGGTGCATTGCCAAGTTATCCCTTAAGAAAGATGTGTATCTTTCTATGCATACTTTGGTGCATTGCCAAGTTATCCCTTAAGAAAGATGTGCATCTTTCAGTCCCTATGTGTTTCAAATGTATGGAAATGATGTGGCACCATACTTGCTATTCAAAGCTTTGGAAGAGATACCTTCAACCAAAGTTCGCCGTCTCGGTACCATCCTATTACAATGTCAGTGCGTGGTTTGGTACAGTACAAGACAACATATTGAGTATTGGTACAGTATGAGACATCTTACCAGTAATAGTATAGTATGGTATGCTCTATATCCGGTAGTATGGGGCAGTATAGCAAACCATGCCTTCAACTATTTAAGGCACTAGAAATCTGAGTTTTGCTCGACCACTAAGGATGCAGACTAGAGTTCACCATGAAAGACAAGACATATAGAATACAGCCAGAATCTAACAAAGATGCAAACAAAACATGTTCACTCAAAAACATAATCCCAATCAGAACCATCAAGCCTTTGTGCATCAATGACAATCAGCTATTGGAACCCTTGTTTGCCACTATACAATTTGTTCTATGACAACATAGTATGAGTAATGGTTGGACAGTGCTACTCATTAAGTAATCACTTTTCATAAGTATCCAGGTAGTTTGTATACACATCCAGGTCATGTTTTAAAATTGCCTGTGTAATTTTACATTAACCACCAGCATGTAGATATCACATCACTAAAAAAAAGATTTGCCCGATCCCGTATGAGATGTAAACTTTTGATACTGACAATTATACAGAGAGTAAACAAAAACTGCTTTGTGAACATCATTCTAAATATGCACCGAAACAAGAAAAGAAATGATGAACTACACAAAATATATGGGAGCTTATAAGATTCCAGTAAGCTATTTGTACCCAGACCTAGCTTAGCATGCTGACAGCCTTAGTGCTATTGTCCATATCACAATTAAAAGAAAACAAAAGCAATTGAGGCAGAAAAAAAAAAAAAGAAGCTCTCTAGTAATCACTAAGATCACATTTGAATACTTTATATTATAGCTCATTTATTGAAAATTAAAAAAGCATGGTGTTCCTTGAGATACTGATCATGAATACCATCCATAGCTTGACTAATCGAATTATAATCCATAAATGTTCTAGTTGCCCTGTTTTGAGATGTCTGCATTAGAATAATTGTGTGCCTGTTGGCCTGCAGAAAAGGAGCCATTCACGATTAGAAGGATGTTGCTGAATCGAAAAAAATGCCGAGAACTTGAAACATATGAAATAAGAAGCTCACTTGACAACTGTCAACACTCAAGAAATATGATGGTTCCAACAGAAAGAAGCATGCAACAAAGATTTTCGTATCATCCATTTGGTTATTTCATGGTAGTGAACCCATTATTGCTTTAATATAGCTAAGTCTCAAAAATGCTATGCACTAAACATTATGTTAGCTTTCAATTATAGAAAGAATAATACTAAATCAAAGAGACTGTTCTCTTTAATTATAACCAAAACCTTCCCATTACAATCCAAACCAAATCCAATACTTACTATGTGGATAATTATAATCATAGGTGAACAAGCCTTCACCTAATGTTTTAAAGTTAATACCATATTCATCAAGCATCGTTCATTCCAATTACAGTACCCTTTTAACAGCACCAGGTTTCTTGTTTTGTTTCTCAAAACTACATTCAAATTTCATAGATATCCCTTTATTTACTATTCAAAATGAATAGGTAACCATAACCATATTGGAGACATATCAGGTCTTTGTGTACAAGCCTAGTTTTGTATCACTCGGAACTCCATTGCACAATGTGCAACTCATAAACTTCTGCCAGTTTATTTGGTTCATTGAGAAACCAAGGTTACATTGTATAAACATTTAGGAAGGGGATAGGGTAAATTAAAAGAATTCATTTAATATAATGTAGTGATCTGTCTTAGACAATTTACTTGTATAAGGATATGTCATAATTTACATCAGTTAATTTACAGTAGATATTTCCTCTGCTTAAGGATAGCATATGAACAATAAAAGTTCCTAATCATGAAACAAGGCTCAATTCACTCTACAGCTTTCAGAATTTGGATTCAACATCATATGAGATCCATCATCTATAAAACTGCTTTGCACAAATTTAAAAGTTGCTTTAATATCAATTCTCCATGATTTATCAGATTGTTGAATGGAAAGAAATAATATAATAAGTAAGGGTATAAAATGCATATATGAATTGCACAAACCACTGCAGAATCAAACTCAATGGTCATGATATAAAGCTATGAATAAGATAGACAAGCAATAACAGTTCAAAAATCCAATTCAAATTCATTAACTAATGGAGTTGCTTTCTTAAATCTCAAAGGAAAACAAGTAACCTGCAAGAGATCTTATTCACTGTTTTAGAAAATGAACACAATACATTAGCTTGGGAGCTACAATTTCACGACACACTAGAGATTTTTTGGTGGCTGCAACTTGTTCACTGGAATCTTTCATTTTGGGTGTCACATCTTGCCAGGGGATCTTAATCTCATAAGATACCCATTTCTAGACAGTTCCAGCCAGCTTGTAATCACATTTTTCTTTTTCTTTTTTTTTTGGGGGGGCGGGGGGGGGGGGCGGGGGCGGTGCGCAGGCTTGCTTATAAGTTGATGAGGGATGTTTGAGCATCTCCAATTTATTATCATTTTTATATCCTCATTTCAACATTTGAACTAGAACCACCAAGAAAACAAACAATACTGACAATTATATTAAATTCACAAAAAAAATCAGCAAATGTTCTGCGAACGACTGAATATAGAGTAATGATTTGATTGACGGCTTTGACTATATCAGCTAACGAAACTAGAGTATGGCATGTGCAGTGCAAGTGGTAAGATAGCATCTAAAGAGCTTCACAAACACTCATGAAAGTTTTTCTTATAAAGTAGAGTAGGTATTACACAATGTGTACCATGCACATGATTTATTCAAGAGGAATTTGATGGACCACTGTGAATTTATCTACAGATTACATGATGAATGCCCATCATCTGAAACATTAAGTAGCACCTACAACCATATGTACTTAAAGGGAACGAACTTGATGGGCATATAGAATTACAACAAGGAATGAACTTAACTTCTGAATATATTTGATCAATTTAACGGAAATATTACTTGGACAAATGGTTCTAGTATGAGCGGAAGAACAGCAAGGGTGGGAAAGGCCAGTCATCCAAGTGTAGAACACAAAGACCAAAACCACCTGCATGAATTTGATTGAAAAAGGGTTTCAATCAATACCACCACAGTCCACATGACTGGCATATATGGCCTTCCTATTATATACAGAGTTGCTTCTTTGGTGCCTCCACTTCATAAATTTCTAGAGCCTTATTTTCCCACTGTTGGGGATAAACTCCGCTCCTGCCGAAGTCCAGTTCGATGCTCAGCTTAACGCAACCGGTAGCCATGGAAGAGTTTCAGCGGGCGGGTCTTAGCCAAACTCCTTCAACCGGCCGAACTCTCCAGCGGCCGAGCTTCAGTCGGACTCCCGCGAGAGCCGAACTCTCTCCGCGCTCTTTCAGCCAGACGCCTACGAGAGCCGAACTCCCTCCGCACTCCTCCGGCCGAACTCCTCCCGAGCTTCCCCTTGGCCGAACTCCTCTAGGAATCCGAACTCCTTTGAAATCGATATATACCGAGGTCCACCAACCGAACTTTCTCAGAGCTACCGCCATTAAATCTGATCGAACGATCACCATCAGTCTGCCACAGACGACGCTACAGGCGGTGCCCTCCTCCGTGACTAACTCCATCAGACCTCGAGCAGCCCACCACTATCAGACGGTATGGCTGTCACTATCGGCCTGACGATACCATCCTCTCCGCATCAAATCCGGTGCAGCCTCGAGCGGCCCGCCATCAGGCAACTGCAACTGTCACCATCAAGCTCCGCCTATAAAAAGGACCCTCCAGATACGCTAACTCTAAGCTCTAAGCTCTAAGCTCTAGGCTCTAAACTCTCCTCCCCTTCTCTAAGCTCTGCGGAACTCATCCCTGAGCACTCCATTCCTGTTGGCCAGAGCTAACTTGATCGTCGGAGGGTCCTACCGGAGCCACCCCCCACCAGCTCCGGACGGGACTTTATTTTGCAGGTCCCCGACGGTGACCTCGTCCACCTCCGCCTCAGCTAGGTCCGACGACGACCAATTTCTGCACCAACAGATTAGCGCTAGAAGGAGGGCCCGAACCTCTGAGGTTCCCTTGTTCTTAAAGGAGTGCTCAGCGACGACCTCCTTTTCCCCTCTCTAAAGATCTCCCTTCTTCCTCTCTAGAATTCTTTTCCGAGAAGAGAAAATGCCTCCCAGAAGAACTTCGATCCGACGATCGACGACCTCCACGGTCCGATCCCGTCCAGATCCATCTGCTCCTGTTTCGGCCTCGGCAACTTAGGTTCCACCTGTACCCACGGTAGATGCGGAGCAGTTCAACCGACTTGTCTAGCAGGTCCGCGGCCTCACCGAGGCAATGTAGGCCATACAGCAGCCCCCGACGGTGACTCCACCAGGAAACCCGCCGTCGGAATGTCGGAAACCGACCCCAAGGAAGAGTACCTGGGCCAACGTACCCATCGCCCCTGAGAAGGAAAAACAGAAGGCCAAGAATCCATGTTCGGATCATGGTTCTCCTCTAAAGGAGACCTTTCCCATTTGTAGCCGGAAGTCCCCCAAGATCTGCAACCAAGACGACGCCCTCGATCACAGACTACAAGAGATGGACCGACGAATTGAAGAGCTTGGCCACGTCGCCCTGGCTTATCGTGCCGACGTCCGCACTGATCCTCCTTTCTCCCTCCAGATTATGCAAAAGCCCGTTCCACCGAACTTCAGGCTCCCTCAACTTGAAAGCTACAATGGAGCCTCTGATCCGGTTGATCATCTGGAGGCCTTTCGGACCATAATATTATTCCATGGTGCTTAAGACGCCATACTGTACCGAGCTTTTCCATCTACCTTAAAGGAAGCAGCAAGAAACTGGTACTCGACATTGAAGCCGGGTACGATCTTCTCTTTTGATCAGATGAGCCGTCAGTTCGTGGCTCACTTCATCAGCAGCCGACGTCCGCGCCAAGGTTTGGATTCCCTGATGAACGTCAAGCAGAAGCAGGAGGAATCCATCCGGGCTTACGTCACCCGATTTAACGTCACGGCATTGGAGGTCCGGAACCTGGGCCAGTCTGTTGCGATGGCCGCACTCAAGAGCAGCCTTCAGAAGAATGACTTGCTGTTCTTCCTGAAAAAAAAGTATCCCAGGGACTTCGCCAATCTGCTGGCTCGAACCGAGGGATATGCCCGTGCGGAAGAAGCTTTCAAGTTGAAGGACGAAGAAGCCTTAAGAGAGCGGCGGGCAGACGAATATGATAGACCCGCCGTCGATGGAGAATCGAGCGAAGTTCGGCCGCGCTCATGGACTCCCTCCGGACGCAGGCGAGCCCGAACTCCTCGAGCTCGCCACCAAGAAAGCTCCGACAAAAGGGCGCAAAGAAGTCCTCCTTTCAAAAGGTTCCGCGACTACGCCCCCCTCAACGCTCCTCGAACTCAAATTCTCACGGAAGTTAAAAATCAGCTACCAAGACCAGAAGGATTACGATCTCCCCCAAACAAGCGCGATCGAAGCAAGTACTGCCTCTACCATGGTGACCACGACCACGATACTGAGAAATGCATTCAGCTCCGAGACAAAATTGAGGAGCTCATCAGAAAGGGGCGGCCAGATAAATTCCTCCAATGCCAGTCTGAAGCAGGAGAAGATCGGCCAAGGGCGCTGCCATAGCCAGAAACGGCAAGGAGATCGACCACCTCCCGGCATTATAGACGCTATCTCCGAGGCTTGGTACTTCGGCGGACTGTCATCTCCCAGTGTCAAAGCCAAGAGAAGCTTGCCCCAAGTTGAGAAGGCCAACATGGGATAGAGGAGGTCGTCTGGCCCAAAACTTACTGTCCGAGGGAACTCGGAGGAACAATGCCCCTACGACCCTGAAACATAAAGAATTCGGTGATGCGCTGCCAATAACTTTCTTTCAATAAAATTCTTCCTTTTCAATAATATTGTTTTTGGATACAAAAACTATGTGATGATAGGAAAAAAGCAGTCAATAGTTGCCGTGTTAGGAACAGGAGGAGAACCTCGTCCTAATATGAGCATGTCAAAGACCTTCAATTTCGGCTAGAGATAAGATTTCGCCTGAGCGACCGCGACAATCTCGGTCAGAGATAAGATCTCTCTCGAGCGACCGAGCCAACCTCGGCCAAAGATAAGATCTCTTCCGAGCAACCGAGCAACCTCGACTAGAGATAAGATCTCTCCCGAGCGACAGCGTCAACCTCGACCAAAGATAAGATTTCTTCCGAGCGACCGCGACAATCTCGGCCAGAGATAAGATCTCTCCCGAGCAATCGCGCCAATCTCGACCAGAGATAAGATCTCTTCCGAGCGACGCGACAACCTCGGCCAGAGATAAGATCTCTCCCGAGCGACCGAGCCAATCTCGGCTAGAGATAAGATCTCTCCCGAGCAACCGCGACAACCTTGACCAGAGATAAGATCTCTTCCGAGCGACTGAGCCAACCTCGGTTAGAGATAAGATCTCTTCCGAACGATCGCGACAATCTCGGCTAAAGATAAGATCTCTCCCGAGCAACCGCGTCAACCTTGGCTAGAGATAAGATCTCTTCTGAGCGACCGAGACAACCTCGGTCAGAGATAAGATCTCTCCCGAGCGACCGCAACAATCTCGACGAGAGATAAGATTTCTCCCGAGCGACCGAGCCAACCTCGGCTAGAGATAAGATCTCTCCCGAGCGACCGAGCCAACCTCTCCTGCCGAAGTCCAGTTCGATGCTCAACTTAACGCAACTGGTAGCCACGGAAGAGCTTCAACGGGCGGGTCTTAGCCGAACTCCTTCAACCGGCCGAACTCTCCAGCGGCCGAGCTTCAGTCGGACTCTCGCGAGAGCCGAACTCCCTCCGCGCTCTTCCAGCCAGACGCCTACGAGAGCCGAATTTCCTCCGCGCTCTTCCGACCGAACTCCTCCTAAGCTTCCCCTCGTCCGAACTCCTCTAGGAGTCCGAACTCCTCTGGAATCGATATATGCCGAGGATCACCAACCGAACTTTCTCAGAGCTACCGCCATTAAATCTAGCCGAACGGTCACCATCAGTCTGCCACATACGATGCTAGAGGCGGTGCCCTCCTCCGTGACTGACTCCGCCAGACCTCGAGTAGCCCACCACTGTCAGACAGTATGGCTGTCACTATCGGCCTGACGATACCATCCTCTCCGCATCAAATCCGGTGCAGCCTCGAGCGGCCCGCCATCAAGCAGCTGCAGCTGTCACCATCAAGCTCCGTCTATAAAAAGGACCCTCCAGATACGCTAGCTCTAAGCTCTAAGCTCTAAACTCTCCTCCCCTTCTCTAAGCTCTGCGGAACTTATCCCTGAGCACTCCATTTCTATTGGCCAAAGCTGATTTGATGGTCGGAGGATCCTGCCGAAGCAACCCCCACCGGCTCCGGACGGGACTTTGTTTTGCAGGTCTCCGACGGCGACCTCGTCTACCTCCGCCCCAGCTGGGTCCGGCGGCGACGACCAATTTCTGCACCAACACCCGCAAAGCACTTAGCAATTCAAGTGCCCAGGAGTTTCCACTTCTGGTTAGACTAAGGTTTAATCTCTTTTTTATGCATAGGCTGTTGGATTAGACTAAAGGTTTTGATGCACAAGAAAAAATTTCCAGGCCTTTTTAGGCATGTCACCCACGTTCTTCCAGATGTGTAATGAGAGGATAGGATCCTTTCTGTGCAAAAACTTTCCTTCTTAATGAATGAAATGAATACCACGACCTCAAAGTTGAACTATCCAGATCAAAACCACTACACTATGGACCTATATCTGAAAGACAAGCATTCACGTCAGAGAAACTCATCAAACAATCTTCTTGTGCTGACCCACTGTTGTCGAAATCACTCCTAAACTCATATAACTCAAGGGCATGCATCCCAAACCCAACACCTAAGATTCCCTCCAAGATCAAGAAAGCCCACAAACCGATCGAGTCTCATATGTATATTTCTTTGATTTCTGTGCTCTGTTCGTGCAGACTTTGATTCAATGGACTGCTAGAAGCATCAGGAACCATATATGATGCACAAAGAATAGATTCGTATCAGTATTTAATTCCCAAGAGCTCAATTGTTGCCATAGGAGCATCAAGATCTCTTCTTTTGCATTTCTTTATATCAAAATCACATTAAATCAGCGAAACAACATCAAAAATTATTTTTTAAAAAAAAGAATATCTAAACCAGAAGCGAAAAACTTAGTTTTCTTGAACTATGAAAACCACAGCAGAGCAAAACAAAAAGAAAACAATCAGAATCCAGTCAAGATAACGGAGAAACCCTAGCTTTCTGAGCTAAGACGGCGTAGAATCAAGAGAGAAGAAGACCGAATACAGCGAAGGGGAAGGAGAGCTCACCATGTTCGGATAAAAACCTGGCCGAGGTGCAGGTGGATTTGGCTGCAAGAATCCCCCTCTCGGAGCCACGTAAGCCACTGAAAGAGAAGTCGGCGAGAAGGGCGCGGGTGGGTATGAGAAAGGCGAGAACGGGAAGGCAGTATTTATTTTTATATATTATTTAAGGTGCGGGGCGAGGGGAGGAGAGGAGGTGCTCCCCTTTGGCGCCGTGCCTTTTTACGGCAGCTGGTTCGCCGTAGCGCCTCTTATCATGTATACGATACCTAACGGATTCTCCGCGTTATTGGACTGCACCGACGCGCGTTTGGCAACACATTTTTCTTTGTATTCAGTAAAACCTTCGGCATGATCCATCAACTTGACTCATACCCAATTTACAATATACGGATTTAAATTTATATTAAATAAATTTAAATATTTAAATTATTTAATAATCAAATCTAATTTAGATTGTAATTTCTTGATCCATCTAATCTATTTAATAATTAGATCAAGATGAATTAAAAAAATTAAACAAGCTATCTATTTATTAAATAAATTAATGATTAACGGATTAATAGATTATATAAATTATATAGATTATCAAAATATATAGATAAATAGATTAAGCAGATTTACTTATTTATTAAATTTGATAAATTCAGATATTTAATTTTAACCTATTTAAAAATAGATTAGATTTAAAAATTAAAATTTTATAATCCAATCAATATATAATCTGGCCCAATTACCACCCCTACAAACTTTGCATTGTTTGGATTAAAGAGTATTGGGTGATGCAATGCAATTAGTGGTGAACTGATTTACACACAAAAACTATTTCGATGGGATGATACTTTTGCTGTTGCTTGAAAGAATCACAGAATATGTCCTTTTGGATCTACTTCCCTGTCATCCTTCTGAAAATGAATAGAGTACATGATTACTATTTCTATTTAGTACGTTTTCTTAACATTTCTTAGGAAGATATCTAGTTACGAATACATTTATTCCCAACATATAATGGTCGCATCATTTTACTAGAATGATGCTATTATTCAGAGTTCAAACATCTCTATAGAAATTTTAGTGCTAATGGAGATTCAGCATAAAATCAATCACATCATATGAGTGCAAACAACATCGCTTTTATACTGACGTCAAATATGAAATTAGCATGTTATATATTGAAAGGTAGTTATTTTTCTTTTTTATCAAGATACAGGAGAAAAGTTTCATTCCATTTTATCCCAACATTCTTAAGGTAGTATTTTTCATTTTTATTAAGATACGGGAGAAAAGCTCCGTTCCTTAGCATATGGCCTTGTTGCGGAAGGACTTTAGATTCTTGAAGAGGATTCATGTTGGAAAATTGATTTAGGATTGAGTCGATGTGAATCACGAACTAACCTACAAGAAAAAATTCAAGAATCAATGGGGTATCCTCCGATTTAGGATTCTTCGATGTTTTAGTTAGCTGAAGTCTTGTCAACGCATAGTAAAAATAGAAGATTGAAAGATAATGAGAGAGGATTTGAATAGAGAGTGTTTGATTTTTCTTCAGTGAAAAAGTCGAGAGCAGATTTCAGCAGAGCCTGGGCTCTGTGAATCTTGTGTTTACCTTCGAGGAGGGTATCCTATCTCTTTATTTATAGAGAAATTTATTTAAGTTTTAAGAAAAATTCGTTAGACCGTTATTTTGTTATAATAGAATGGTCAGCTGAAGTACAGCTATTGGCCATTTGCCTAGGTGGCCATTAGCTATAATATGTCTAGGAGAGTGTCGTGACTTGATTGTGGAACAGCTGGCACTTAATCAATTTTTGGATCGTGATGAGGTCGGTGTTTTACCAATCTCGTCATGTAGTAAGATCGGTATTTTACCGATCTCGGTATAATAAAACTTAGACGACATCTTCCTTGCAAAGTTGACGACATTGGTGTTTTATCGATCTCAAGATGATGCATCATGTGGCAGGGATAAACTGATCTCATGACCACTCAAGTAGATTACTACTGTTGAGGTCGGTATAAATCCGATCCTCTATGAAAATAAAATCGTAGCTAGCTTTTAGGACGGTAGAGTACTAGTCTGGTTCTATACGGTTAATCTAAGGTCGGTTTAATAGCGATCTCAATCCATAGTAAGTCAGAGTATCGTTGAGGGCAATGATTTACCGATCTGGATGCTATGATTGTCGATGTATTGCTGATCTAATTTGGTCAAGCTAATATGCCATCTAGCTACGATACGGATTAGACTGGGCTCCAAATCGGTATTTTACCAATCTAAGATTGATACTTACTATGTTTTAGTAGTCTTTTGGAATGATGGTCTTTTTTATGATGCCATATGGCTAGTGATAATTGTCCATACCAACAAGCCTTATGATTTTATCCTTTAAAAAGTACCTAACTAGAGGGAGAGAAAATCACATTCTATATAAGCCAGAGTCTCCTTTGACTTACAACTGATGTCGGACTAAAGATACTATCCTCCCACAACAATAGACCCTCAGTCAAAGAAACTTACAAACGATGTAGGATTAAAGGTGTTGTCCTCCCACAATAGTAGCCTCTCCTCCAGGGGGACTCTATGTGCATGGATTGTCCACTTCGGTCGGTCCATGGCATACATCTTACAATTTTATCCTTTAAAAACATATCTTACTAGAAGGAGAGAAGGCCCCATCCCATATAAGTCAAAGTCTCTCTTAACTCACAACTGACGTGAGACTAAAGGTGCCGTCCTCCCATAATAATCCCTAATATAAACATTCAGATATTAAATTTTTAGGATATCATTGTATCATTGGTCTTTGTAGCAGCTAATAACATCATTGTCAATGAAGCTAAATTTACTAATTTTGATATTTTTGCCTGTACAAAACAACCAACACAGATATCATCTTCTATGACTATTGGAGTAGGTCCTCGTCATTCAACCGACAATCTCCCTTTCTTGTCACAAATTTGACTAAGTTCTTGGTAATCGTCATTCTCTCGATTTCCCTCTGAGTAGGCCATCGAAACCAAGTCCAACTTAGAAGGAAGGATCTCAATCAGCTGTCTACCGACTAGGAAGGTTTGCCGACCATCATTACCGGACTCTCGCTGAATGATTGACAATCGGCATATCCTAGTCGACCTTCAACCGACTTCTAAGAAGATATTCGTCTCTCAGCAGAGCGCCTCCCACTTAATCGGCTTTCGATTGACTATCTACTCGGACCTTCGCCGCCCAGAAGTCATAAGCTCAGCCTAACCGGTATAAGGCCGACTCGGTCGTTATCTAGCAAGCTATTTCTCGACGTTGTTCGGCACCTGACCGACTACGTCCTCCGATTATTACCGACCATCGAGATCGACAATGATTATCCGACAAGGATATAACTATTCTTAAACGTGGCGCAAAATAGTCGACCATGAACGGTCCATTGCTCTGTATTAACGATAATTAATAAAATAACCATCCACTAAATACCATAACTTCCACATCTCGAATATTCAGGGATAAGAGTTATATAATAACGATATCCATCATTTTATAAATACCGGTAAGCTAGGAGGGACCAGGTAAGTTTTTTATATACAAGCTCAAGCTCTTTTCTTTGTCATTCTTCAAACTATCTCCTTTCTCTGATTGACTTAATCATCGGAGGATCCCCGCCAGATAACTTCCAGCAAAAGAACTTTCATTTGCAAGCTCGCGCAGATATAGTGTTCGGTTCTTACCCGACTAGTCTATCGAAAAAAGTTAACAACAATGACATTGTTATTAACCAAAATTCAACCTTATTATAGGAAGTGTTGGGGATAAATCCCGCTCCTGCCGAAGCCCGGCCCGACGCTCAGCCCAATGTAACCAGTAGCCGCTGAAGAGCTTCAGCGCCGGGCGCCAGGCCGAACTCCCCTGCACCAAGGTCCGGGCCGAACTGCCTAGAGGCCGAACTCCCCTGCGCCAAGGTCCGGGCCGAACTGCCCAGAGGCCGAACTCCCACCGCCAGCCGAACTCCTTTGGACTTCCCACGGTCGAGCTCCTTCGGACCGACCCCAGGCGAGCCCATGCAGCCGAACTCCTTCGGACCGACCCCAGGCGAGCCCATGCAGCCGAACTCCTTCGGACTTCCCACGGCGAACTCCTTCGCCGACCCCAGGCGAGCCCATCCCGAACTTCGGACTTCCCACGGCCGAACTCCTTCGGACCGACCCAGGCGAGCCCATGCAGCCGAACTCCTTCGGACCCCACGGCCGAACTCCTTCGGACCGACTTCAGGCGAGCCCAAGTGGCCGAACCCCTTCGGACCGACCCTAGGCGACCGAACTCCTCAGCGAGCCCTGGCCGAACCAACTAGCAACCGAAGTCCTTCAACTGGCCAGCCGAGCTTCTTCGGGCCTCTCAGCGGTCGAACTCCTCGGCAACCGTCCCGCGGCCGAACTCTACAGATGGCCGACCCTTCAGCCAGACGAACTCCCCCAGCTTCCCCCTCGGCCGAACTCTGTTACAAGTCCGAACTCCATTGGACGAACTGTCGCCTGCAGCAAGACCGGACGGCGCCTTCCTCTCCGTACCGGACTCCATGCGGCCGACGACTCGCCAGTATGGCTCCCACGATCTACCGGACGACGCCTTCCTCTCCGTACCGGACTCCATGCGGCCCACGGTTCGTCCGGTATGGCTCCCACGATCTACCGGACGATGCCTTCCTCTCCGTACCGGACTCCATGCGGCCCACGACTCGCCGGTATGGCTCCCACGATCTACCGGACGACGCCTTCTTCTCCGTACCAAACTCCATGCTGCCCGACGACTCTCTGCCAGACGGCACAGCCATCACCATCAACTAAGCTCCGCTATAAAAGGACCCCTCCCGACATACTAAGGCTAAGTTATCTGAACTCTCGACTCTTTAAGCTCTCCTCCATATCTCTAAGCTCCGGAACTCATTCCGAGCACTCCATTACTGTTGGCCGGAAACTAACTTGACCGTCGGAGGGTCCTGCCGGAGCCACCACCCCACCGGTTCCGGATGGAACTTCATTTTGCAGGTCCCCGGCGGCGCCCAGCGGCCTCGATTGCGGCGACCTCCGGCGGCGACGGATTTCTGCACCAACAGATTGGCGCTAGAGGAAGGGCCTGAACCTTCGAGGTTCCCTTGTTCTTAAAGGAGTGCTCGGTGACGATTTCCTTCCCCTGCTCCGGATCTCTCTTCTCCCTCTTCAGTATTCCTTTTCTAGAAAGAAAAATGCCCCCCAGAAGAGCCTCGACCCGGAGGTCGGCAGCCTCCGCGGCCCGATCCCGTTCGGGTCCGTCAGCTCCCACTCCGGCCCCGGCGACACGGGCCCGCTCCGTACCCACGGTGGATGCGGAGCGGTTCGACCTACTTGCCCAGCAGGTCCGCGATCTTACGGAGGCGGTGCGGGCGGTGCAGGCCACGCATTCGCGAGGTCCGGCGCCCACTCGACCGGCGCGGGGTTCTCCGGAGCCCGGGAACCCAGTCCAGGAGCGACCGATGTGGGCTACCCGACCTCCGGCCCTCGGGAGAGAAGGGCAGCCGGCAAGGAGCCCCTGCTCGGACCGCGGCTCGACCCAGGGAGAGGCTTCACACCTATTCCGCGAGAAGACCTTGGGGATTAAGGATCGCGAAGACTTCCTGGATCAAAGGCTCTTGGAGATGGGACGACGCATAGAAGAACTTCGTCATACTCCTTCCTCCCGCGGTAACGATATTTGCACTGATCCTCCCTTCTCACAGAAAATTATGCAGGAACAGGTACCGCCGAACTTCAAGCTCCCGCATTTTGAAAGCTACGATGGGACCACCGATCCCGGTCGACCATTTGGAGGCCTTCAGGACAACGATGTTGCTCCATGGCGCGCCTGATGCCATTTTGTGTCGGGCTTTCCCTTCTACCCTCAAAGGAGCGGCCAGGAATTGGTACTCGGCGCTTAAGCCGGGCACCATCCTATCGTTTGACCAAATGAGTCAACAATTCGTGGCCCACTTTGCCGCAGCAAACGGCCGCGCAGAGGCTCGGATTCCTTGTTGGCCATCAGGCAAAAAGAGGGGGAACCCATCCGGGCTTACGTCACCCGGTTCAACGCTGCCGCGCTGGAAGTCCGGAACCTGGACCAATCAGTTGCTATGGCCGCACTCAAGGGCGGCCTTCAGAAGAACGACCTGTTGTTCTCCCTGGAAAAAAAATATCCCAGGGATTTTGCTGACATGCTAGCTCGGGCCGAAAGCTATGCCCGGGCAGAGGAGGCTTTTGAGGCCAAGGATAATGAAGCTCGCGACAAGTGACGAGTAGGCAGAGCGGGAAGGCCCGCCGAAGAAAGAAAGCGCACCGAAGCTTGGCCGCGCTCCCGAACTCCCCCTGGTCGCGGGCGAGCCCGGACTCCACCTCAGGCTCGGGGGCGGGAAGCCACCGACGGAAGGGCACACCGAAGTCCCCCCCGGCGCCGAAGTTCCCCCCGGCGCCGAGGTTCTCCCCCGCGACGAGGTTCATCTCCGCGCCAAGGTTCTCCCCTCCGGCGGCGTTTTCACAGCTACGCCCCCCTCAACACCCCGAAGGCTCAAGTGCTGCTGGAGATCAAGAGACGACTTCCGGAGCCGGAGAGAATGCGTTCCCATCCCAGAAAATGCAACCCCAACAGGCACGAGCAAAGTCAAAGGCCCCGTCCACCAAGGACGGGATGGGGGGAGAAGCGAGGACGACGGTCCTCATGTGCCCCCACAGCCGGCTAGGAACAGGAGGAGAACCTCGTCTAGCGTGAGCAAAGTCGAAGGCCCCGTCCACAAAGGACGGGATGGGGGAGAAGCAAGGACGACGGTCCTCATGTGCCCCCACAGCCGGCTAGGAACAGGAGGAGAACCTCGTCCCCGTCCACAAGGACGGGAGGGGAGAAGCAGGCGACGGTCCTCATGTGCCCCCAAGCGGCTAGGACAGGAGAGAACCTCGTCTAGCCACAAAGCGTCCACAAGGACGGGATGGGGGAGAAGCGAGGACGACGGTCCTCATGTGCCCCCACAGCCGGCTAGGAACAGGAGGAGAACCTCGTCCTAGCGTGAGCAAAGTCGAAGGCCCCGTCCACAAAGGACGGGATGGGGGGAGAAGCGAGGACGACGGTCCTCATGTGCCCCCACAGCCGGCTAGGAACAGGAGGAGAACCTCGTCCTAGCATGAGCAAAGTCGAAGGCCCCGTCCACAAAGGACGGGATGGGGGGAGAAGCGAGGACGACGGTCCTCATGTGCCCCCACAGCCGGCTAGGAACAAGAGGAGAACCTCGTCCTAGCGTGAGCAAAGTCGAAGGCCCCGTCCACCAAGGATGGGATGGGGGGAGAGGCGAGGACGACGGTCCCCATGTGCCCCCACAGCCCGTTGGGAACAAGAGGAGAACCTCGTCCTAACGTGAGCAAGGTCTAAGGCAGAGCCCCAGAGTCTACGGCAAGCTTCACTGCAGAAGACGAGGTCTCCTTTGGACCTCAGCTTCAACTTCGGTGTCAGCATCAGCGGGAGACGGGATCTCCCCCAAGCGATCATAACCTTGACTGCAAAAAAGGAGGTCTCCCCCGAATCGACTTCGGTTGATTTAGGCAATGTCGACTCCGACCCTGATCACGGGGGGCGACATTGACCCCGGCCTCAACATCGGCTTCACCAATTTTGGCTGGAAACGAGTCCCACTTCAACTTCAGCGTCAATATTGGCTGGAGATGAGATCTCCCCCGAGCTTCAGCTGCAACAAATGCGGAGCCTGGAAGAAGACTTCGGCAGTCGTCTGTTTTGGTACTCCCTTCCTTCAATTTTTGAACTCGGGAGTGGGGGGGGCTACTGTTGGGGATAAATCCCGCTCCTGCCGAAGCCCGGCCCGACGCTCAGCCCAATGTAACCAGTAGCCGCTGAAGAGCTTCAGCGCCGGGCGCCAGGCCGAACTCCCCTGCACCAAGGTCCGGGCCGAACTGCCTAGAGGCCGAACTCCCCTGCGCCAAGGTCCGGGCCGAACTGCCCAGAGGCCGAACTCCCACCGCCAGCCGAACTCCTTTGGACTTCCCACGGCCGAGCTCCTTCGGACCGACCCCAGGCGAGCCCATGCAGCCGAACTCCTTCGGACTTCCCGACGATCCTACGGACCGACCCAGCGGCGAACTCCTTCGGAGGGCGAGCCCATGCAGCCGAACTCCTTCGGACCCCACGGCCGAACTCCTTCGGACCCAAGAACTTCAGGCGAGAACCCAGCGAGTGGCCGAACCCCTTCGGACCGACTTCGTCGGCTCTCAGCGACGAATTCCTCGGCGAACCTGCACCGAACTCGAACTAGATGGCCGATTCCTTCGGGCCCAGCGAACTGTCCAGTCTTCCCCCTCGCCGACCTGTTACAAGTCGAACTCCATTGGACGTCCGACTCTCATGGAGAACTTCGCCTTCTCTCCGTACTCCATGCGCCGACGACTCGCCTTGTATGGCTCCCACGATCTACCGGACGACGCCTTCCTTCTCCGTACCGGACTCCATGCGGCCCACGTTCGCCGGTATGGCTCCCACGATCTACCGGACGACGCCTTCCTCTCCGTACCGGACTCCATGCGGCCCACGACTCGCCGGTATGGCTCCCACGATCTACCGGACGACGCCTTCTCTCCGTACCAAACTCCATGCTGCCCGACGACTCTCTGCCAGACGGCACAGCCGTCACCATCAAGCTCCGCGTATAAAGGACCCCTCCCGACATACTAAGGCTAAGTTCTCTGAACTCTCGACTCTCTAAGCTCTCCTCCACATCTCTAAGCTCTGGAACTCATTCCGAGCACTCCATTACTGTTGGCCGGAAACTAACTTGACCGTCGGAGGGTCCTGCCGGAGCCACCACCCCACCGGTTCCGGACGGGACTTCGTTTTGCAGATCCCCGGCGGCGCCCAGCGGCCTCGATTGCGGCGACCTCCGGCGGCGACGGATTTCTGCACCAACAGGAAGCAAATTAACAGAATGGTAAGTTAGTCTCTGAGATAACAGACAAACTTCCCGGAGAATCCCATTCTATTATATATTTAAAGGGAAAGCTCTGCTCAATTTCATTGACTATCAATAGGTTTTTCCAAACTTAAGAATAATCAACCTAGTCGCATGACACAATTGCTGCTCCTTCGTGGCATATATATGTTGTGGTTGTATCTGAGAATTAATTATCAAAACACGTCATCTTTTTAACAAGATTATCGTCATAAGGTACCTTATAGCCACTAATTATTCACTTTTCCTGAAGCCTGAACTCCATTAACCTTTTTTCATGCCTTCCCCAATAGATAGTAATCAGACACCAATTTTTACTGCTTCCATGAATCTAACAGGGCAAGTACTTCCAGAATTGAGCCCATCTGGTCTCTAATTGTCATGACTTCTTAAATTAGCTATTGGAATAAGGAAGAACACCAACTTGGGCAATGTTTGATTCACAAAAGGCTCAAGTCTTGGAACAATGTGCACCGACACAAGCATATCAAATGAACCTGAACATATATCGCGTGCATGACAAAGTTCATATCCAATCAGACAGAAGGAAAAAAGGTCATGAATGCACATATATTGCTTTTTTTTTTTAAAAAAAAAAAAAAAAAATCATCTAGTGCAGTAACATTTTTTTAATGGGATTAGAACTTTTTACCAACTACCACAATTTGCCATTCACTGGAGCCTTCCCTGGTTTGATCAAGACTGTTTAATACCTGCCTGTTCCCTCAGAAAACCTGAGTGTCAAGTGGCATCTTTTTAGTGGTACAAAACCTTGTGCCAATTACTTCTAATTACCGCTTCAAGATTCAAGAAGCCTTCTTGGCCTTTTCTTTATCATGACTGCTTATATATCTTCCTTCTGATTCATCGTTGTGAGCTGCAAGCTCTCCTCCTCATCACTATCAGATTTTTTCAATAAATCAGGCGGTAGCAAAACACTGGTTTGATCTGCTTTGGGAATAAGAAAAATTAGACCCAAAGTGGCAATCCTCAACAAGTTTCTTACGAGCACTGCCAGCCACAAGTTCCTGAAATCAGTTCTTGTGACATGGAACAAATGGAGAACCATGCCCCCTCCTGTTTTCGATGTCAAACTGCCGAGGCTATCGATACACATAAGGAGTGCAAAGAAAGTTCCTTCGATGCCCGGCGGGCACAACTTGGTGCTGAGGACCATCATAGGCATCCATCTTATCCTGCCTGTAATTCGAACGCTGCACTCCTCAAGGATTACAAAGAAGTAGTCAGGTAGTCCAAGTTTTAGATTCCAGCGAAGAACAAAGATGAGGTCAAGCATTCCTGAGACAGCAAAAAGAAGTTGAGCATAGAAGAGAAGGCTTTTGAACTGGTAGTCTTTTAGTAGTTTGTGATAGATGAGGACCCCAACCATGGAGGCCATTGCACCAGTGGCATAGATCATGCCAACAAATTCCTGCATTAAGACAATACTAGTTTGATTATAAATCCAGCTTAGCTAAGGATGTAAGTTTGCATTTTATTTTAGAATAATTGCTTTGCTTTTCGAACCCCACCAACTAACATCCCCCTCCATACCCATTGCCTCCCACTATAACTGTAAGAGAATTCCATCTTATTTCAATGTGTTTGCTTCCATAATTCTGTATAAGAAGCATGGATGATTGGAAAAACTAACAGTTATTTGCAAAAGAAAGTACTATATTTTAATTTTAAATTTATCTATTTTTAATTTCTTAGATAATTATGCATGCGCTCTTATCACTACTCTAATGACATAGGCTATGGTCCAATAAAATTCCTTAGTAGCTAATTTTTATTTATAAAATAAAA
Source organism: Cocos nucifera (assembly GCA_006176705.1). NCBI lineage: Eukaryota > Viridiplantae > Streptophyta > Magnoliopsida > Arecales > Arecaceae > Cocos > Cocos nucifera. Next base: position 657,938 of record QRFJ01001671.1, on the reverse strand, counting down.
TATATTTCAAAGAAATTCCTCACCATGAATAAATGGTGATTGTTTGTCGAGAATCCCAGATCAGTCTTCAACGTGATTTATTTTTTGGGAGTAAAATAATTACTTGCATATAACAACCAATCTTTTCACAAAAAAAAAAAATTGTATGACAACCAATAATAGTGTTATTTCATGCAAATTTTTCAATGGGACCCACTTGTTCTTCTTTTGGCAAAAATTCATTATTCATGTGCCCGAGTTCATGTTGTGTCAAAGAACGATAAACCTTTCTTCACAATATCAACCATTGGATCATATCTTGCACGGCATCAAAGCATTTCATTCTCTTTTTTCTATACGGCTAAACAGCTCTTAAAGCAGCTATTGCAAGATCTAATGGTTGACATTGTGAAAGATACAATCCGAACCCTATGTGCCCACCGGCAATCAACAAGCTAAGATTTTTTTTCTTTTGTTGATTGATTGGTAGTAAAACTGGCTACTTGTCAGAATATGAAACATAGTTATCCGGTTTTAAATCAAAGATTTTTACCTGAGAGAAGGCTGGACCAGCTTTCTGATCGGTGTACCAATAAAAATGCCCCTCGTGGGTGCTGATACTGAGGGCCAGCGACAAGTACATGTACAGCGATGACTTCCATACTGTCGGATACTGTATCGTCCTACCTATCGCTCTGATCGCTCTCCCTACCTTCTCCCACACCTGTGCACCGACACCATTAATTAATTGCTTAATATTTAATCATCAGCCATCGAGTTCTAATCCAACGGTCCAAAATATATGATCTTCTTATGGCGGTCGCTTCTGGATCACACTATTAAATAGACTGCCAATTATTTTATTTGGTATGGAGCGTTGATTGTTGCCCCCAAAGTGACGAAAGTACCTACCTCCAACCTCCATTAACTTCTAATTTAATTTACATCCTCTTTCAGCCGTTAAATTTGTCATCATTGACACAGACTCCATGAACTATTTCTAAGTTCAAGAAGATAATAATTACATAAAATTCAAAGATTCCCAAAGTTTTCTTCTATCAAACTGTACAAAGACCACCGTACTAAAGAATAGAAACCTTATTTGCATAAGAATAGCCATAGAATAAAGAATTATAGATAAATGATAGTTAAAACATCACTAGTAAAAAAATGGATGGCATCAATAATCTGTGATAACACTTTCTTAAACCATATCATGAATAATGTACTAAGCTGTACAATTCAAGAAAGGTTTGATTCTTTTTAATTAATTTGGTTATCCAAGATTAATTTGGACAACCATTAATTTGATTTGGCAAAATAAAAAATTGCAAGTTTATAAATCAAGAATATTGCAGTAAGTTCGATCGAGTATTGTTATAACTCTTGGATAGTTATATCATTTCTTTGATGCAGAAACCTAAGGCAAGTATGCATATTTTGCTTCAACTGATTTATGGTTGATCAACTGTTTGCTCAAGTTTGAGTGCAAGAGTTGTGGTAAATAACAAAGCTCACCTCTTGCTTCTCAGACCGATGATTTGTTCGCAGCTCAAATATTACAAATCCCAGCAAAATCAAAGAGACCGGAGGTATCGACATGAGCCCCAAAGCTCCCTGCATGAAGACCATCCCTAAATGACTCAAGTTAAAATGAAAATTTCGTAAAATATGGTCTCATGACAAAGTAATGACCATCCACTATTAACCAAAAAGTTGTACTGAGACTAACCTGAGCTCCAAGATGGTGAACAAAGAAACCACTTGTGGAGTAGCCAATCAGTGCGCCCAGGGAGGATAAGAACCCACATAGGCTTTGCATATCAGGGGCTAGTTTTGGCCGTTCGATGCTATTTGTCGCAATGCAGGCATCAATTGTGACATCAGCAATGGCAATGGAGGCCATTATTCCAATGAGGCATAGCAATGCTAGTATGATAGGTAATTTGCCAAAAGTTGAAACAACAAATGTCGAAGCAACCCCCAATATGCCTGTTTGAGTACCATGAAGGGTGGTTACATTTATTTACTCTTATTATAATGTGATGTGCTTACACAACCCTTACATGGCATATGATTTTGTTCAAGAAATTTGAATTTATAACTATTTTCTTTCCTTCTATATCATATATTATTCTTATAAGAGCTATTGCTAATGTGCAATTGCAAAGTGCAAGGCACAAAAACTGCCATAAAACGTAATATTAAGAATATAAATGTTTCTTGCTCAAAACAAGAAATATAAAATTGGAAACCTAGCAAGTAAAGGCTTGATATAAGAAGTATGATTATGAAGCGCAATTGCGAAACATAAGGCTATCGGAAAACCAAAAACAATATTTTTTTTACAAAATTAGTGGGCAAAATGACCAAATGCTTATTCGTATAAATATTAAAAAGTTAGAAAAGATATACCATAAATCATATCATATTAATCCTTATTCCAAATATGTCGGGGTCTACTCCGTGATTCCATCGTTGTCAATTATTTCTATAAAAGTAGGGACTTAAAAACAGAAGAGAGTCATCCAACCACCACTGCACGATACATGGTCGGCGGGAGGACGGAATCGGAACCCAAACTCTTTTTTTTTTTTTGAGGTAGAGTCCGTCACCATCCACCAAAAAACGAAGTGGGAATGGATCGGCCAACCAAATGGACAGATATTGACTAAGAAATATAAATATATAATGAGGGGTGGAGAAGAGGGTGGATGGGACCTCTAAGAATACGTTAATTAAGGAGGCTGAAGGCCCTCAACGCCCCCCCAAAACTGCATATTTCCTGGAGGAGAGCCAAATTTGCTGCTACAGCTATATCTATCCGTCCTAGTTCACAAAAAATTCAATGGTGTAATGCCAATTACCTGCAAGAATAAAGTACGGCCGGCGGCGGTAGCCGAGGACCGGGACGACGTCGGTGAGGACTCCCCATATAGGCTTCATAACCCAAGGGACGTAATACAAGCCGGCGAACATCTGAACCATAGAAGGCTGAACCTTTTGAACATCCTTCCAGTAGTAGTCGGCGGCCACCCGAAGGAAAGACCAGGCGAAGCCTTGGCTCAGGCCATAAACCAACGCCACCCCAAGCACAAAGCTCGCGTTTAGTTCTTGGCACAGCATCCGAATCCATCGGAACGGTTCCAAAATTACGCTTAGCGGGTGGCCGGCCGCCTCGTGATCCTTGGGAGAAGGAATCGGATCGTCAGGGGAGTGGAGATTTTGGGTTTCAGAAGGGTCCATTTCTCGTTAGGGAGCATCCGGGAGGAACGGGCATGTGAAAGATGAGGGTGTGGGACGCCTTGACTGGTGTTTTGTTTGATCGGAGCCTAGTTTGGAGGTAGCTGGAGTTATTTAATTTATTGATAAATAATACCATGGACGATGGATGCCCTCTCCTCCACGGCTCCACGTGATAGCATGGCAAATGGCGTAGACGTCAACTGAGGGGGTCCTTTACTAGGGGAGGTGATGGGAACTTGATGACGGTAGTGCCTGCCAAGTGCCAAGGGCCGAGCCGAGGGAGTTGCCGCTTGAACCCCATCGGCAAGGTCAAGTCAACGACCTGCCTTGATTTAGATTCAAACACAATCCAATCTAGATCTAGATATCCAACCTTCACGTATAATCATGTCTAAGATTGGATGTAAAATTTAGTGTTTACCCAAGCGGCCTCGCCGCTCAATTTCTAAATGCATGGGATATTTAAGTAGAAACAGAGGAACCAGAAGAAAACTTCACCATCTAGTTCTCAGGGGTTTCCACTCTCTTGGTTTCGCAGCAGTTACGCACTTGTTTTGATAGGCCATTTTCAGTTTCATGTTCGTTGTGCCCTAGTCACCATCATAGAGACGGAATTAGACATCCAAGATGTTCACAAGACTCATAACATGCCTTGCCATTGCCTATACCATTCAATCCATTGTTGTCACCGAGCAAAATATGGCAAACTTTAATCCAGCTGTTCATCAAGGTCCTTGAGATTTAAGCTGATGCTCCTGAAATCAGAGAACAAGGTGAGGAAGAGATGAGCAATAATGATAGAGCAAGAGTTCATCAAAAATACGCTTAACCCTGGGCGAAGAAGAAAAAAGACGTGGGTAATTTGTCATAAACATGAAGAACAAGCTTTGCCGCATCACTCTAGTGTTCTTCTTGAGAGTCCGTGTTCGTGCAATGATTTCTAACAGTCTGAGTAAACAATGTGACTCTGCTAGAAGGTACTTCATTATGCACAACTGATCAGTTCGATCTTCATCATTCATGGAATTGAACAAGATAATAAACTGCAAAAACGTGCAAACCCAAGTTCAAAACGTATACAATTAATATAGCACATCAAGCTTGCCTTTTGTTGGGGATAAACCCTACTCCTACCGAAGTCCAGTTCGGTGCTCAGCCTGATACGGCCGATAGCCACGGAAGAACTTCAACGGATGGATCTTGGCCGAACTCCTACAGCCGGCCGAACTGCTTAGCGGTCGAGCTCCTTCGGACTCCTAGCGGTCGGACTTTAGCTGAACTCCTCAGCGGCCGAGCTTCAGTCGGACTCCCGCAAGAGCCGAACTCTCTCTGCGCCCTTCCAGCTAGACGCCTACGGGAGCCGAACTCCCTCCAAGCTTTTCCTTCGGTCGGACTTCTTCAGAAGTCGGACTCCTCTCAGACATCCCTTTCGGCCGGACTTCTTTAGGAGCCGAACTTCTCCAGAAATCCTTTCGACCGGAACCCCCAGCAGCCGAGCCCTCCAACTTTCCATGCGGCCGAGCCTTAGCCGCCACCCTCCAGCCAGGACGTCTATAAAAGCCGAACTTCTCTCCGCATCCTCTGACAACTCCTTCCCGGGGAGCTTTTCCTCGGGCCGAAACTCCTCTGAAATCGATTATATGCCAAAGTCACCAATCAATGCCTGCGCTTTATGAGAAGCCTGGCTATTTAAAGCTGGACGAACGTTCACCATCAGTCTTGCCATAGCGAATTTGCTACAGCGGCTCCGCCAGATCTCGAGAACCCATCACTGTGGAATGGCTGTCGCTTTTGACCTTACGACACCATCCTCCTCCGGCATCAATATTTGTGCAGCCTTGAGCGGCTGCCATCAGGCAGCTGCACTTGCACCATCAAGCTCCGCCTATAAAAAGGATCTCCAAGATACGCTACATCTCTGATCTCTAAGCTCTAAGCTCTCCATCTCACTTCTTATCTTGCGGAACTCATTTTTCGAGCACTCCATTCCTTTGGCCAGAGCTACTGGATCATCGGAGGGTCCTGCCGGAGCCACCCCCACCAGCTTCGGACGACTTATTGTAGGTCCCGCGGCGACCTCGTCCACCTTCGCTCCGCTGATTCCGACGATGACTAGATTCTGCGTCAACAGTTGACGCTAGAGGAACACTAAACTCTTGAGGTCTCTTGTTCTTAAAAGAGTGCTCGACGATGATTTCTTCCCCTCTCCGGAGATCCTCTTCTTCCTCTTAGAATTCTTTTTCGAAGAGAAAATGCCTCCCAAGAGAGCTTCAACTCGGCGATCGGCGGCCTCCGTGCCAGGTCCATCTGCTTCCGTTTCAGTCCCGGCAGCCTAGTTCACCCAAAGCCACCGTAGATGTGGAGCAGTTCAACCTGCTGGTCGGTCGGGCTCCGTCGAGATGATACAGACCGTACGATACCTCCGACAGATTTGCCAGGCAAACTCGCCATGAGGATGCGAGGAACGACCTTAAGAAGAGCATTTGGCATACCAATCGTCCTTAGAGGAGAAACGGAAGCAAAGTTCTCCCATAGAAGGCTCACAAAGAGCAGACGAGTTCGACCGCATCACGACCTCCCAGTGCAAGCCGAGGCCGGAACTCCCTCGAGCTCTCCGTCAAGAAGCCCCGCAAAGGGGATGAAGTTCTCCAACGAAAGTTCACAGGGAGGCGGAGTAAAGTTTGGGCAAGAAGACCGAACTCCCCCTCGATATATGTATCAAAGGAAACTTCCTATGAAATTTCACAGGAGGTGAATGAAGTTCGACCATGCTCACGGACCACCCCAGCGCAAGCAGGCGACTCCCCCTCGAGTATGCTTCAAGGAAAGCCCCTACAAAAAAATTCACAGGAGTGGAATGAAGTTCGGCAAGGCCAGGCCAAGCTCCCTCGAGCTCGTCGTTAAGAAGTTCCGACTAAGGAAGAGAAGTTCTTCGCGGGTTTTACGAGTTTTTGGTTACGACTCCCCAGCGCAAGCAGGCTCGAACTTCTTCGAGCTCAAACAGGAAGCTCCCCTGACAGAAGGGCCGTTGAAGAAGTCCCTCACAGGTTCCCACGACTACGCTCCCTCAACGGCTCCTCGAACTCAAATTCTTTAAAGTTAAAAAAACAGCTGCCAAGATCAAAGGACTCCGCCTCCTCAAACATGCGCAATCAAGCAAGTAATCCCCAAAACCATCTGCGACCTGTTGGCCACCAATACTAAGGAATACATCAGCTCCGAGACAAAATTGAGGAGCTCGTCAGAAATGGGTGGCTGGGTAAATTCCTCCGACACTAACCTGAAGCAGAAGAAAATCGGCCAGGGGCACTGCCATAGCCAGAAACGATAAGAAGGTCGGTCGCCTCGCGGCGTCATCAACATTACCCCTGGGAGGAGCTTGGTACATCGACAATTCGTCATCTCCCAGCGATAAAGCCAAGAGAAGCTTGCTCCAAATTGAGAAGGCCAGCACGAGATAGAGGAGGTCATCCAGCTTGGGCCTTGCTGCCCAAGAAAACCCGGAGGAACAATGCCCCCACGATCCTGAAATAGGGATGTGCTGTCCGTAACTTTCTCTTGGTAAAATTTTTTTTCTTCAATAATATTATTTCTAGATGCGAAAACTATGTGATGACATAAAAGAAGCAGTCAATAGTCGCCGTGTTAGGAACAAGAGGAAAACCTCATCTTAACACGAGCAGGTCAAAGACCATCAACCTCGGTCAGAGATAAGATCTCTTCCGAGCGACCGAGTCAACATCGGTTAGAGATAAGATCTCTCCCGAGCGACCGAATCAACCTCGACTAGAGATAAGATCTCTTCCGAACGACCGCTGACAACCTCGGTCAGAGATAAGATCTCTCTCGAGAGACAACCTAAGATCTCTTTCGAGCGATCCGAGTCAACCTCGGCTAGAGATAAGATCTCTCCCAAGCGATCGTGAACAACCTCAACTAGAGATAAGATCTCTTTCGAGCACCGAGTCCAACCTCGGTCAGAGATAAGATCTCTTCCGAGCGACCACGAGTCAACCTCGGCTAGAGATAAGATCTCTTTTGAGCATCCGAGATAACCTCGGCCAGAGAATAAGATCTCTTCCGAGCGATCGAGATAATCTCGATCGGAGATAAGATCTCTCCTGAGGGTCTGGACCGACCTCAATCGTAGGAGATAAGATCTTCCCCGAGTGCCCATATCAACCTCGACCGTAGGAGATAAGATCTCCCCTGAGGCAACCTGCAGGAGATAAGATCTCCTTCGAGGCAACCTCGACTGTCGGAGATAAGATCTCCCCCGAGCGTCCGCATTAATCTCAGCCGCAGAAGATAAGATCTCCTCCGAGGCAACCTCGGCCAGAGATAAGATCTCTTCCGAGCGACTGGTCAATCTCGGCTAGAGATAAGATCTCTCGCGAGCGACTGCTGACAACTCGATTCGAGATAAGATCTCTCCCGAGCGACCGTGGACAACCTTGGCCAGAGATAAGATCTCTTCGAGCGATCGAGTCAACCTTGGCTAGAGATAAGATCTCTTCCGGACGACCGCTGACAACCTCGACCAGAGATAAGATATCTTCCGAGCGACTGAGTCAACCTCAGCTAGAGATGAGATCTCTCCCGAGCAACCGCTAACAACCTCGGCTAGAGATAAGATCTCTTCCGAGCGACCGCTGATAACCTCGGCTAGAGATAAGATCTCTCCTGAGCGACAAGTCAACCTCGGCCAGAGATAAAATATCTCCGAACGACCGCTAACAACCTCGCCAGAGATAAGATCCTCCCGAGCGATCGAGTCAAACCTCGGCTAGAGATAAGATCTCTCCCGAGCGACCGTTGATAACCTCGACCATAGATAAGATCTCTTCCGAGCGACCATGGACGACCTCGGTGAGAGATAAGATCTCTCCCGAGTGACCGAACCAACATCGGCCAGAGATAAGATCTCTCATGAGCTTCGAAGATCCTCGTCCACTGCCCGTTAGGAACAGGAGGAGAACCTCGTCCTAACGTGAGCAAAGTCGAAGGCTCTGTTCATAAAGAACGGGATGGGAGGAGAGGCCCTGACAACGGCTCTGATGTGCCCCCACAATCCGTTAGGAATAGGAGAAAAATCTCATCCTAACGTGAGCAAAGTCGAAGGCCCCGTTCACAAAGGATGGGATGGGAGGAGAAGTCCTAACAACGGCCTCTATGTGCCTCCATAGCCCGTTAGGAATAGGAGGAAAACCTCATCCTAACGCGAGCAAAATCGAAAGCCTCGTTCATTTTAGATGAGATGAGGGAGAGGCTCTGACAGCGGTCCTTATGTGCCCCCACAGTCCGTTAGAAATAGGAGGAGAACCTCGTCATAACGCGAGCAAAGTCCAAGTCCGAGCTCCAAAATTTATAGGAGACAGGATCTCCATCAACCTCGGCTAAAGATAAGATCTCTCCCGAGCGATCGTGGACAACCTCGGCTAGAGATAAGATCTCCCTCGAGGCAACCTCGGTCAGAGATAAGATCTCTCCCGAGCGACCGCGACAACCTCAGTTAGAGATGAGATCTCTTCCGAGCGACCAAACCTGCCTCGACTGCTGGTGACAATATTGCCCCCGAGGAGTTCAACCTCCGACCTCGACCACAGGAGACGAGATCTACTTCAACCTCGGTGGGAGAGGAGATCTCTCCCAAGCTTCAATTTCAACACCAACTTCATCTGGAGATGAGATCTCCTCCCGAGCTTCGACCTGAACCAGCAAGGAGCCCAGAAGAGAACTTCGGCAGTCGCCTTTTTTGCACTCCATTCCTTCGAGTTTCGAACTCGGAAGTGGAAAGACTGTTGTTGGGGATAAACCCTGCTCCTGTCGAAGTCTAGTTTGGTGCTCAGCCTGATGCGGTCGGTAGCCATGGAAGAGCTTCAGCGGACGGATCTTGGCCGAACTCCTACAGCCGACCGAACTGCTTAGCGGTCGAGCTCCTTTGGACTCCCAGCGGCCGAGCTTTAGCTGAACTCCTCAGCGGTCGAGCTTCAGTCGGACTCCCGCAAGAGCCAAACTCTCTCTGCGCCCTTCCAGCCTAATGCTTGCGGGAGCTGAACTCCCTTTAAGCTTCTCCTTCGATCGGACTTCTTCATGAGCCGGACTCCTCCCAGACATCCCCTTCGATTGGACTTCTTCAGGAGCCGGACTCCTCCCAGACATTCCCTTTGGCCGGACTTCTCAGCGACCGAGCTCCTTCCAAACTCCCCAGCGATCGAGCCTTAGCCGCACTTCTCCAGCTAGATGCCTGTGAAAGCTGAACTTCCTCCGCACTCCTCCGGCCGAACTCCTTCCGATCTTTTCTTTGATCGAACTCCTCTGAAATTGATATATGCCGAAGTCCACCAATCAATGCCTGCTTTGTGAGAGCCATGACTATTAAAGTTGGACGAACGATCACCATCAGTCTGCCACAGACGACGCTACAGCGGCTCCGCTAGATCTCAAGCAGCCTACTACTGTCGGACGGTATGGCTGTCGCTTTCGATCTGATGACACCATCCTCTTCGCATCAAATCCAGTGCAGCCTCGAGCTGCCCGCCACCAGGCAGCTGCAGCTGTCACCATCAAGCTCCGCCTATAAAAAGGATCCTGTAGATACGCTAACTCTAATCTCTGATCTCTAAGCTCTCCTCTCTTTCTCTAAGCTCCGCGGAACTCATTTTCGAGCACTCCATTTCTCTTGGCTAGAGCTGACTTGATCGTCGGAGGGTCCTGCTGGAGCCATCCTCCATCGACTCCGAACGAAACTTTGTTTTGCAGGTCCCGGCGGCGACCTCGTCCACCTCCGCTCCAGCTGATTCTGGCAACGATCAGATTTTGCGTCAACACCTTTAAAGTTAACAAGCTCCATGACTCCAAAACCTTGCTCATTGACATGGAATATAGCTCAAAGATGCTATCGAAGTAGGGGGTGCTGGATTTGTGATCGAAATCGAAATCGGAATGAAAATCGAAATGAATTGAAATTGGAATAACTTAATCCTATGAAATGTTTGGTTTATGACCAAAATCGAAATTGAAATGAAAATTTGAATACATAGAAAAAAGTAAGGATTAAGTTTTAGATAGATTGGATCATTCCAATTCCAGATCTATTCCACCCCGAAATCAAAATTGGAATGAGACTTCCTTCAATCAAACGGTTGGAATGGAAATCATCTATTTTCATTCCAATTTCGGACCCCTACTCCCCCAACCAAGCATCCCCTAGAAGTTTTTTGAATCTCTTTTGCCTTGTACATTCTTTAGATCCATCATCCATGATAGATAAAACGGAATTTATTGGAGGGTTTTGCCTCTTAGATACATGCCGTAGACTAAATTCAAATTCATGCAGAATGTTTTCAACATACCATGTCCCTCATCACTCTAAGCTGCCATTTATCATTTCTTTCGATCAGTAGGAAGTGAAGCATTTACATCAACTAGATAGATGAAGACAAATGCCGACTGGACCAACCGTTGGTAACCATAGCCAGCACTTTAGAAGCAGACTCACTATGATAGCATCGCCTAGTTGATGTTTGAAACCTTCATTAACAGGTGCTAAAGAGACCATGGCGAGTGTATCCAGTTAACATCAAGTCCCATGGAGAGAACATCACCTGGCAATCATGCAAAAATACAATAAGATATAGCAAACAAGGTATATTACATCAATGGTCAAAAAAATGGATAAATATTAGATCAACCAACATAGGCAGAGCCATGTAAAAGTTGGTCACAAAAAATTTGTCCAAGAAGCAAACTAGGTATCTCTTTGACTAGCATTAGAACTCATGAATTTGTAGAAGATTGATCATGGAACTACAAGCTAATATACATATGCTCAGCTGAAGTGGTGTAGCTATTATACACAGAAGATCAAACATTGATCTGCGATTAACAAACAATTTGACTAGAGACATACATCTATACATTCTAGAAAGCTAGAAAAAACCAGGATATTCCCATCGGACCAGAATATAAAAAACTTGGTTGAACAGGATTAGCATTCCTTTCTGGAAGCAGCGCAACAAAGCATCTATTATCATCCTCGGCAATAGAAGTCCTACCAATGTTGCACTCGAGTTGCGAAGCACAACTGTTGTCCAAGAAGCATGACAGCATACAATCTTTCGGCATTTTTGACTATCAAAGGCCATGGCACACATTTTTCAATTTGACATTCCCATCTGCTTCATCCAGAGTGACCACTTAACAGCCTCCAGGAACTTTTCATTTCTTTGGAGAGCATTGATCAGGTTAACATAGGTTACCCGATCAGGCTTAATCCCTTCTGCTCTCATCTCTTGCACTACATTCACAGCCTCTTCAACCATTCCTGCAATCCCATATGCCTTGATTAAGGTGTTGTAACTATACAAATCAGGTTCCAATCCACGCTCCTTTAATTCTGCAAGCACGCGAGCAACCTCTTCAATCCAACCCTTTTTCCCATAGATATTGATCATAATATTGTATGTATAATGATCAGAAACACAACTTGCTTGCTTCATTTTCTTCAACACAGTGTTGAACTCCTCTAAATGGTCTTCTTTTCCATATGCATCCAGCATACAATTGTATGCTTCAAGCGAAACAGGATGACCAGCACACTGCATTCTTTGAACAACAGCATGCATATTCCTAAAATCCCTGATTTGCCCATAGGCTGATATGATAGTATTGTATGAAATAATGTCTGCTAAACCCTCCTTGCAAGCCATCCAGAATATCTTCCTAGCCTTCTTAAATAAGCCAGCTTTTCCATATACATCTAGCATTACATTGAAGGTGATGGTATTAGCAGCATATCCACATTGAATCATCTCATCAAAAAGTCTTGAAAGCTCATCCACAGGCAAGGCATGTCCACAACAATTAATAACACAGTTATACATGGCCTCATCCCATGTGACTCCACTTTTCAGTATCCAGTAGTAGGTATTTGCCAACTTCTCCATCATGCCACATTGTTGATATGTCCGAAGCATGTCCCGGAAAAGAAAAGTATCAGGAACAATATCTTTTTGCTTCTCCATCATGTCCAAAACCAAGCAAGCATCTTTGATAGAACCAGCTTTGATGTACATCCGGACAACTATACTGTAAGCTACCATATCAAGGGTGATTCCTGAAGCTTTCAACCTCAGATACAGTTTTTCAGCATCAGGAAATCTGTCCAATGCACTAAAAATATCGATCATGGAACATGCAATATGGAGATTTGGGTGGGCCTCAGATTTTGGCATCTGCGTGTAAATCTTAACAGCATTCTCATAATGGCCTACCTCCTTGCAAAAACATATTAATAAATGATATAAATTGTCTTCAAATTCCGAATCTTCCCACCTCTTGTCCTGTAAAACTTGTAAGGCATCATCCAACAAGGAATTCTGAATATAGGCCATGACAAGAATAGAACATGATGTTGGATCAAGTAAAATATTCTCATAAAAAGAAGCTTTTAGAATATGAGGAACTTTTTGTATCCTTCCAACCCTTTCGTATGCCTGAAGAAGGCTACTGACAATTGACGAATATTGGCAGCCCACCAGCCTCATGTCTTTGAGAGTCTGAATGACACCTTTCTCATCACAATGCCTAGCTTGTAAGTTAATCATTGTATAAAAATTCGATGAGGTTGGCCGAAATCCTGAACTCTTGAGTTCCTCATAGTACCATAATGCCTCTTTATAATTATCTGTTCTACCAAAACCTTCAACCATGGACCTATAAGTTGTTTCATCAGGCTCTAAACCATCAATTTCAAGACTTTGAAATAAAATTTTTGCAGCCTCCGGATTGGATACCTTTCCATACCCTGTGATCAAGGTGTTGTATGCCACAATATTTGGAGAAATTCCCGCATCTAGCATTGACTTCAATGCTGATTCAGCCTCCTCTAGTTTACCCTGCTGACTGTAAGCATTAATGCGGACCAACCAATTTTCCGAATTGGGAAGCACTTCATCTTTTTCCATGAGGCTGATAATTTCCTCTGACTTATCATACATACCCAATCGTGTGTAAATGGTGATCATTGATGAGTACGCACTGATGCAGTGAATTTTGCAGCTCCTCATGTGACCAAACGTGAACTCAGCTTCTGAAAGTTTGCCACTCTTTTGGTATAGGCCCATCAGCATGCCAAAAGTAGCAACATCAGGTTGTACCCCTCTCTCTAACATCATGCGGAACCACTTTGTCCCCCACCCAACAAGACCTCTTTTAGCACAAACATATATCAGGACATTAAATGCTCGAGCACTTAATTCACAATCCGCATCAGAAATCATTTCTTGAATAAGCATTTTGGCTCTGCACCAATCCTCCTTCCTGGCCAATGCTCGAAGGGCTAACTGATAAGCATTGGTATTTTTCTTCAGTTTCCCATTACTCCTCATCCATTCAAAGAAAGTCATTGTCTTCTCATCACTGTTCTTCTCAAGCATTTTCAGAACAAAATTGCATTGCTCCATGCTAGAATTAGATTCAGTAGCGGATAAAGCAATCTCTAGCTTGCTATAATTCTTTACATGCTCAAGTATTTGTCCTTTCCTTGTAAAACCAGGCCTGGAAACCTTCCTTTGAGCTGCTTTCTTAATACCCAGAAACCGGTTCCATATCTTTCTTCCACTCTTTCTTTCTGCACTATCCTTGAGCGCCTTGTTGGGGACTTCCATCAAGTTTGGAACTGGGTTCTTCAGAGTCAAGCTGACATCCAACAAAGCTGCATCACCAGCCTGACCTGATTGAGGTTTCTTAACAAATTCAGATGCCGATGGTGGGCCACCAATGCCTTCCAATCCACAAGACACAATGTGCTTCAATCTAATCTTAGGATTGTGATCCCATTTACGAGTGCCACCAACAGAAGCAAACCTGGTTTCGGGAAAAGACGAACTTGAACACTTATCCACTCTACAATCAACACAGAATCCATAGCACCTCACATCCCCTCTAACAATTTTCTTCCTATCCCCAACAAATCTGATGCTAGTATGTGATACCGACGAGTTCAAGCCAATCCAACCCAGTCCATAAAGATAGGAATTCCTCCAAAAATTACATCTTTTTGATTCATAAATCTCTGGCACGGCACAAGACTTCAATGAATCCATGGTTTCTAAACAAGTCCCATTGGTGAATTCACAACCAGCCAAGTTTGAATTTGGGGACTTCAATCAAACAACTCGAGTGCAAGAAAACTGAAACAACAAACATCATTCTATCAGATAATCAGCCACTGATGTTCCATCCTAGGTCCATAAATGGATCACCAATCAGTTAATTCAGAGCAGAACTCCAAACGTAGAGGAAACAATTACAGCATCTAAAATAATAACGATTAAAAAAAAAAAAGCCACCATTTGGATGCTGAGGATACCATTTTAAATTCAAAAAGTTAACCGGATAAAGGCAGATGCTTGAGACGAATTTCTAACCATAGCTGTAGGAGTAAATAATTTCAGAAACGATGGTAGAAATTTGCCGGTTATAATCAGATGATCGATTTCTTATGGTGTCGAAGAATGTAATCAGTAGGGCCAGCTTCGAGCTTACCTTCTTCCAGCAGCGCAGCAGCTCGAAAGCAGTGGGTGTGGAGACGAGAAAAACAAAAGGATGAGAAAATATCCTACATGGGGAAGGACTTAAAAATTGTGGAAGATGGGAACCGGTTCCCATAATCCCATTAGAAAAGAGAAGCCTTTCATAAACTAAAGTTTCGTCACGGAACTCCGCATGGTGCCTTTCCATAACAACGTTGGGCTCAGCCCACTTATGAGACAAAATGTTACCTACTGGGGTCTATCCGATCCGGGCTCGGCCTAAGCATAGAGTACTCTATTGCAAACTCGAACAAATTGGGCCACATCCAATTGAACCCAGGTAACATCCATTGGGCCTGGTTGACCCAAGAGTTAAACATGGAACGAGACCCAATAACAATACTATTTTGTTTTCTTTTTTTTTTCCTGATAATCTGGATTATTCAAACCCAACGAGTACATCCCAGAAAGTCAAACAATAAAATATTATGAAATTTCAAAAAACTATAATTTGAAGTAGATCATAAAATTCTATGGAATGTTGTAAAGCATGACATCCAATTTGCCGCTCCATTAGCTTCTTTGTAGACATGATTTGCACAAAATATCATACAATTCCCTTCAAATGCCCGATATGGTATACTGAACTTAATCCATCCTAAAATCCACCTGACCAGCATGTCCGAGCCACCTTTAGAAAAGATATGATTGGCTTTCAAAATTAAGTCTTTTGAATGCCCCTCTTAACTTGTCCCTTGGTACTGAAATATCAAAGAGCTACATTCTCCTATAATAAAACTTGGACCTTCTTTTCTTCCATTATCCACAACACTCCTAGAAAAGGGTGGAGACTCCCAGATAATAAATACCAGTCTTGATAATATTTTATTATTAATGGCTAACATTTTTTGCTATTTGCTACTATCTTCCAAATTATCAATTCACGCACAGGTGCTTTATTTGTATATAGATAATGGGCAACACTTCTGGCTTGGGCTCTCTTATGATTACTAGTTTGGGCTACGATTCGGTTAACGAGGCTCATCCAGGACCTTGACTGATTTAGATCCAAAAGGGTGAGGCACAATGAAAAATTCTTTATACACTGCATGTAATACAATAAAATTAACATGGAGTATACAGTTCAATTATATTAGACTATTATGAATATATTAAAATGGAGACTTCATCCTCCGTTTGACATGTATAATTTTAAGATAAAAAGAGAGCATCATGTGGCATCTTATTTCGACTGCTCTAAGCCTCCCATCGATAGGGCCTTTCAAGAATGGATAAAAAAAGAAACCTAGCTGTTGACGCAGAATCTGACCATCGCTGAAATCAGTTGAAGTGGAGGTGGACGAGGTCACCATCGGGGACCTGCAAAACAAAATCCCATCCGGAGCCGATGGGGGTGGCTCCGGTAGGACCCTCCGACGATCAAGTCAGCTCTGGCCAACAGAAATGGAGTGCTCGAAAATGAGTTTCGCAGAGCTTAGAGCTTAGAGAAGAAGAGGAGAGCTTAAAGCTTAGAGATCCAAGTTAGCATATCTGAAGGATCTTTTTTATAGGCGGAGCTTGATTGATGGTGACGGTTATACCGCCTGCTGGCGGGCCGCATGGAGTTCGGTACGGAGAGGAAGGCGTCGTTCGGTGGATAGCGACAGCCATACTGGTAGGCAATGGGCCGCATGGGGCTGCTTATGGAGAGAGTGGTGTCACTAGTAGTGGTGGCCATGTTGTTCGGTCTCGTCGCCTATAGCAGACCGATGGCGACAGTTCGTCCAGAGGAGTTTGGACTTGTAGAGGAGTTCGGCCGAAGGAAAGCTCGGAAAGAGTTCGGATCCTGTAGAAGCTCGATCGGAGGAGAAGCTCGGAAGGAGTTCGGTCGGAGGAGTGCGAAGAGAGCTCGGCTCTCATAGGCGTCTGGTCGGAAGAGCGTGGAGGGAGTTCGACTCTTGCGGAAGTCCGACTGAAGCTCGACCGCTGGAGAGTTTGGTCGGTTGAAGGAGTTCGGCTAAGGCTGGCCGTTGAGAGTCTGAAGGAGCTCGATCGTAGAGCAGTTTGGCTAAAGTTCGGCCACTGGAAATCTGAAGGAGATCGACCAATAAGCAATTCGGCTAGCTGTAAAAGTTCGACTGGAGGATCGGTGTGAACGTCGGCATGATGAGCTGGGGCGACATGGCCAAGCTTTTCAATCCGTCGATCCATCTTCCGCAGTCTGTGATCGAGGGCGTCGTCTTGGTTGCAGATCTTGGGGGGCTTCCGACTATAAATGGAGAATGTCTCCCCCAGAAGAGAACTATGATCCGAGCATGGATCCTTGGCTCTCTGTTTCTCCTTCTCAAGGGCGATGGATACGCTGACCTTGGTACTCTTCCTTGGGATTGGTTTCCGACATTTCGATGGTGGGTTTCCTGGTGGAGTCACTATCGGAGGCTGCTGCATGGCCCGCATTGCCTCCGTGAGGCCACGGACCTATCGGACAAGTAGGTTGAACTGCTCTACATCTACCACAGGTACATATGGAATCTGAGCTGTCGGGGGCTGAAGTAGGAGCAGATGGATTTAGAATGGATACACACCAAAATCCATCGATCAATGCCCGCTTTCTCAGAGCCACGGCTATCAAATCTGGATGGGATCGGGCCATGGAGGCCGTCGATCGTCGAGTCGAAGCTCTCCTAGGAGGCATTTTTTCTTCGAAAAAGAACTCAGAGAGATCTCTGGAGAGGGAAGAGAGAAATCATCGTCGAGCACTCCTTTAAGAACAAGGAAATCTCGGAGGTTCGGCCCTTCCTCTAGCGCCAATCCTGTTGGCCAGAGCTGACTTGATCGTCAGAGGGTCCTACCGAAGTCACCCTCCATCGGCTCCGGATGGGACTTTATTTTGCAGGTCTCGACGGCAACCTCGTCCACCTATACTCCAGCGGATTCCGACGACGATCAATTTTTGCACCAACATCAGCCATCGTCTAGCTTCCTCATTCATGAAATACCCAACATGACCATCGTCTAACTTTTCTATTCACGCTGCTTTGCCATCCGATTGGGACTCCTGAGGCCCAAGTATTGTGGAGGGGTAAAAAAATCCCCATAGCATTTTTTTTTTTATTCATTTTGTTTTTTATTTTTTGTGCTTCTTGCGATATGAGCTGGCTTGATTCCTATAAAAAATCCCAAATAGTCCCTAAGAGCTTTATATTGCATGCCATGCAGTCCTTCATGTAGTCAAACTGATCGACAAATGAGATGTAGGCTAACACTAGAATAAAATTTTAGAGGAATAGGGGCTTGAAAGATCAACATGCCCAATTCATGTAAAAAATCCAGCCTAATCAGCTACTCGATGCCTACTACCCGGTTGGGGCTCCTTTGAGGACTAAAAAAAGAGAAAAAAGATGGAGAAAACATTAAAAAAAAATAATAATAATCTTTTTTATTTTATTTTTTTTATTTTTTTCAAAGATCTATGGAAAAAAAGGGTACTTGAGAGAGATTAGAGGGGTTTTTTAGGTTTTAATTGGATTCTTTCTCAAGTAGATGGGATTCTACAGGAGTTATGGTAGTGTGAGTTGGTTCCTTAAGGTTTTGAGAGCTTAATATTGATAGAAGCATGATATTTGTAAAGTTGGAGATTTTTGGTCGAAAAGATTCTTCTTTTAACTACAAAATTTTCAGGATGGCACGACCCTTCGAAGTGAAGTCAAGGCCCAAGCCATGAATGTACAAGTGAATGCTGACACGCTTAATTTGGATGAGATCTTGATTCTATTATGACAGCAAAAAAAGAAAAAAGAAAGTAAGCTCTAGAGGTGAAGAGCAAAGAAAAGAAAATGAATACTAATATAAAATGAAGATAAGAATTTTAGGAGAAGGTAGACCACAAGAGATTTATAAAAAATTTTAAATTTTAAAAAATAAAATAGTTTATAAATAACTTATAATCCATACTATATCTAAAATATATATTTTTATTATTTTAATTATTTTTAAAATATATATAAAATATATATTAATAAATTAATAAAATAAAATATTATTTTAAAAAAATTGCACCCCGTGCATAGCATGAGGTTACAAACTAGTAGTAACTTAATAATAAAATAAATATTTAATGCTACTCAACTTTTTTTCTTAAATTTTTTCTGATAAAAATATCTTTATCCTTCGTAAAATAAAGAATGAATAGTATTATTACTTTCTAATGCCTTATATGATTTTCTGTAAATATATATGATATTCTGAATAATATATATATACATACATACATACATACATACATACATACATACATATATATATATATATATATATATATATATATATATATATATATATATATACATACATAAATACATACATACATACATACATACATACATACATACATACATACATATATATATATATATATATATATATATATATATATATATATATATATATTGATGCAGAATCTGGTTGACGCTAAATCGAGCTGAAGTCGAGGAAGACAATGTCGCCGTCGGTGATTTGCAAAATAAAGTCCCATCCAGAGTCGGTGGTAGTGGTTCCGGTAGGATCCTTCGACGATCAAGTCAGCTCTTCTGGCCAACAGAAATGGAGTGCTCAAGCAAGAATTCAGCAGAGTTTTAGAAAAAAAAAGAGAACTTAGAGAAAATATATCTGGAGGATCTCTTTTTATAGATGGAGCTTATCGTAATCATCCGATAGTGGACCGCTCGGGATCACGTGAAGTTTATTATGGAGAGAGATATCCGTTATTATGATGTGACCATTCAATAGTGGGCTACTCGGGGCCACGTGGAGTTTGTTATGAAGAGTGGTGTTCGTTGCCATGAAGTAGCCATTCGTTGAGATTTAATAGTCGAAGTTTAGAGGATGCAGGCATTGGTTGGTGAAAAGCTTTGACATACATCAATTTCAGAGGAGTTCGGACTCCTAAAGGGAATACGGCTAGAGGGGATCATCCAGAAGGAATGCTAGCTGAAATCTGAAAGTAATTCGTTGAAGAATCCAACTGAAGGAGAAGTTTGAAAGGAGTTCGGCTTTTGGAGGAGTCCGACTGAAGGAGAAATTCGTATGAAGTTCGGCACCTGAAGAAATCCAACTGAAGGAGTTCGGCTCCTGGAAGAGTCTGACTGAAGAAGAAATTCGGAAGGAGTTCGACTCCTAGAGGAATCTGACTGAAGGAGGAGTTCGAAAGAAGTTTGGCTCTTGGAGGAGTCGGACTGAAGAAGAAGTTCGACTCCTGGAGGCTCTAGACTGAAGAAAAAATCTAGAAGAAGTTCGACTCCTGGAGGCACTAGACTGAAGAAGAAATTCGGAAGGAGTTTGGCTCTTGGAGGAGTTTGACTGAAGGAGAAATCTGTATGGAGTTCGGCTCCTGAAGAAATCCGACTGAAGGAGAAGTCCAGAAGGAGTTCAGCTCCTGGAAGAAGTCTGACTGAAGGAGAAGTTCGAAAGAAGTTTGGCTCCTGGAGGAGTCCGACTGAAGAAGAAATTCAAAAGAAGTTCGGCTCTTGTAGAAATTCAACTGAAAAAAAAATCTGGAAGGAGTTCAGCTCCTGGAGGAGTCTGACTGAAGGAGAAGTCTAGAAGGAGTTCAGCTCCTAGAGAAATCCGACTGAAGGAGAAGTCCGAAAGAAGTTCGGCTCATGGAGGCACTAGACTGAAGGAGAAATTCAGAAGGAGTTTGGCTCCTGTAGAAATTCGATTGAAGAAAATCCGAAGGAGTTTAGCTCTTGGAGGCACTGGACTGAAGGAGAAATTCGGAAAGAGTTCGACTCCTATAGAAATTCGACTGAAGAAGAAGTCCGGAAGGAGTTCGGCTCCTTGAGGCACTGGACTGAAGAAGAAATTTGGATCAGAAGGAGAATCTCATCCTAATATGAGCAAAGTCGAAGACCTCATTCATTTTAGACGAGATGGGGGGAGAGGCCCTGACAATGGCCCTTATGTGCTCGTACAGTCCGTTAGGAACAGGAGGAGAACCTCGTCCTAACGTGAGCAAAGTCGAAGACCTCGTTCATTTTAGATGAGATTGGGGAAGAGGCACTGATGTGCTCTCATAGCTCGTTAGGAACATGAGGAGAATCTCATCCTAATATGAGTAAAGTCGAAGATCTCATTTATTTTAGACGAGATGGAGGGAGAGATCTTGACAATGGTCCTTATGTGCCCCCACAGTCCATTAGGAATAGGAGGAGAATCTCGTCCTGACGTGAGCAAAGTTGAAGATCTCATTCATTTTAGATGAGATGGAAGGAGAGGCTCCGACAACGGCCCTTATGTGCCCCCACAGCCCATTAGAAACAAAAAGAGAACCTCGTCTTAACGTGAACAAAGTCGAAGGTCTCGTTCATTTTAGACGAGATGGGAGGAGAAGCCTGACAACGGCTCTTATGTGTCCCTACAGCCTGTTAGGAACCCATTGTGCTCAACAATGATGGAAGATAAGATCTCCCCCAAGCTCCAGCATCTATGCCAATCGAAGATAAGATCTCCTTCAACCTCGACTGGAGATAAGATCTTCCCCGAGCTCTAACATCTACGCCAACTGGAGAAAGATCTCCTTCAACCTCGGCTAGAAATAAGATCTCTCTTGAGCTTCAGCTTCAACTTCAATCTCGATTGGAGATGAGATCTTTTTTGAGCCTCTACGTTAATAAGAGATAAGATCTCTTCAACCTCAGCTGAAGATAAGATCACCTCCGAACTTCAGCTTCAACTTTAACCTCGGTTGGTGATAAGATCTCCTTCGTATCTCTACGTCAACAGAAGATAAGATCTCTTCAACCTCGGCTGGAGATAAGATCTCCCCCCGAGCTTCAACCTCAATGGGTGTAGAGTCCAAAAAAGGACTTTGACAGTCATCTTTTTTGTAATCCCTTTCTTCGAATTTCTAACTCGAAAGTGGGAGGATCGGAAGGAGTTTAGCTGTTGAAGGAGTCCGACTGAAGGAAAAATCAGAAAGTAGTTCGGCTCCAGGAGGAGTCCGACTGAAAAAAAAATTCGAAAGAAGTTCGGCTCTTGGAGGAGCTCGACTAAAAGAGAAGTTCGAAAGGAATTCGATTGGGGTTTGATCGTTGGAGGAGTTCGGCTACTGAATAAGTTCGACTGTTGGAGGAGATCGGCTGGGATTCGACCACTGGAGAAAAAATTTTCGATTGAAGCTCTTTCGTGATTATCGACTGCATTAAGCTAAGCATCAAACTGGACTTCGACGGGAGCGAGGTTTATCTCCAATAATAGTTCTCTTACTTTCGAGTTCAAAATTCAAAGGAAGGGAGTACAAAAAAGACGACTGCCTTAGTCCTTTTTCGGACTTTACACCCATTGAGGTTGAAGCTCAGAGGGAGATCTTATCTCCAGCCGAGGTTGAAGAGATCTTATCTTCTATTGACGTAGAGGCTCAGAGGAGATTTTATCTCCAGTCGAGGTTGAAGTTGAAGCTGAAGCTTGGGGGTGATCTTGTCTCCAGCCAAGATTGAAAAGATCTTATCTCTTATTGACGTAGAGACTCAGAAGAGATCTTATCTCCAACCGAGGTTGAAGTTGACGCTAAAGCTCGGAGGAGATCTTATCTTCAATCGATGTTGAAGGAGATCTTTTCTTCGATTAGCATAGATGTTGGAGCTCGAGGGAGATCTTATCTCCAGTCAAGGTTGAAGAAGATCCTATCTTCGATTGGTGTAGACGCTGGAGCTTGGGGAAGATTTTATCTTTCGTCGTTGTTGGGCACAATGAGGCCGTTGTCGAGCCCTCTCCTCTCATTCCGTCTAAAATGAACGAGGCATTTGACTTTGCTCACGTTAGGATGAGGTTCTCTTCCTATTCCTAATGGGCTGTGGGGGCATATAAGGGTCGTTGTCAGAGGCCTCTCCCTCCATCTCGTCTAAAATGAACGAGGCTTTCGACTTTGCTCACGTTAGAACGAGGTTCTCTTTCTGTTCCTAACAGACTATAGGGACACATAAGGACCGTTGTCAGGATTTCTTCTCCCATCTCGTCTAAAATGAATGAAGCCTTCGACTTTGCTCACATTAGAACAAGGTTCTCCTCCTATTCTTAACGAACTATGGGGGCACATAAGGATCGTTGTCATGGCCTCTCCCTCCATCTCGTCTAAAATAAATAAGGTCTTTGACTTTGCTCATGTTAGGATGAGGTTCTCCTTCTGTTCCTAATGGGCTGGGGGGCACATCAGGGCCATTGTCAGGGGCTCTCCTTCCATCTCATCTAAATTGACCGAGGTCTTTAACTTTACTCACGTTAGGATGAGGTTCTCCTCCTATTCCTAACATGGCCATTATTGATTGTTTTTTTTCTATCATCATATAGATTTTGCATCAAGAGACAATAACATTAAAATGGAGAAGTTTTATTGACGAAAAATTACTGATAGTAAACCCTCAGATTTTTTGAATTCTAAGGTCGTGGGAGCGTCATCCCTCTGAGCTCCTTCAGACAATAAGTTTTGGGTCGAATGACCTTTTCTACTTCATACGGGCCTTCCCAATTTGGGGCATACTTCTCCTGGCTCTGAGGTTGAGAGATGATAGTTCGCCGAAGCACTAACTCTCCCACTCTGAATATTTTATCTTTAACTTTTGAGTTATAGTATCGGGCCATCCTTCGCCTGTAGGCCGCCATCCGAACCTAGACGTCCTCTCATTTTTCTTCAAATAGGTCGAGGTTGACTTTAAGGTCCTATGAGTTATGCTGCCCATTGAAGGCCACAACCCACGCTGATGGGAGCTTAAGCTCAATTAGGATGACTGTCTTCATTCTGAAAGCCAAGATGAATGGTGTTTCTCCAGTCGATAGCCTTTAAGTAGTTTGGTATGCCTAGAGGATGTGGTAGTATTCGTCCACCTAGGCCCCCTTTACTCTATCTAGTCTTGTCTTGATGCCCTGCAATAGGATCCGATTGGTCACTTCAGCTTTTCCATTTACCTGTGGATGAGCTACCAATGTGAAGTGATGGAAGATGTTTAGATCTTCGCAGAACTCGGTGAACCTCATCACGACGAACTATCATCCATTATCTATTATGAAAATTTGGAGCAAATCGAATCGGTAGATAATTGACTTTCTGACGAAGTCCTATACCTTGATCTCAATAATTTTTGCTAGTAATTTGGCTTCGACCCATTTGGTGAAGTAGTCGATCGCAACCAAGAGAAACTTTCGTTGTTCGGATGCCATCGAAAAAGGGTCAAGTATATCCATAAGGTGCGCTTAGTAGAGTAAGCTCGGAGGTCGGCTGTCTTTGTAGGTTTGCATTCTTCTGACAGCGGTCATATTTCTTGACATACTCCATAGAATCGTGGTATAAGGTCGGCCAATAGTATCCTTACCGAAGTAGTTTTTATGATAGAGATCTGACTCCTACATGACTTCCATAAATTTTCTCATGCACTTTCCATAATGCAAAATCGACCTCTGAAGGTTGGAGATATCTCAGCAACGATAGTGAATACAACATCTTATACAACTTGTTCTCATACAAAACATACCAAGAGGCTTGATTCTTGAGTTTTCGAGCTTTTTTCGGATCACGAGGAAGAACTTCATCTTTGAGATAGGCAACTAACGAGTCAATCTAGCTCGGCTCGAGCTCTGTCTACATAACAAACTATGATTCCTCCAAGCTTGGGCATTTTTGAGTTTCGAAAAATACTTCTTTGGGTAGTTCGGTTGGAGCTGAAATAGCCAACTTAGAGGGGAGGTCGGCTCTTGTATTTTCTGCCCTCGAAATCTATCGAATGCCAAAACTGTCAAAGATCATAGTCAAATTTTTTACTTTCTTAAGGTATTTTATTATACTTTTCTCTTGCGCTTCATAGTTACCACTAACTTGACCAATCACTAATTGAGAATCACTATAGACTTGAAATCGATCTACTTTTAACTCTCTTGCTATTTTTAATCCGATGATCAGTGCTTCATATTCGGCCCCATTATTAGTTACAGAAAACTCGAAGCGTAGTGCATACTCGACGATAACTCCCTCGAGACTGACTAAGACTGATCCCGCACCTGCTCTAGTGGAGTTGGACGAACCATCCACGTACAGAATTCAAAAATCTTTGAAAAGATCGACACTCTCTTTAGAGAGGCTCGATTATGATAATAGAGCACCGATCTCGTTCTGTTCAAGCTCGGCATCATCTAGAATGATATATTCTACTACAAAATCTATCAATATCTGGACTTTGATCGATGGTCGGAGTCGATAATTGATGTCGAACTCTATGAGCTCGATCATCCATTTTGTGATTCTTTCGAAAGCATCCATTCGATGAAGAACTGCTTTTATTGGTTGATCCATGAGGACCATTATGGTGTGCCCCTGAAAATAAGATCGAAGTCTCCTAACAGCGATTAGAAAAGAGTAGATCAATTTCTATCAATATTTACCAATATTGGTACATTCTACTATAAAATCTATCAATATTTGGACTTTAATCGATGGTCGGGATCGATAATTGATGTCGAACTCCATGAGCTCAATCGTCCATTTTGCGATTCTTCTGGAGTCTCTTATAATGGTATATTCTACTATAAAATCTATCAATATCTGAGCTTTGATCAATGGTCGAGATCGATAATTGATGTCGAACTCCATGAGCTCGATCGTCCATTTTGCGATTCTTTCGAAAGCATCCGTTTGATGAAGAACTGCTTTTATTGGTTGATCCATAAAGATTATTATGGTGTGCCCCTGAAAGTAAGGTCGGAGTCTCCTGACAGCGATTAGAAGAGAGTAGGTCAATTTCTCCAACTTAGAGTACATGATCTCTACATCCCTCAGGATCCAACTTATTTAGCAGATTGATCGCTGCATCTTCGCTTCTTCCTTGATCAGGACTGCTGCCAAGGCTATCGGAGAAACTGCTAGGTATAAGAATAACTCTTCTCTAGGTTCAAGCTTTGCCAGCAGTGGGGGTGAGCCAAGATAGTTTTTGAGCTCCTCAAATGTCCATTGGCACTTCATCGTCCAGTAGAAATTCTTTGGTTGCTTGAGAACTTAGAAGAAGAACATGCATCGCTCGGTCGATCTCGAGACGAAGCGATTTAGGGATGCTACTTTTTCAGTCAGGTGCTGAACTTCTTTGATTGTTCTTAAAAAATCATCTCTCGAATAACTCAATTTTTTTTTGAATTTGCTTCAATCTCGCGTCTTAACATCATATATCCTAGAAACTTTTCTGAGGTCACACCAAAGGCGCACTTGATCGGATTCAACTTCATCTTGTGCTTCCTGAGTGTACTGAAGATTTCTTCGAGGTCAGCGAGATGGTTTATTGAAGCTCGACTTTTGACGAGCATGTCATCCACATACATCTTCATGTTGTGACTGATCTGCTCCTTGAAGATCTTGTTGACCAGGTGCTGGTACGTTGCCTCTGCATTCTTGAGCCCAAAGGGCATAACTCTATAACAATAAAGATCACGGTCAGTAACAAAAGTAGTTTTTCCTCATCCTCCGACACCATCCATATCTGGTTATAGCCAGAGAAGGCATCCATGAAGGTGAGGAGCTCATGGTCTGAGGTTGCATCTACTAGTTGATCAATCCTGAAAAGAGGATAGCTATCCTTTGGGCAGGCTATGTTCAGCTTTTTGAAGTCTGTTGGTGCGGAATCTGATCGTCGTCGAAATCAGTTGGAGTGGAGGCCGATGAGGTCACCATTGGAGACCTACAAAATAAAGTTCCATCCGAAGTCGATGGGGGATGGCTCTGACAGGACCCTCCGATGATCAAGTCAGTTTCGGTCAACAGATATGGAGTGCTCTAGAATGAGTTCGGTAGAGTTTAGAGAAGAAGAAGAGAGCTTAAAGCTTAGAGTTAGCGTATCTGGAGGGTCCTTTTTATAGACGGAGTTTGATTGATGATGACGATCATACCGTCTGATAACGAGCCATCGGGGCCGCATGGAGTTCGGTATGATGAGGAAGGCATCATCAGGTGGATAGTGACGGCCATACTAACGGATCGTGGGTCACATGGGGCTGATTATGGAGAGAGTGGCATCGTCAGTAGTGGTGGCCATGTCGTCCAGTTGCAGACCGCATGGGGCTTGTTGCGGAGGAAAGGCGCCGCCAGACTGGTAGCGGCGGTCATACTGCCGGGGTCTGACAGTCGTAGTTCGAGAAAGCAGGCGTTAGTTGGTGGACTCGGACATATACCAATTGTAAAGGAGTTCGGCCAAAGGAGAAGCTCGAAAGGAGTTCGGCTCCCGTAGGCATTTGGCTGGAAGAGTGCGAAGAGAGTTCGGATCTCACGGGAGTCCGATCGAAGCTTGGTTGCTGAGGAGTTCAGTCGGAGGGGTTCGACTAAGGCCCAGCTGCTGGAAGTTTGAAGGAGCTCGACCGCTGGGAGTCCGAAGAAGCTCGGCTGGCTAAAGGGCTTTGGCTAAGGCCCGACCGCTGGAAGTCCGAAGGAGCTCGATCGCTGAGTAGTTCGATCGGCTGAAGAAGTTCGGTTGAGCTCGATCATTGAGGAGTTCGGCCGGTTGAAGGAGTTCGGTCAAGATCCGACCGCTGGAAGTCCAAAGGAGCTCGACCGTTGGGTAGTTCGGCCGACTGAAGGAGTTCGACCAAGGCCCGACCGTTGGGAGTCCGAAGAAGCTCGGCCGCTGAGGCTCTTCCTTAGCTACCGATTGTGTTAAGCTGAGCATCGAATTGGACTTTGGCAGAAGTGGAGTTTATCTCCAATAATAGTCCTTCACTTCTGAGTTCGAAATTCGAAGAAAGGGAGTGCAGAAAAGGTGACTGCCGAAGTCCTTTTTTGGACTCCGGTGCTAATTCAGGTTGAAACTCGGGGGAGATCTCATCTTCAGCCAAAGTTGAAGTAGATCTCGTCTCCTGCGGTCGAGGTCGGAGGTTGAGCTCCTCGGGGGCGATATTGTCTCTAACAGTCGAGATCGATTTGGAGGAGATCTCCTCTCCAGCAGTCGAGGTTGATGCGGGTGCTCGAGGGAGATTTCGTCTCTTGCAAACTTCGGAGCTCGGACTAGGACTTTGCTCGCGTTAGGATGAGGTTCTCCTCCTATTCCTAACGGACTATGGAGGCACATATGGGCCGCTGTCAGGGCCTCTTCCCCCATCTTGTCTAAGGTGAACGAGGCCTTCGACTTTGCTCACGTTAGGACGAGGTTCTCCTCCTATTCCTAATGGACTATGGGGGCACATACGGGCCGCTGTCAGGGCCTCTCCCCCCATCTCATCTAAGGTGAACAAGGTCTTCGACTTTGCTCGTGTTAGGACGAGATTCTCCTCCTATTCCTAATGGACTGTAGGGGCACATAAGGGCCGCTGTCAGGGCCTCTCCTTCCATCTCGTTTAAGGTGAACAAGGCCTTCGATTTTGCTCGCATTAGGACAAGGTTCTCCTCCTATTCCTAATGGGCTGTGGGAGCACATACAAGTCGCTGCCAGGGCCTCTTTCCTCCATCTCATCTAAGGTGAACGAGGCCTTCGATTTTGCTTATGTTAGGATGAGGTTCTCCTCCTATTTCTAACAGGCTGTGGGGCACATACGGGCCACTGCCAGGGCCTCTTCCCCCATCTTGTCTAAGGTGAACGAGGCCTTCGACTTTGCTCACGTTAGGATGAGGTTCTCCTCCTATTCCTAACGGACTGTGGGGGCACATACGGGCCGCTGCCAGGGCCTCTCCCCCTATCTCGTCTAAGGTGAACGAGGCCTTCGACTTTGCTTGCGTTAGGACGAGGTTCTCCTTCATGTTTCTAACAAGGCTATGGGGGCACATAAGAGTCACTATCAGAGCCTCTCCCTCCATCTCGTCTAAGGTGAACGAGGCCTTCTACTTTGCTCGCATTAGGACGAGATTTTCCTCCTATTCCTAATGGATTATGGGGGCACATACGGGCCGTTGCCAGGGCCTCTCCCCCCATCTCGTCTAAGGTGAACGAGGCCTTCGACTTTTGCTCGCGTTAGGACGAGGTTCTCCTCCTGTTTCCTAACGGGCTGTGGGGGCACATACGGACCGCTATCAGGGCCTCTCCCTCCATCTCGTCTAAGGTGAATGAGGCCTTCGACTTTGCTCGCATTAGGATGAGGTTCTCCTCCTATTCCTAACGAACTGTGGGGACACATTACGGACCGCTGCAGGGCCTCTCCCCCATCTCGTCTAAGGTGAACGAGGCCTTCGACTTTGCTCACATTAGGATGAGGTTCTCCTCCTATTCTTAATGGACTGTGGGGGCACATACGGGCCGCTGCCAGGGCCTCTTCTCCCATCTCGTCTAAGGTGAACGAGGCCTTCGACTTTGTTCGCGTTAGGATGAGGTTCTCCTTCTATTTCTAATGGGCTATGGAGGCACATACGGGCCACTGCTAGGGCCTCTCCCTCCATCTCGTCTAAGGTGAACGAGGCCTTCGACTTTGCTCGCGTTAGGATGAGATTCTCCTCCTATTCCTAACGGACTGTGGGGGTACATAAGAGCCGCTGTCAGGGCCTCTCCTCCCATCTCATCTAAGGTGAACGAGATCTTCGACTTTGTTTGTGTTAGGATGAGGTTCTCTTTCTGTTCCTAACGGACTATGGGGGCACATATAGGCCGCTGCTAAGGCCTCTTCCCCCATCTCGTCTAAGGTGAACGAGGCCTTCGACTTTGCTCGCGTTAGGACAAGGTTCTCCTCCTGTTCCTAACGGGCTATGGGGGTACATACGGGCCGCTGCCAAGGCTTCTCCCTCCATCTCGTCTAAGGTGAACGAGGCCTTTGACTTTGCTCGCGTTAGGATAAGGTTCTTCTCCTGTTCCTAACAGGCTATGGATGAGGTTCTTCGAAGCTCGGAGGAGTTTTTATCTCCGACCGAGGTTGGCTCGGTCGCTCGAGAGAGATCTTATCTATGGCTGAGGTTATCAAGGTCGCTCGAAAGAGATCTTATCTCTGATCGAGGTTGGCTCGGTCGCTCGGGGGAGATCTTATCTTCCATAAACTTCGAAGCTCGGACTGGGACTTCACTCGGGGGAGATCTTATCCCCAATAATAGTCACCTTTTCTGCACTTTCTTCTTTTGAGTTTCAAACTCAGGAGTGGAGAGACTATTGTTGGAGATAAATCCCGCTCCTGTCGAAGTCCAGTTTGATGCTCAGCTTAACGCAATCGGTAGCCACGAAAGAGCCTCAGCGGTCGAGCTCCTTCGGACTTCCAGCAGTCGGGCCTTGGCCGAACTCCTTCAGTCGGCCGAACTACTCAACGATCGTGCTCCTTTGGACTCCCAACGGTCGGGTCTTGGCCAAACTTCTTCAATCGACCGAACTCCTCAGCAACCAAGCTTCGATTGGACTCCCGTGAGAGCCGAACTCTCTTCGCACTCCTCCAGCCAAATGCCTATGGGAGCTGAACTCCTTCTGAGCTCCCCCTTTGGCCGAACTCCTCCAGGAGTCCAAACTCCTTTGCAATTGGTATATGCCTGAGTCCACCAACCAACGCCTGCTTTCTCAGGCTACGACTGTTAGACCCCGATAGTATGGCCGCCGTTATCAGTCTGGCGGTGCCTTTCCCTCCATAACAAGTCCCATGCGGTCCGCAATCGGACGACATGGTCACCACTACTGGTGATGCCACTCTCTCCATAATCAGTCCCATGCGACCCACGATCCATCAGTATGATCGTCACTATCCATCTGACGATGCCTTCCTCACCGTACCAAACTCCATGCGGCCCCGATGGCTCACTATCAGGCGGTATGGCCGTCATCATCAATCAAACTTCACCTATAAAAAGAACCCTCCAGATACGCTAACTCTAAGCTTTAAGCTCTCATCTTCTTCTTTAAACTCTACCAAACTCATTCCAGAGCACTCCATATATGTTGGTCGGAACTGACTTGATCATCGAAGGGTCCTGCCAGAGCCACCCCTCACCGGCTCCAGATGGGACTTTATTTTGTAGGTCTCCGACGGTGACCTCGTCGGCCTCCACTCCAGCTGATTCCGACGATGATCAGATTCTACACCAACAAAGTCTATACATATTCTCCACTTATTGTTTACCTTTTTGACGAGAATAACGTTTGAGA
Source organism: Cocos nucifera (assembly GCA_006176705.1). Classification (NCBI taxonomy): domain Eukaryota; kingdom Viridiplantae; phylum Streptophyta; class Magnoliopsida; order Arecales; family Arecaceae; genus Cocos; species Cocos nucifera. The sequence continues at coordinate 627,112 of QRFJ01001671.1, read as the reverse complement.
CCCAGATTGGATAGTTAACTTTTCGGATAAATCCAGCTTTGAAAAGCTTGTCTACTTCTTCTGTGATTGCTTTTTGCCTCTCCAGGGCATGGTTACGCATCTTCTCTTTTACCGATTGATACTTAGGATCAACGGCCAATCGATGTTCCATGACCTTAGCGTCAATGCCTGACATATCTGCTGGAACCTAGGCGAAGATGTCTGCATTCTTTCTGAGGAAGGTGACGAGTTGCTACCAAACCTCATCCTCCAAGTTGGAGCCGATCTGTACAGTGTGCTCTATGTTCCCATCATTCAGGAGGACGGTCATAAGATCTTCTATGGGTTCATCCCGTTCTTCAGTAAGGTCATCACGGACATCTAGCCCATCAATAGAATAAAAATTGGGCTGTTCTTTCTTTCGTAGAATGATTGAGTAGCAGTGCCTTGCTAGAGCTTGATCTTCTCGAACCTCTCCGATCCCATGACTTGTTGAAAACTTCATTTTCAAATAATAAGTTGATAGCACTGCCCAAAGTGCATTTAGACCAGATCGATCGAGAATAGCATTATAGGTAGATGGAGCCTTTATGATTAGAAAATCGACCTATGCCTTAGCCAGCTTCGGGTGTTATTCTACAGTCACAGCCAAAGTTATTATGTCTTCAACTGGTACGGCATCGTCAATGAAGCCTACCAATGGAGAGTTCATTGGTCCCAAGTGGTTATTAAGTAAGAACATTTTCGAGAAAGCATCATAAAATAATACATCAATCGAGCTTTTATTATCTATCAAAACACAGCATACATCATAGTAGACAATATTTAAAGAGATTACAATCGCATCATTGTGTGAGAACTGGACTCCTTAAGCATCCTCATCGGTGAAAGCGATGGGCTTTTCAGTTCTCCGCCTCTTCACTGGTCCCTCAAATCTGTTGGCCTCTTCACGCCGAAGTCCTCCAGAGATAATATTGATGACATCGAGAGACGGCCGATCTTCTTATTGTTCCTCCCTCCTTGGTGGTTCAGACTGTGGTAGTGCCCTCAGCCGATCTTTTCTTGCTTCAGATTGACGTCTAAGGAATCGATCCAACCGACCTCTTCAGATGAGCTCCTCGATCTCGTCTTGGAGTTGAATGCATTCTTCAGTATCGTGACCATGGTCATGACGGTAGAGGCAGTATTTGCTAGGATTGCACTTACCCAAGTGAGTGCGCATCCTTATAGGCCTCGACAGTTGCTTCTTGATCTCCATCAATACTTGCATTTTCGAAGCATTGAGAGGAGCCCTTCTACCATTTTCGGTAGAAGGGAGAACCCCACCGTGCCCTTCTATCGGGGCTTCTCTGCCTTCGAGCCCAGGGAGGAGTTCGGGCTCGCTTGCACTCAGAGAGAGTTCGGAAGTGCGGTCGAGCTTCACTCGACTTTTCTTCCTCAGCGGGCCTATCCGGCTCATTGATTCACCGCTCTCTAACGACTTCATTGTCCTTAGTCTTGAAGGCCTCTTCAGCTCGGACATAATCTTCAACCTGAGCCAGCATATCGGCAAAGTTCTTGGGGTACTTCTTTTTCAGGAAGAATAGCAAATCATTCTTCTAAAGGTCGTCCTTAAGTGTGGCCATTGCAACCGATTGGTCCAAGTTTTGGACCTCCAATGCAGCTATATTAAATCAGATGACATAAGTCCGGATGGATTCTTCCTTCTTCTGCTTGATGTTCATCAAAAAATTTGAATCTCGATGGAGATGTCGGCTACTAATGAAATGAGCCGTAAACTGATGGCTCATCTGATAAAAAAAAAGATGGTACCCAACTCAAGGACTGAATACCAATTTCTGGTGGCTTCCTTAAGGGTGGATGAAAAAATTCAGCATAAAATGGCATCTGGAGCACAATGGAGCAACATCATTATTCGAAAGGCCTCCAGATGGTCGATCGGATCAGTGGTCCCATCATAACTCTCAAATTGAGGAAGCTTGAAGTTCAGTGGGATCGATTTCTATATAATCTTCTGAGAAAAAAAAAGTCAATACAAATATCGTTACCATAGGTGGAGAGAGCATGATGGAGTTCTTCGATTCGTTAGCTCATTTTTTGGAGCTTTTGATCAAGAAGATCTTCACGGTCGTTGATCTTCAGAATTTTTTAGCCGAGAGCATGTGAAGCCTCTCCTTGGGTTGAATCATGGTCCGAGCAAGAGTCCTCCATCCTTTGCTTCTCCTTTTTGGAGATCAGAGGTCGAGTAGCCCCATTCGATCGTCCCGAGATCGAACCATGGGGCTTCAGAGAAACCTGCTCCAATCGAATTGGTGCCAGAGCCTGTCGATGTATGGCCTGCACCAACTTGGTGAGGCTCTGAATCTGCCGCATCAGTAGGTTGAACTGCTCTGGATCTATCATGGCCATTGATGGAGGAGGTTGAAGTACCGATGATGGAGCAGGAATAGATGGATCTGGCCCATATATGACAGCAGAAGTAGTAGATCTTCGGGTAGTCGCTTTCTTTGGAGGCATTTTTTGGGATTGAGGAAGAGGATGGAGATGGGCCTCACAGAAGAAGATCCAAAGGATCGGCTGAGCACTCCTTTAAGAACAAGGATACCTCAGAAACAGAGGGCCCTTCCTTTAGCATCAATTCTGTTGGTGTAGAATCTAGTTGACATCGGATCAAGCTAGAGTCGAGAAAGATGAGATCACCATCGGTGATCTACAAAATAAAGTTTTATCTAGAGTCAATGGTGGTGGCTCCGACATGACTCTTCGACGATCAAGTTAGCTCTTTTGGCCAACAGAAATGGAGTGCTCAGGCAAAAATTCAGTAGAATTTCGAGAAAGAGAAGAGAGCTTAGAGAAAATGTATCTGAAGGATCCCTTTTTATAGATGGAGCTTGTCATAACCGTTCGGTAGTGAGTCGCTCGGGGCCATGTGGAGTTTGTTACGAAGAGAGGTGTCTGTTGTTGTGATATGGTTGTTTGGTAGTGGACCATTCGAGGCCACGTGGAGTTTGTTACGGAGAGTGGTGTTCGTTGCCATGAAGTGACCGTTTGTTGAGATTTAATAGTCGAAGTTCGGAGGAAGCAGGCATTGATTAGTGAAGAGCTTTGACATACATCAATTTTAAAGGAGTTCGGACTTCTAAAGAAAATACGGCTAGAGAAGATCATCCGGAAGGAATGCTAGCTGAAATCTAAAAGTAATCTGCTGGAGGAATCCAACTAAAGGAGAAGTTCGGAAGGAGTTCGGCTCTTGGAGGAGTCCGACTGAAGGAGAAATCCATATGGAGTTTGGCTCCTAGAGGAGTCCGACTGAAGGAGAAATTCAAAAGGAGTTCGGCTCTTGGAGGAATCCGACTGAAGAAGGAGTCCAAAAGGAGTTCGGCTTCTTGAGGAGTCCGACTGAAGGAGGAGTTCGGAAGGAGTTTAGCTCCTAGAGGCACTGAACTAAAGGAGAAATCCAGAAGAAGTTCGACTCCTGGAGGCACTAGATTGAAGAAGAAATTTGAAAAGAGTTCGACTCCTGGAGGAGTCCGAAGGAGAAATCCATATGGAGTTTGGCTCCTAGAGGAATTCAATTGAAGGAGAAGTTTGGAAGAAGTTTGGCTCCTAGAGGAGTTCGACTGAAGGAGAACTTCGAAAGAAGTTTGGCTCCTGAAAAAATTCGACTGAAGAAAAAATCCGATTGGAGGAGAAGTTCAGAAGGAGTATGGCTTATGTAGAAATTCGATCGAAGGAGAAATCTGAAAGAAGTTCGACTCCTGGAGGACTCTGACTGAAGGAGAAGTCCGGAAGAAGTTTGGCTCCTATAGAAATCTGACTAAAGAAAAAATTTGAAAAGAGTTCGGCTCCTGAAGGAGTCTGACTGAAGGAGAAGTTCGGCTCCTGAAGGAATCCAACTGAAAGAGAAGTTCGGAAGGAGTTAGGCTCTTGGAGGCACTGGACTAAAGAAGAAATTCAGAAAGAGTTCGACTCCTGTAGAAATCCAACTAAAGAAGAAGTTCGAAAGGAGTTCAGCTCCTTGAGGCACTGGACTGAAGGAGAAATCCGAAAAGAGTTTGGCTCCTGGAGGAGTTCGACTGAAGGAGAAATCTGGTGGGAGTTTGGCTCCTATAGAAATCTGACTGAAGGAGAAGTCTGGAAGAAGTTCGACTCCTGAAGGAGTCCGACTGAAGAAGAAATTGAGAAGTAGTTCGGCTCCTAAAGGAGTCCGACTGAAGAAAAAATCTAAAAGAAGTTTGGCTCCTGAAGGACCTCGACTGAAGGAGAAGTTTGGAAGGAATTTGGCTAGGGTTCGATCATTGGAGAAGTCCGGCTACTGAATAAGTTCGACTGCTGGAGGAGATCGACTGGAATTCGACTACTGGGGAAGAATTTTCGATTGAAGCTCTTCCGTGATTATCGACTGCATTAAGCTAAGCATCAGACTGGACTTAGATGGAAGCAAAATTTATCCCCAATAATATATATATGACTTTATGTAAATAAATATGAGATCTTCAAGAATATATATAATTTTTTGTGGCTTTATATGACATTCTAAATAATATATATAGCTTCTTAATACCTTATATAATTTTCTATAAATATATATAATTTTTTGTATGACCTTCTGTGAATATATATAATATTTTGAATAATATATTTAACTTTCTGTAAATATATATGACATCTTAAATAATATATATGATTTTTTATATCTTTATATGATATCTTAAATAATATATATAACTTTCTAATGCTATATGATTCTTGTGAATATATATATCTTGAACAATATATATGATTTTTTATGAATATATATGATATTTTAAATATTATATATGACTTCATATATCTTTATATGATATCATGAATAATATATATGACTTTCTGATGCCTTATATGATTTTTTATGAATATATATGATATCCTAAATAATGTTTATAACTTCCTACCAATTTATATAACATTCTGAATAATATATATGATTATATATATAATATATTATAAATAATATATATGATATTTTATGTCTTTATATGATATCATGTTAGTTATTATAATCAACAAGAAGTGATACATAATTCAAGATGTCATATATATTTATAGAAAATTATATATATTGCTTAGAAAGTCAATAAGGCATTAGAAAGTCATAATAACTAATAGAGGATTATATAAAAATATAAAAAATTATATATATTATTTAGAATATCATATATATTCATAAAAAATCATATATATTATTTAGAATATTATATATATTAATAAAAAATTATATAAGATATCAAAAAATCATATATATTATTCAAGATGTCATATATATTCATAAAAAGTAATATATATTATTTAAAATATCATATATATTTATAAAAAATTATATAAAGCATCATAAAATTATATATATTATTTAAAATATTATATAAAAATATAAAAAATTATATATATTATTCAAGATATTATATATATTCATAGAAATCACATAAAGTATTAAAAAGTAATAATATTATTCTTTCTCTATGGAAGAAAATGATATTTTTGTTTGAAAAAAATTTAGAAAAAAAAGTTATTAAATATCTATCCCATTATTAATTATGCTATGTAATTTCTATGGTATGTTGCATGTTAATTTTACTGCATCGCATATAGTACACAAAGAATTACTCAAAGCTCAATTATCTTTTCCACTATGGTTGCTTGTTGGCTCCAAATAGGCCAGCCCATGGGCCATTTTATGTTAACCAGATTTGATTTTCAGTCTTAGAGTGAAAAAGTAATTCTAGCTACACCGCTTGTGATGTAGAAAAATTGATATAGATTGTATTGGATAATTTCATTGAAATACATAGCCACCACTTTTCAATGTGCATTTAATATTCTTCAATGCTCAAAATTTTGGATAATAAATTTTTTTTTTCAAAAATTATGACATCCATTAATAAAAATTATGACATCTTTTCACAAAATTATGACATCCCTGTAGAAAATATAATTTTGTGAAGGGGTGTCATAATTTTTATGAATAGGTATCATAATTTTTGTGAAGGAGTATCATAATATTTTTTTCATATATATTTAATTTTTTCATTGTATTATGACATCCATTCATAAAAATTATGATATTCCTTCACAAAATTATGACACTCCTGCAAAAAATATAGTTTTATGAAGGGGTGTCATAATTTTTGTAAATGGATGTTATAATTCTTGTAAAGGAATGTCATAATATTCTTTTTCACACATATTCAATATTTTTTTTCACCATATTATGACACTCTTTCATAAAAATTATGACATCCATTAATAAACATTATGATACCCTAAATAACATGCTATTTTTTTTGCAGGAATATCATAATTTTGTGAAAAAGTGTCATAATTTTTGTGAATGGATGTCATAATTTTTGAAAAAAAATATTTTTGTTATCCAAAATTTTGAATGCTGCAGAATATTAAATGCATGTTGAAAAATGTGGCTATGTATTGGAATGGAATCATTCGGTGCACTCCACATTATTTTTCTACACCGCACGCAGTGTGGAAAGCATTTTTCTAGAGTGAACTAGCTCATTTGCCTTGCTCAGCAAGTTTAGCATTTCTTTTAGGTCACATTTTCCAAACTGGCATGCCATGGACAAGAGTATAAGCAAAAACCTAGAACTCAAGATTATGGACCACGCTTTGGAAGACTTACCTCACAAACGGTCCTCAATATACTGCAAAGGTCTTATGCATGAGTTTATGACACGAAAATTATAGAGACTTGTTCAATAGATTATTTGGTCCATCACATGAATGGCTTGACAAATACATCTTTCAAAACAAGGTAGACCGTCGCTTAAAGGACCTTCCTCTAAGGAGGAATCTCTTCTAGGAACTCTCATCCACCAGCCAATCCCTTTGTTTCCTTGATAAGAAAATCAGAGTTATAATAGTTATTCTAAACCATAGTAACCAAAAGTAAAGTACAATAATTTATGTGATAAGGACGCTATTTATTGAAACTTTTTCACATATTTTGAATAAATATTTAATTTGAATTACCATGAAGTTTTGATTTTTTTAATTAATTAATGAATAATGTCAAATAACTATTTTTATTTCTATTGCTATATAACAGCAATATGTAAATGTTATGCATTAAATATCTTTTATGTATGTAATAAATATAATGAGCAGCCTTTTAAGCAAAGCTTAAATACGTGCTCTTATTCCTCTTTACTCTAATTTATTTTGTTTTATTATATTTTCTGAAATAAATATGAAAGTTTGTTCGGTTAAAAGGCTAAAATAAATTGGGATGGTTCTAATTTTTGGTTGGATAAGCAAAATAAATAAGTAAATACTGACTTGTTTGATAATTAAGAAGAATAAAATTTTTTGTATAGATGGAGCGAAATTATTCTCGTCTGATTTGAATACATATTGAATATTTTATCTAAAATTTATATTTATTCTAATTTTTAATGAAGTCAAGTAAAATTCATCCTATTTAAATATATTAGATTAGATGTCTAATGGATCGGTCATGATTACCAGCTCCATCATTCATTCAGCACTCCCTTCGCAACTAGTCTTACTGGCTTTAAAATGCTTATACATTCATAGATCAAAATAAAATTGAGATGAATTAAATAAAAATAACTTTTTGACATTTAACTGAATAAAGCACTAATCTAAAATTAATTCACCAACCCAAACAAAGTCTCAATAGTTGTTATTCTAAACCACGGTTCGAGATGGGAACTTGATTGCTCTTGGGAGCACACAATCGAGCTGTTCCCGTACCTAACCCACCATTATCTCCGTATGCGGCGACAGGTGTGCCGCCCACAAAGTCTAAAACACGCCAAATCTAGGTTGCCTAGCCTCCCTAATGCCCAGCACCCACACCGCAGTCTGCACGAAACCTGAGAGGTCACGTGACATCGTCCTTCTCACGTGACATCACGTCACCCTCTCAACATCCTATCCACGAATATCCCAACCCAGCAGCCGAAGTTCCCACGTCATCCCAACCCACCCGCACCATTAAAAAATGGGCCCCTCACCAACCAAATAAGAATCGTTAATCCCCAATTGCCACTATATTATTGTTATTAACCTTTCTAATCCACGCCATAGTCCACCCAAATCCCAATTGGGCAGCCCCGCCACCCAACTGGATCCAGCTCCTAACCCCAAGTGCGTGCATGCGATAAAGGTCATGACGCGGCACCATATCCTTTTTCCCACGTGCCGCCCGTTCTCCCTTCCCTCCCCTCCGCGCAAGTTAAATATATGGCGCCAAGTATAACGGCCGTTTTCAACGGCAGTTAGGCAGCCCTCCCATCTTCGCTTCCCGGCTTTGCTCCCTCTCCTTAAAACCAAGGCGGTGTAGCAACTTAGCCCTCACTCCCTTTCTCTCCCTTCCCAGCTCCCCTCCCACCCATCCACCATGACTACTACATTCTTGGTGCTAATGCTCATCTTCACCCAACTCGGCCTCGTCACAATCGCCGCCGCGATCGCCGACTCCGGCGGCACCCTTAGAGGGGCACCGAGGGACCGCGCCGCCCTCCTCTCCTTCATGTCCGGCATCACCGCCGACCCCCAGCACGCCCTCGCCAACTGGGGCAAACCCGACACCCACATGTGCAACTGGACCGGCATCACCTGCCACCGGGTCAAGCAGCGCGTCGTGCAACTGGTCCTCAGCGGGAGGGACCTCCATGGCCTGATCTTGCCGGCGGTCTTCAGCCTTTCTTTCCTTGCAGTGCTCGACCTCTCCGAGAACTTCTTTAGCGGTAGCATCCCTGGAGAGATTGGAGCTCTTGCTCGATTGCAGCAGTTGAGTTTGTCGAGGAACCTCCTCGACGGGTCCATCCCACCCGAGCTCGGGTTCCTTCAAGAATTGATTTATCTCGACCTGGGGAGCAACCGCCTCTCCGGTCACATTCCGAAGACTCTATTCTGCAATTGCACTTCGTTGCAGTATGCCGATCTTTCCAACAATTCTCTTGCCGGCGAAATCCCTTCAGCCAATGAATGCAGGCTGGCCGACTTGAGATTTCTCCTCCTGTGGTCCAACAATTTGGAGGGTCCTATTCCCCCCTCCTTATCGAACTCCTCGATGCTCGAGTGGATCGACTTTGAATCGAATCTTCTTAGGGGAGAGTTGCCATCCGATATTTTTGATAAGATGCCATTCCTCCAATTCCTTTACTTATCCTATAATAACCTTTCAAGCCATGACAGCAACACCGACCTCAAGCCATTTTTCACTTCTTTGAGGAATTGCTCCCATTTACAAGAGCTGGAACTAGCTGGAAACAATCTTGGAGGTGAGATGCCATCATTGATCGGCGATCTTTCCTCTAATCTTCTTCAACTCCACCTCGAGGAGAACATCATCTTCGGTCCAATCCCTCCAAACATATCAAACCTTGTCAATCTTACCTACTTGAACCTGTCCAACAACTACTTGAATGGATCGATCCCTCCAGACCTATCCAGGTTGATGAAGCTAGAGAGAGTTTACTTATCGAATAACTTGCTCTCCGGTGAGATCCCACCTTCTCTTGGAGAAATTCCTCACCTAGGTCTGCTAGACATATCTGGAAATAGACTCTCTGGTTCGATTCCGGATACCTTATCCAACCTCTCGCAGTTAAGAAGACTAATGCTTCATAAGAACCAGCTTTCAGGCTCGATACCGCCGAGCCTTGGAAATTGTATAAACTTGGAAGTGTTGGATCTTTCTTATAACCAATTGACAGGGAGGATTCCTAACAATGTCGCAGCACTGAGCAGCTTGAAATTGTATCTGAATTTGTCAAGCAATCACTTAGAGGGACCTGTGCCACTAGAGCTTAGCAAGATGGATATGATATTGGCTTTGGATTTGTCTTCCAATAATCTCTCAGGCACGATACCTCCTCAGCTTGAAAGCTGCGTCGCCCTCGAGTACCTCAACCTTTCCAGCAATGCCTTGCGAGGTCCTCTCCCAGGTTCTATTGGAGCCTTGCCATACCTTGAGGTTCTTGACTTGTCTTTCAATCAGCTGGCAGGAACCATGCCAGAATCTTTGAAAGCATCTTCATCGCTAAAACAATTAAACATCTCATTCAACAACTTCTCAGGGACGGTACCAACTGAAGGAGTGTTTGCTCTTCTTTCAAAGGACTCTTTTCTTGGCAATTCAGGCCTATGTGGGTCAATCATTGGCATATCTCCATGTCATACCAAACGAGTTCACCGGTTCATGATCTTGCCTCTAATTCTCACACTAGTTTGCACTCCTTGCTTATTATGCCTCTTTGGGTGTCCAATGTTCATGAAATCAAGAGCAAGCACTTGTTTGCGAAGCTTCCATCACCCAGAGAAAATTGATAAAGAGGAACAGCAGAAGCAAGACTATCCAAGGATCTCCTACCGGCAACTAGTGGAAGCCACCGGCGGCTTTGCACAGTCGAGACTAATTGGGGCAGGGAGCTTCGGGCATGTGTACAAGGGAATTCTACGGGATGAAACAAAAATAGCTGTGAAAGTATTGGATCCAAATAGAATGCCAGGTGGTGGGATCTCAGGGTGCTTTGAAAGAGAATGCCAGGTGCTCAAGAGAACTAGGCACAGGAATTTAATTAGAGTGATAACAGCCTGCAGCAAGCCAGACTTCAAGGCTCTTGTTCTCCCACTGATGCCTAATGGGAGCCTTGACGGCTATCTGTATCCTCCGGTGGGACCGAGCCATGGCCTAGACTTAAATCAGCTCATATGCATCCTAAGTGATGTAGCTGAAGGGGTTGCCTATTTGCACCATTTTTCCCCTGTTAGGGTTGTACATTGTGATCTGAAGCCCAGCAACGTTCTTCTTGATGAAGATATGACAGCAATAGTATCAGATTTTGGGATCTCAAGGTTGGTGAAGCAGAATGAGAACAACGACATCACCAATTCATCTCCATATAATTCAATAACGGGACTGATACAAGGATCTGTTGGCTATATAGCACCTGGTAAGTAGGCTTCCCCACTTACCCCTTCATTTTTGTTACAGTTATAATACTATAATTTACTTATCTTGTTATGTATCTTCTTCTATCCGTGCATAATCTGAGGTTGTATTCATTGGTGCAGAATATGGTTTGGGAGGCCATCCTTCGACACAAGGTGATGTATATAGTTTTGGGGTTTTGATCTTGGAGATGATCACTGGGAAGAGACCAACAGATGTTATTTTTCATGAAGGAGTCAGCTTGCAAGAATGGGTGAAGAGTCATTACCCGCATGACATCGACATGATAACTTCGCAGGCAACACTGAGAGACTCATCGTTAGTTGACTCGCTATATTACAAGAAGATAAGAAGAGAGGTGATGGTTGAATTGATTGAGCTTGGCTTAGTGTGCACAAGCTTCTCCCCTGCATTGAGGCCCACCATGATCGACGTTGCCCATGAGATTGCTCTTTTGAAACAAGATCTCATCAGGCATGGCATTGAGGCTGTCGAGACCTGTTCTACGCCCGATTCATCTTTCTGAGATTAAATAAACCAAAGGAAGGAAGCAACTGATCAAAGGGAGATCTGATTTTGGATCCTCATTATATTAAATAGTTGATTTGTCACCCTTGTCAAGTAATTCTTTTAGTTTTCAATTCATATATGGAAAGACCACCTAGAAAGGTTCAATAAAGTATGTTAGTGAATCCATTCAAACATAAAGTACACATAGATGGGTTAGAGAGTTCGGTGAGCACTAGATTTTTCGGAAAAACAAAACAACCAATCATGACCGGTCATTGTACATCAGCACATCACCCATTTTATCTGCTCCATAATTTATATCTTTCTGCGAATGGGCTCTTTGTGGATGCGCAAGCGACGGGAGTGTGCGTTTAAAGCAAGAGGATGGATAAAATAAGTTGGTTGTTTTCCCGATTGAATTGGTATGATGCTTAAGGGGCCACACTTTATTTTGATATTGCTACTTGTGTGGGCTCTAACACTTATGGAAGGTCCATCGTTCGGTGTTTCAGGATCTGAAATTATGCAGCCTTCTGTTTTCTTTATATCTTCACATTCTTGCAAGTAGTATCAGTCTAGAAGCCAGTCCACACAACATATTACTCCACCATTTTTTGTTTAGAGTTGCACATGGTCCTTACTTTCGGAAGATGAGAACCATACAATTCCAGCGACGAAACATCACAAAGAACCTCTGCATTTAACAATCTAAAGAACTTAGATCCAAAGGAGCGAAAATTCAAGTTGACAAACCTGGTAGGCCTAGATCGCATATACCTGGTTTTTACCTCTTCTGCAAGAGGACAATAGGTACTTCTGCTCTACCTCAAGGTCAAATGAGTCATGCCACAGTATGACCACTTAAAACATATAAATTTTGAGCCTTATAGAAACTACAGAGGATGAATGGAAAAATATCAATGGATGCTTCCACTCACAAATCTATGTGAACTTTTTTCAGGGAACGGATTTGGCTCGAAGGCATCAACCAATGGAGATGTTTACAGGAAGAGACCCACCGACAAAATGTTCGAAGGTGGTTTAAGTTTGCACGACTGCATGAAGAGCCGCTACAATGGGGGGTGTTGGAGATGGTCATCAATGCCTCCTTGGTGACTGCTGTAAACAATCACTTATGAAGTGAATAGAATGAGGGAGGTGGCAATTGGAATTGCTAGATTTATGTCAGTTTAGTCTGCACCCAGGAGAGCCCGTCGCTGACAATACTGGATGCTGCTGATGACTTGAGTCGCTTTAAGACTTGGTATCTTTGGAAATGTCATCTTTCATCATCGGAGAGTACCTAGGTGCAAGCATATCAAATTTTGAGGATCGTGCATTTTAATTTTTCTTTTGTGTTCAGTAATCATGTTGCAGTTCTTCTGAATGTTGTTAACACTCAATCCTTCTTGAGGTTGCCGTGCTTAGCTGAGAGCAGTGCTTTGTCTGAACATAGTTTGGCAACTTTGTCCAATGGTTAATTGCTAACAGAAACTTTACCGCATGCTCATGCAATTCCTATACAGTGACAACAACATCATTAATCTAAATTTCACATGCACCCGTTTCTGACGGAAATATATATCTTGTGATCAAGGTATGAATATTGCAGAAAATAATTAATAAAGCTATTTTTGTTGTGCGTATTTTCCCTTGCAGATAGAGGTCAGCCAAAATCCATGTCAAGTAGATGGTTTTCTTAGAAAACTATGATAATAGTCAACAGAAATAATAAAAATAATGTACAATATTTGAGATATTCACTAGTTCAAAAAACTATTTACTAAATAAGAAATATCAATAAATTAAAACTTGAAGATAAAATAATCACCGTGTTTGAACATGCAAGGGAGACGTCGAGCGCATCATGTATTAATGGCATGTCAAGTGGCCAATTATATTGTATGCAACTCCAAATGACTTTATTAGAAAGATTAGTTACCATGGAGAGGGGTTTGCAGATTTTAGTAGGATTGGGCTGAATTATAAATTATCCATAGGATTATAGATTGCACAATCTGTTTAAGTATGGCTTGTATCAATCTAATACCTTTCTGGTCCAAATCTTGTCGAAAGAAATAAAAAAATCTCGATGGACTCATTTGGTTCATGGGAAGAATATTTCTTCCTGATAAGTGACTTCCTAAGAAGAGGAAGTTAGTTCCTGAAAAGTTATTTCCTAAAAATAAAATTTTAATATATTTGGTTGATCATGAAAAATAACTTATTGAAAAGTGGGTTACGTTTGGTTGAGCATTCATTTTTTTAGAAAAACTATATAGAATATCTATTATATCCTTAAAATGTTATGCCTCAAATTTAGGATATAATACGACCATGCTATCGAGGGATACAGCCCACGATAACACGAAGCCTAACAATCATAATCAGCAAAAATCCATCATAATTAAGATATAAATAAAGATTTAATTACATTATTCATTAATTAATCAAATAAAAATTGGTTCAGAGCATCTAAATCGATAATCAAAATCAAACTCATATCTCAAAAATAATTATAAATTTATGATCAAACTAAGTTCAGTTACAAAATTTTCAAACTTGCTATGTAGATTCCCAAGCCTGAATCCTTCATCGATCTTAACCTTAATTCTCTATTAAAAAAAAAAAAGTATGAGCTACACTAGCTCAGTAAGTAAAACCTATGTTTCCTTACCGGATCAAATATAAGTTTTTTCATGACAATGTAATATTTAAAAAATAATAGATATTACAAATAAAATATTTCATAAAGTATAATATAAAATAAATCATAAATCAATCATGCATGCATAAATCATGAAATTTTATATACATGATTTGTAAATCATTCTTGTCAGATATTCATGTCATATTTTAAAATATTGCTCACAGATATTCCTGCTATGGTCACTTTACATCCGTGACAAGACCAGTGTTCTTAATCGATAAATTCTTATTTCATATACCAACTTTATAACCGTTGGCAAGACCTGTGTTTTTATGGATGCTAGCTCCAGATGTCGATCTTTCTATAGAATTCATTCATAGCTACTTGAGAATCTTTGAAATCTTGATATATTTTTCTTAAAATATATATATATACTTAGATAAAAAAAATATTTAAAATTCATATATCATAAAATATATTATTTTTATAAAATATATTCATGAAATCAATGATCATAATAAAATATGATTTTCACACTTCATATGCTAATCATTATTTTATAGAAAATATGATTTTATAACAATAGTTCGTTTACATAAAAAGATATGATAATTTGAAATAAGTAAGAAACGTAAGATTTCACTTACCTCAATCATCCTAAATCTTCAAGCTTCTTTGAAAGAATTAGATAATTTTATTTTAAATATTAATTCATAATTATTTTTATTCATCAAATTTAATAAAATTGAATAGTAATAAAAGAGATGATTGATTAAGTGATCAATCCGATAGATCATTCGGGCATCAAATCAATTCAAGATTATCTTGTCAGAGTCAATATGGATTTCTAAAGAGGAAGGCATGACTTGGTACCAAAATTTTTAGAAAGAACAAATAGAAAGGAGAGAGAAAGTAGGGAGAAAAAGTGGAGAGAGAATGTAATCATGATTATAATCATCAAAGATCATGCTAGGATGACTCAATGTGGGTTAACTGTGATCAGATACTATGAATTTTTGATAAAAGTTAGACTAGGATTCAACCTACTGCATGAATTTCATAGTAGTCCCCGATCATCTTGATTTCATCTTAGGTTCAACCCAGAATCTGTGGTACAGTTAAAGAGAGATAGTAGGGCCCTATAGAGAGAAGGAGAGAGAGGAGAGAGAAAATCATTTTTCTCTCTTTCTTTCTCTCTTTCTTTCTTTTTTCTTCTTTTCTATCTTGGCCGAATAGGGGAGGGTTGGGGCTTGGTGGTTCGCACTTCGATTGGGGGCCGGAAGGCCAGCGGCCGCATCAGCCGATAGGGGCGACGACGATGAAGAAAAAGGAACAGTCGACGATGATGTCTGGCCGACGAAAAATCAAGAAAAGAAAGTGAAATAGAAAATTCTTTTTTTAGAAAATTTTTCGGTCAAGTCGGTGACCGACGGCGATGCCCAAGGCCAAGAAAAGAAGGAAAAGAAGGAGAGAAAGAAGAATCGAGGCCTTACCTTGGCTCCAGTGACTTCTCTTCTTCGATTTTCAATGAGTACGAAAGTGGGGGCCGCGGCTTCAATTGGGAGAAAGAGAGAGGAAGAAGAGGGGAGAAAGTTCCTTGCCGTTGTTGTTTGGAAGGGGAAGGGAGAAATTTATAGGGTCTCCCAAGGTTTTTTTTTTCTAGCCGCCCTTGGGAGTCCGACTCCTAATCAAACGCGAGGGAGAAGAAAACTCCTATCGAGAGTCTTCATCTCTCCTTTCTCAAGTTTTTTATTTTTTTAAATTATTATATAATAGATATAAGACCATATATTTTGCTCCTAAACTTTATATACATAACAATATTATATTTATATTAATATAAAAAATAATATCAATATATTATAATATAACATTAGATTGTAATAATTTATTATATTAATATAATACTAATATATATTATATTATGTTAACATAATATTAATATTTTAATATAATAAATTTATTAATATCTTAATAAATATAAATATTGATATATTAATATAAATATTATATTGATATTAATAAAAATATTATATTAGTATAAATATTAAAATATAATAAATATTATAATATTAATATTAATATTATATTTATATTTATATAAATATTAGAATAATATTAATATAATATTATATTATTACTATTCAGTATTGTATCCTAAGCATTCATGATATTTTATAAAATCTTAGTCATAAATTATAATAAGATATTTTAGAAAAAAAAAGTACCATCACTTTTCATTCCACGAGAAGTGCTCCAATCTATCTACTCCATGAGTTTTTATTTTTCATAAAATATGGAAAGTAATTTTTTATGAGGAGAGATTTTTCATTTTCTCTTCTCTTAAAACTCTAACCAAATAAGAAGTTTCCTCTTCATTTCCCAAGAACTGTTTCTTTTTTTTTCCACTTTTTATGAATCAAACAAGTCCTATAATTTTTTTTTATCTTGCCCAACAAACTCATAGATGGGATTTAGGCCACTGGGATGAACTTTTGAACAAAGTGGACTAAGTAGGCTAACTGATTTCTATTGAAAATCCAGGCTTTTGGCCCATAAACTTTCTATAGACTTTAGCACATTGCTGCAAAAAGGGAAAACAAATAAGACTCAAGCACTTTTGGCCTAAAAATAGTCGAAGCATGGGGACAAAAAGTGATTAGAAGTGATAAGAAGGTCATCAACCACGCAATACCGAAGATAATCTTTCAAATGAGATCTGAACGTCCCAAAGAACGTAACAACATTTTTTGGCCCCCATGCTTCTACCTTTTTATGCCTTCTAAATGCGCGCACACACCCAAAAAAAAAAAAAATCATGCCATGATTTAAATAAGCAAATTCTTTATAAAAATATAATAGAAGGTGACCATTGAGGAGGCGCCCGGGCTAGCTATCTACATTTCAAACAGTGTGCGTTTTTTTTTTATCATCCTAAATAAATGGTTTCGGAAAAAGTTCAGCGGGTTGGTGAGACGCATGATGGCAGCACTGGGGTGGTCTGGTGAAAAGAAGAGAATCTTTCTTAAAAAATAAAATTAGAAAAGATTTTTTCATTAAAGAAAGATTTTCATGAATAAAAAAGATAAAAAGAAAGACTTTCAGAATCTTCACAAGATTCCTTTATACTTTTATTTAATAAAATACTATATAAAGGAAAGTCGGTCACTGCGCCGTGTTTAGTTCATTCCTCCCAGCAAGGAAATGTGCATCGTACCACAAAAAGCATTCAGAGCTGCCCGAATACTACGTTTGGGCTTCCGCTAAGATGGGGGGTCCACCAATTGGAAATCTAAGGAGTTATCTCTATGTTTTTCTGGACTACATGATTTTTAATTCGCTAACAAACATCCATGGTATTTGTATATGCGTGCGTGTGTATCATGCTTTGAACTTGAATCTTAAAATTTATATTATATTATATTATATTTTAAAATCTATTTTATATTATATACAATCTTGAAGTGGGAAAAAAAAAAAAAAAACATTTGCTGTAACCAACCTTACTGTTGCATCCGAAGTAAACAGGAAGAGATTCAATTATCTCCTTTAGAGGAGATATCTTTTTTCTCTTAAAAATTTTATATATAAATAGATATATAGGTAGAAAGAGAGGACCAACTCTATATCCAAAACTTTTGTTCCATACAAAAAAATAAAATAATAAAAAGAGAATAACCGTTCAAATGTGCACCAATAGTTTTCCATTTTGTTGGAATGGCATTACTTGTAATTTTACAAAAAATAGACTACATTCAAAGAGGATAAAATATCTGCTCGATTATTCTCCTCACATTCTTCTCCAAACAGTACAACTAGTTGGACCTTTCACTCATTTGGTTTGCAGAAAAAAAAATCTTTTTATAAAGTAACTTCTCTATTACTTCTTAAGAATAGAATTTTGATGTGTTTGGTTGATCATAAAAAATGACTTATATACATTTACTCTAAAATTTTATATATATAATAATATAATATTATATTAATATAATATAATATTAATATATTATAATATAATATTAGATTATATTAATTTATTATATTAATATAATACTAATATATATTATTTTATGTTAATACAATATTAATATTTAATATGATAAATTTATTAATATATTAATATAAATACTATATTAATATTAATAAAAATATTATATTAATATAATATTAAAATATAATAAATATTATATTATTAATATTAATACTATATTTATATAAATATTAGGATAATATTATTATAATATTATATTATCATCAATTAATATTTCATTCTAATCATTCATAATATTTTATAAAATCTTAGTCATAAATCTTAAAAAGATATTTTGAAAAAAAAAATATCACCACTTTTCATCTCATGGAAGGTGCCAAAATCCACCTCTTCCATGAATTTTTACTTTCCATAAAGGACTCGTTTGGTTCACGAAAAAAATTTTTCTTCCCAGAAAATAACTTTTCAAGAAGTTAATTTCTAAAAAATTATTTTCTAAAAATAGAATTTTAGTATATTTGATTGATCATGAAAAGTAATTTATTAAAAAATAATTTATATTTGGTTGAACATCTATTTTTTAGAAAAAATTATATAAAATATTTATTATATCCTTAATAAATATAAGACCATACATGTTGCTCCTAAACTTTATATACATAATAATATTAATATAATATTAATATTAATATATTATAATATAATATTAAATTATAATAATTTATTATATTAATATAATACTAATATATATTATATTATGTTAATATAATATTAATATTTTAATATGATAAATTTATTAATATCTTAATAAATATAATATTATATTAATATAAATATTGATATATTAATATAAATACTATATAAATATTAATAAAAATATTATAATAGTATAAATATTAAAATATAATAAATATTATAATATTAATATTATATTTATATAAATATTAAAATAATAATATTATTATATTATATTATTACTATTCAGTATTTCATCCTAACTATCCATGATGGTTTATAAAATCTTAGCCATAGATCTTAAAAGGATATTTTGGAAAAGAAAAGTACCATAACTTTTTATCTCATAGAAAGTACCAAAACACACCTCCTTCATGATTTTCAATTTTCATAAAATATAAAAAGTGATTTTTCATGAGAAGAGCCTTTTTCTTTCTCTCTTCTCTTGAAACTCCAATTAAATAAGAAGCTTTCTCTTCATTTTCTGAGAACTGTCTCTTTCCTCCTCTACTTCTCACAAATCAAACATGTCCAAAATATAGAAAGTGACTTATCATGAAAAGAGCTTTTTTCTTCTCTTTTCTCTTAAAATTCCAACCAAATAAGAGACTCGCTCTTCACTTTTCAGAAACCATCTCTTATTTTCTCCACTTCCTGCAAATCAATCGAGTCCTTCATGTTTTAAATTTACCCCTCTTGAAATGTGTGGATAGAAGTAAGAGAGAGAAGGCCAAGTAAAAAACTTAACAAGTTGAATAAAATCTACACTTATATAATCTCTAAATACAAATTATTTCATGTTTATTTTTTATGAATTATTACTTGTATTTGTAATTTTTGATTTATTTTGTTTCTATACTAATACTATTTTTACTAGATTTTTGATTGACAATGTTAATAAATAGATGTTTCAAGTGTGAGATAATTATTTTACCACTTTGCATCGATATTTTTGAAAAGTTTACACAACAGTATAACTCTTCATAATACAAATTAAATGTTAAATTTTTTTTAGATTATTATTATAAAAGAATAATATAGCCATTGATAATTTTATTAAAATAATATTTATTTTTAAAATAATTATTAAAATAATTATTCTACCAAAAAGTGACTATACGAGTAAGATGACTTACTAAGCCATTTTATATATTTTTTTTCTTTCGAGATCTTCTTTTTATTATCTCTCATCATGATATAGTTTTGCATTTCTGCGTCTAAGATTCTTTTTTTCATTTTTCATCCATGGGACAGATTTTTTCGCACAGGATCAGATCAAAAAACTAGTAAATGCATCAATGAACGTGCATCCTTTTTTTTTTCTTTTTATATTTTTTATTTTATTCTATTTTTGGGAGACATACGGGGGAGAAGAGCATCCGAGGCAGATGAGAGATCTTTATTAGGTTCCGATTTGGGTTTTCAAAGGAGGCACTTGTTAAAGTCCATGCTTTTCATGAACGTCCTAAAATTTTTTTTATTGATTAAGAGACGAGAATGATGATTAAAGTATGTACTTTTATCAAGAAGTAAAATAGTCCCCCTTATCAAAACTTTCAAATGTCTAGTTGACAGTGACGGAGAGGAAGAGGAACAGGTTTTTCCCATACCTTTTCTTTTCAGATCTTTCAAGCATAAAAATGCCATCACAAAGTGATTACAAGAAAATATTCTATAGGACATTTAGTTTCCCTAGTTAATTGACTCTGTCTGAAAAAAGTTGATAAGATACGCCAAGGACAAAGACCATAAGGTTCAGAAATTCATGTCCACTAGATACCATACAAAGTTCAAAATACGTGGTAATCCATTTTTTATTTTACCTTTTGGATTGATGGGGAGGTCAAGACCACCCAAAGATATGCCGCAAAGAAGGCTTTCTAAAAAGAAAAGAAAATAGAACTCTAACAGACCATATTTGATACATTCTATATAAGATATTCCAATAGTTCTTCCATCTGGTCCTGGTCCAGCATTGTTTTTGTCTATATTGAAGCAGTAAATAAGTACTTGTCATCTACTAAAACCCTTTCCTCCAGTACTAGAGAATTAAGACTAAGAACACAGGATAGCATATACAGAATAACTTTCTTTAAAAGCTGACATACCGTAGCTTGTCACCAAAGCAAATAAACATAGTAACCTCTCCTCCAGTAGTTTGTCATTAGCATAGTCTTTTTATTCTATACCTTAAATATGACTGCTTCAGACTCACACTTACATTCAGGGCCGACTGATCCTATCATATTGTACCTTCAAAATCGGTACCATAATAACCTTATCTATTCTAGAAAGAACATAAGGCCCTTATACTGCAGAGACAGAGGCTCGATCGTAATGCACGCCTGATAGCCACATGATCAGGTTATAACGTATCTTCACATCGTTGATTTTTATGGAGTTTATAGAGTTTGCAACATATAGCTAGATTAAGCCTTCATTATAGCCATGGTAGAGCGATGGTGTCAAAAGACTCATACTTTCCACCTTCGCATCGGAGAGACAATGATCATGTTGCAAGACTGTGCGGTTCTTCTTGGATTATGGGTGCATGGACTTACCATCAATGGTACTGCGCAGATCATCTAGTTGGATCTTTGGAAGTTGTTCGGGATCAGACCACCAAAGACGATATTGTCAGGATCTTCGCTAAGATTTCACTAGCTTCGCGATACATTCCACCACTTACTAGATGATACAAATGATGAGACCATGTAAAGGCATGCTCGAGCATTCATTCTATGTCTTATCAGTGGTCATAAATTTATCGATAAGTCTAGTTCCCCTGTACAATTATTGTACCTATCCCTCCTATGTGATCTCTATATATGTGGATAGATGAGTTGGGGTAGCACTACTTTGACCTTCTTGTATCACGAGCTCTATAGGGCCACCAGACCAAATACGCGTGAGATAGCTAGATCGTTTGTATTACTACAGCTATGGATATGGAAGCATTTATACATTGAACGACCAGATAGGATACTCTCCAGGGTAGGAGCCCACCAGCTAGCACTGGAAGATGATACAGTAGGCCATGGCCCATTAGGTGAGGACGATGCTGGTATTGAGGATCCATTTGGCGAGATACAACACGATTCGACTGATCCACTTGGATGCAGGTATATAACCAGTAGTGTTGATTTTTTATGATAAATGACTAAATGCTTTCATAGAATAATATATTGACTTTATTTTGGATAGATGGGAGACTCGATTGATTGGTGCATGGCCTCCGATACCACACATAGTTATATACTATAGGGATTAGTTTGACCAGCAGCATGATGATCAAATGGTATGGGTCCCTTATACACCAGAGATACTTGCCATATTGCTGAGGTATATCGATTGGATCAGCATGTATAGAGGACACGCACACCTCTTATTTGCTTCGACATCATGAAGATCTACTATTCGGAGAATGTGATGCGATTGTTCAACATGCATCAGGATATTCCCCCACCATGTAACACTCGGGAGAGCCCCTATAGTGTAGATCGATGAGGGCGTGTGGCATTGCCATGATTGAGTTTGACAACATTGAAAGCATATTGACACATAGGAGCAGCAAAAGGATTTGATTGTAGATGGTCCACCTATGCCCTCCACTATAAACTATTATGATCCATATCTGCAGTGATATAAGAGTATCACTAGGCGATTTATTTCGCCATTAATGAAGGATTAGTCCGAGATGAGGTTCCATCCATCGGACTGTATGATGGATGTTGTGGTAAGTATATTTTATTTTTTATCTTATTTTGTTATGTCATTATTGTTTGGCCTTCTTAAATAACACATATTTTCTCTTTAATACTGATAGCTTGAGAGGATGATGTCACTATACCATCGAGCATGGAGCGGTCACCATTGAATGCAAGGACCAAGCACTTGCTGATATCATGGACATCATCCTCGACACCATACGAGTCGTCTTTGAAGATAGACAACTTTATATTATGCCATCGATGGATGATTTGAGTACCTCATCAAATGTCCAGCATACCTCATATCTTGGCTTCTCAGACTTCGACCTCTCCATAAATGATGCATCTATGTTACAGAGGATTAGTGAGCCGGGAGATACGTAGCACTGACCTGATGAGCAGCACGTCGATCATACTCATGAAAGGGCTAGAGGCAGGGGTAGACTACAAGATTTTTCGAGGCAGACATCAAGCACCTTCCTCTCCATCAATCAATGTCGTGCCTAAGCCATCATCTATATAGCCAGAGGTGACATGTGTCTACGAGAGATGGACGTGGAGGAGGCCTGAGTACCTTAACACATACACCTCTTAATAGTTATATTGATTGTATTTTTTTTGGTTAACAAATTTTATAATAATCAAATATTATAAAAATATTAATTTAAAATTAATGTTATAATTTTTTTTTTAATTTAAATGCATATGCTATAATTTTTATCGATTACACAACAAAATCATTATCGATCTTAATATAGGTTATATGGTTGAAGTTTGGGATTGTCCATCATTTCTAAGATATTCTGTACTATTAGTTATAAATATGGTTGGAGAAGCTTGAATTTGTATCTCAAGAAATTCATTAATTTTTTAATAGATAAAGATGCTTAAAGAAGGCTAAGATCGTAAATTTATCAAATTTAAAATATAAACTCCATTTTTTGGAAACCTTAAGAACGTTCAAGATAATTTCGGAACATTCGATGGCAACTTCGAAAGTTTTAAAAATCAAAATTGAAAAAAAATTTAATTTTGGATTTTAAGGATCGATCCCTAAATTATTTTCTTTTGAATGGAACGTTGGCATTAACGTTTTCGAGTGAGCATGTAAAAAGGAGCGACCTATGAAATGACCCCTGGCATAGGGGACGATCGATGGGTCGACCCCTACTGCACTATAGGTCAAAACAGAAAAGCATGTAGCTGTGCTAGAGGACGCATCAAGAAGGGCTCGACAGCTTTCCTCAATGGCCTAAAGGCATGGGGACTTCTCCATGGGACAAGAAAAAGAGTATCAGTGATTGTTAACACCAGCAGTGATGAGAAGGGCGAAAAGGGAGAGGAGGATGACCGGCCCTTCTTCAACCCTTTTGGCACTTAGAATCAAATAGAGAAGCCTATGGGTGTATCAGAATTGCTCTATGGTAGGACAACTTATAGAGTCACCCTACGATAAAGAGACTTATATAATTACCCTATAGTAGAACAACTTAGTAAGTCGCCCTACTATAGGATGACACTTTTTTTGTTGACTACTCCCACATGGTGTGAAGGATGGTAAGTCAACACATAAGATCGCCCTATCATAGGATATTGAAAGGATAATATTTTAGTAATTACTTTAAAAATAATTTTGAATGGCAGTATTTTAGTAATTACTTTAAAAATAAATATTATTTTGATAAAATTACCATAGTCATCTTAAAATAGCTATTTATTAATATCATCGATCAAAATTTTCAAAGAGGGGTATTATAATAAAAATAGAATATTGAAGGGTATATATGTAAATAATGACTTATTTTAGAACAAACATACAGAAATCAACACACACACACACACACACACACACACACACACACAAGGGTATATATAGAAATCTGTTTTTCTTGTTGGGAACAAAGAATGGTAGTTCAAAATCAATTTGCAAATTGCTCAAAGATCATTGCCGGAGGGGGGAGGGGCGTTTAAAAGAACGCAATTGTGGTGTTGAGCCCCAAAGTTTGAAGCTTGATGCCTAAACGCGTGGACGACCAGATACGGTTCTTTTTAAGCTAAACTTGACAACAGGACATGCAATGAAACCATATCCGTGGCAACGTCGTTATCTTCTACCATGAGTCTATCCAATCAATTGAAGCAAAATGCTTGAAGACCCAGCTACTATAACGCCGAAAGCTCATAAATAATGTCAAGTGCTTTAATAGAGTCAAATAATGATGTACATCTTCGTTGAAAGACTTCAAGGATTGGGCCATGCATGCTCAGCTTTCATAAACGGCTTGATCTTTGGTGGAAAACAGTAAGGCTAAAGATAGAAGTGCGATAAAAACTATAATAAATCTATGACACATGAAAGCAAATGATTTTGGGATTGCTGCTGCTCGATCTGATTCGGTGCGGTCGGAATCGATGATGGTGCCATCGCAGGAGGCGGCACCATAGAGAGAAATATTGGTTGCACCATTTAAAGAGGTGTGGGAGCAGCCTAATCTGATTGTGGCACCATCAGTAGGGGTGCAAAAGTAGTTTGGATCGTCTAAACGGTGGCTGTCAGAGTATGAACCTACTGAAAAAATAGGTTGAACTGTCCATTATGACCAGGGCCAATTGGGCTGGCGAAAATGTCTTCATTGTTGGCAGCTGAGTATGATCATCAACTCGAGTGTCTGTCTGTCTGATCGAAGGCTGTGGCATTGGTGAAATGGGACAAGACTCACTTTAGTGGCATGTTTAAGAAAGTATGCCCTTGCTCTATCTGTTGTTGCTCGATCCGATTCGAATCAGAAAACGAGCGACCGAATATGTAGGAGATGCCGGAGTGATCTGTAAACAAAAATAGTCCAAACCGAATGTTTGCGCTTCAACGAGAATCCTTTGATGCTCAAGTCAGATAAGCAAAGAACAATAAAGCAACAATCGGTTCTATGAGAAGGATTCCTTATCTGGTCCCTGGGATTTCAGATATTTGTAGAAGAGAAATATCATGAAAATATGTAGTTTCGTCAATCTTGAACCGTTAATCATGCCATTGCGGTATTATAGCCCTTTTTGGCTCCCATAGAATGCCGTTACTAGCATGATTTGAATTTCCTTTATCTGCTTTCGTGAGATCATATGAAATGGATAACAACTTGCTTATGGTTAGGTTATAGCTTATCCGTAAGATGAATTGTTGCATGTGCCAAAAAATTGGCTAGCTGAGGTACTGAAAAAACTCACATGCCGAGAGAGCCGCTGACTAGATTGAAGGTTAGTAGCTCAAATATGTACAGCTCAGCTCAGTTTTTGGGTCGGTCTGACTGTTCGGAGTGTTCACGACTGTATACTGACCTGAGATATTTGTGATACCATCTTGATTAATCCAAAATATTTACGTTGTCACCGTAAAAGAGATGAAGTTTTAGTACTACTACAGAAACAAAATATGTGAAATTTCTCGTGGTTAGCCAACGTATAGAGCAACTCGGAAACCGACTTGAGGTGCAAAGAAATTAAGAGTGGTTAGATAATGCAGACTCACTGATTAACATATTCACAAGGTTAAAGAAATCTGGCATGATAATTTCCACAATCATTCTTGTTAAATTAATTTAAAAACTAATATTCTTGTTTCATTTGTCCTTTTCTTTCTAAAGTCACCTTCATTATGCTTACGGTTTCTCATCCACTATTACTGTTTCCTTTTATAAATATCCTTTCTAATGGATGCAGTTGATTTTTTTAATGCAGTTAACCTAGGACATTTTCAGAAAATTGACCAGCATTACATAAGCTTAGCTGATCTCTTTATCTTGTTCTTTAAGATCCACTTGACTAGTGGGGTCCAGCCCAACCTAACAGCACTTAACCAAGGAATACGGATCATTGTCTTTTGACACTTGACAATAGCTACCAATCCCTGCCTTTCCCATGAGAGATGATTGGAGTGCAAATTTCATCACGATGAACATCTCAGTCTGATTAAATTGATTAAATTATGGCTGTCAATTTATTGTAAGTAAAGGGAGCAGCCTTATTCCATCAGGGTCATCAACCTCTGGATTCAAGCCAGCAGGAAGAAAAGAAAGAGACAGATAACTTACCTTTGCTTGTAGTTTAAACTAAAACTCTACTTTAGAGAGGCCAATGTCCTTTATTTTCAAAGCAATCCTCATTGTGATCGGATTCCTTGCTCACCATTCTCATGTTGGACTACGTAACAACGTAGAAGCCAGCTTGTAGTTCACATTCAGATTCATGCATATTATGAATGTTGGGATGACTATTCTAAATGAACCGACAGGGACCTCCTACTCCCAATGAGAGCTCATTTTGGTGCAAATTTTGTCATCGGCAAAACCGAAGTCCGACCGAATTGTGGTTGTGACTAGATAGGAAGAAACAATTCACAACATTTTAATACACAAACAACCATATAGGCCTTATCCCACTAAGTTCGTGAACCATTGAGACTGTCCTAGAAGGCAACAAAGAAAGAGATGGGTCACCAGCATTGCCTAACCCATTACGGCCTGGGGGGATCAGGAACCAAAGTGTTGCAATCTCATGCACTAGTGGGA
>QRFJ01001670.1:73434-199565 GCA_006176705.1 Cocos nucifera | reverse complement strand
AAGAAGGGAAAAAAGATTTGTAAGTTTTAATGCCTTCGCATTGACTGTAATCTTTTGCCACTAGTCTAGCCTTGAATGTCTCCACATTCTCATCTGCACCAATCTTTCTCTGGAAGATCCATTTACACCCAATAGGTACTATACCTTCTGGTGGATCTACCAAGGTCCAGACTTGGTTTGAGTGCATCGAGTCAATTTCTGACTGCATTACCTCTAGCCATTTCTTGGAGTCGATATATGATATCGCCTCATTATAGATTTTGGGATCATCACCATGAGCACCATTACCTATGAGGATCATCACCATGAGCACCATTACCTATGAGGATCATCACCATGAGCACCATTACCTATGAGCTATGGTAGGAACGGTCTTAGAGGAAATACTATTTAGTAGATAAATTGAAGTTAACAATGAGTGTCCCTAAAAAAAATCAGGGAGCTCTATGAAGCTCATCATGGATCGTACCATATCCAATAGAGTCTGATTTCTTCATTCTGAAACCCCGTTGAGTTGAGGTGTTCCTGGTGGAGTCCATTGTGAGACTATGCCATTTTCCTTGAGATAGTCTAGAAATTCCTGGCTATGGTATTCACCTCCTCAATCTAATCGAAGAATCTTAATGGATTTTTCAGTTTGTTTTTCTTCTTTATGTCTGAATTCTTTGAACTTTCCAAAAGCTTCAGATTTGTGTCTCATAAGATACACATACCCATACCTAGACAGATCATCGGTAAAGGTAATGAAGTAGACAAAATTGTCTCTAGCCGGCACATCAAATGAGCCGCACACATCAGTATGTACTAGGGCAAGGAGATCTATGGCCCTCTTCCCATGTCCTACAAAAGAAAGTTTGGTCATTTTGCCTTGGAGACAAGATTCACAAGTGGGTATGACTCAGAAGTCAATGGACTCAATAGTCCATTTTTCTCCAATTTGTTGATCCTATCTTCTGCTATATGACCTAATATCAGGTGCCATAGATATCTATCATTTGGACTATCCCTAGGTTATTTGCATTCACATTTTGGCTTGATAGTCAGAATAGGTAACATCATATGTAGCTGATAAAGACCCGTTAATAAGAAACCATTTTGCAATTTTATTTCTTTCACAAAGAATGTTACAAATGGTCCTTAAAGAAGGTAATCATATAGCCCCTCTAGTGCTAAGCATGAAACAGAAATCAAATTCCTGCTAGTTTGCAGGCACAAATAACAGTCTTTCAAAACTAAGTCTAAACCAGATGATAATCGAAGAGGATATGTTCCCCCGCACTGCAGACATCTTGCTCCATTATCGATGCGTAGGATATGTTCATCTCTCACTCTACTCCTCAAGATTCCTGCATGAAAGTTCACGATGAGCACTAGAACTAGAGTCAAGCACCCAACTGGATGCAGAAGAAACTAAGGTCGACTCATACGAGCTACTCAAAGGATATTCCTCTTGTTCCTAGGGTGGTAGGTAGTAGAGGTTCCACTTCTAGTGGCCATCGCTATTGTAATGGCATTCCCTTTGGTAGTGGCTTTCATCTTCGCTCTGTCTTTTTCTTCTTTGCTTCTTCCACCTTTTGCTTTTCATAGACTTCTTTTTCCTTTCATAAGACTTTCTTTTGGAAGATGTCCATTCCTAGCAAGAACTGTAGCTTTAGAATTTTCATAGAAAGCTCAGCGGTGACAGCAATATTCGTTAATTCGGCCAGGATTTGAAGTTTTTTGTGTGGTATTCTGAGAATTGTCCATAATGCAATCATGTCAAGGATTGCAGAAATTTTTGCGATCCAAGTCTAACTTCATACTGAGCTTCTCAAGCTCTACCATGTCCTTGATCATCATCAGATAGTGATCTTGGACTGACTGTCCATCATGCATCTTAGCCTTAAAAAGTCATTTCGTGACTTGATACTTGGCTGTGCGACTCTGTTCACCAAACATCGCCTGCAGGTGAGCCAACATTTGGCGAGCAATCTCGATATCTTTATGTTGGTGCTGGAGCTCATCAGACATCGAGCCCAACATATAATATCTGGCCTTATTATCTTCGTCTATCCATTTTTCTAGAGATGCTCTCTGTTCAGTGGATGGACGGGCTGATAAGGTGGGTGGGTCCTGATCCAATACATGGGTTAATTATCGAAACCCAAAATGATTTTGTAGTTTCTGAGCCAATCTTTATAATTGGGTCCGGTCAGTCTATGTGTGTCCAGGATACGTGCTAATGGGTTGGATGCAGACATTTTTCTATAGAGAGTCAAAGATTCTAGTTAGATATTGTAATTATGACTTGACCAATTTATTTAGAAATTTTATTTTTAAATAAATTAGCTTCCATTATTTTTTCAGATCCCTACACTCCCTCTGTAGAGATGCAAAAATCTCCATGATTAATGATTTCTAGTGGGTGGTGCGGTCTCACCAACTGACTCATCACCTCACCTAACAGTTATTGGTGATGGGTTAGCCAATGAGTGAACAACTCTTGTTTAATGATTCTCTAATCATGGTGCACCCAAACTTGGTCTCTAATTTATGAATCTCACTGTATCCAAAATATTGATCCACTCCTAAGTTAAGTCAGATCCACTATTTGCACAGACTGGATTCCTAATTGAGTCTCTCATCATATCTAAAATATTGAGCCCAACTCATCCTCCAGTCCATGGCATCCAATGCCTAATAGACATGGTTGCATTTTTCTGATGCAATTGAGCTACTATATCCAGCCAAGAACAATCAACTCTGAGAAGGGTCCGCACATCTACAATGATGGAAGACCTCAGACTTAATCTTTTTTTAGGAAGAATTGATTCAGATCTCATTAAACTAGATTTATCATAGTCATAACAATTATGACTAACCTAGTGGCATGGATTAGCTCGGATTATTGACCACCTCAAATCAGAATTGGGTTAACAGATATGGTCACGTAAGTGAGACCGGTGGAAGGGATATGCCATTAACTCATACAAGAATGCATTCAGGTCGAGTAGCTCCCAATTAAAAATCAGTCAGTCGTATGTGCCAAACTTTCCTTAGAAACTAAATTGTTGAGCC
This sequence comes from Cocos nucifera, assembly GCA_006176705.1. Lineage (NCBI taxonomy): Eukaryota > Viridiplantae > Streptophyta > Magnoliopsida > Arecales > Arecaceae > Cocos > Cocos nucifera. The sequence goes on along the minus strand of QRFJ01001670.1, from coordinate 196,508 downwards.
AGAATCAATTGAGTTAGCCTACAATCCAGACTCTAACCTCTGAGCCTAATTAGGTCCTGCTTGATCGTGAATCGATCTTGACCCAGACTTAATCCTATTAGGCTGGTCACTTTAAGCATTGTCGATCCCATCTAACCAACTCTTGATTCGATTTGATCAACCGCTTAGACCTAATTGAGCTACCCAAGCTCGAATCCAGTATTATGAATATGTCTTAGATATGAAATTCTTAATTTTAGACCTAATTAATATTCCATAATCTTAATTCTTAATTAAGTAGGGTTCTTAAACAAAATATGCACAATAAATCCTAGGGTTTCAGGATCTAGGATTTTGTAGAAAGTAAGTTTTGGATTTCTGATTAAGGATGAACGCGCAGCACCCCTACACGTCATAAGAATTCCCCATTAGATGGGAGGAGAGGGCCTTTAAACCCTTCTTCATCCTTATGATTGGACGGCCAAGAGAAATGCCTTAATTAGGAACATGTAATACTACAAAATAATTTTAGATCTATATCATATATCTCATATACAAATTAGATCTAAGCATGGCATATTTTGCATACATCTCATGTATCGAATCATGCATATTTTTGATCTAAATTATTCTCATAATAATCTAAAAAATTAGATTTAAATTGATCTTCTCAAAATAAACTATAATCTAGCCAACTATGTAGAACTATTCTACAACTAGTCTAGACATGCATCAATCATATCTAATATGATGTTTAAAATTAAATAATTTTATTTACTATTTTTTAGATATTATTATAACAATTATAATATCAAAAAATAATAAATAAAATAAATCTAAAATATGATTTAATCAAATTAAATTGAAAACATGCAAGACTATTCTATAGAACTATTTTATTTTAGAACTAGTCATGCATATTTTCTAATCTTAGATCCAAATTATTTAATTTTAATTTTTCTAATTTTAGATCTGATCACATCTCATATGACATCTAAAATCACTAATTTTAAAATCAGATCTAAATATTTTAGAACCTTGGCGCTAATACCAGTTGAAAGGAAATCCTGATTTTTCGGATCAGGTTCGTTCACATCTGATCGGATCAAGAGATATACTTCAAAAATTTTTCTTTTTGATCCTAATTAGATATGGGATGTTTTAGATCTAATCTTTATTATTTTAATAATAAAAATAAAATCTAAATAAATTAAATCAAATTTAATTTCCCTTGATGTAGGGTAATCCTATTACCAATTGATGATCTTGTAAGCAACAAAATATTCTGGATCTAGCCACACAAGTGCCTGGCCTCTACCGATATCTACTCAGGCTAGATCTAGAGATCCTCTTCTTCTCTATTACATCTCCAAAAATTAGATCTGGATCTGATCTGGAGGATCTTCAAAATACCTTTTGAAGATCAGTAGTTGTCCTTTGCAGCAGTGCAGCCTTCTAGCTTTCAGTCGCCTTTCTCTCACCTGGATCACACCAACTAAGATCCAAATTCCTTTTGGATGTGGAGAGGAGAGGAAGAAGTAGAACTTGGCATGGAGGAGGAAGAGGGAGGAAGCCTTGGGGTGTGGAGAATTCTTTTCTCAGATTTTAGATATTCCATAAGTTGGGCGCAGGGTCTTATTTATAGACTAAGCATGATCCAACTTCTCTTCTTCCCAACCAATCACAACCCTTTATGAAATCAGATCTAAATTTGATTGGTTGGAATAGAGTCCCTTGGATTCTTTCTTAGATGGTGCCTAAGTCCAGTCAAACTTGGTTCTTAGGAGAACTCTAATCGGAATCCAAAAAGGAGATGGAGTCCCTGTCCAACAGGGACTCCTGGGCGCCTCCAGCTTGGGCAAACGCCAAGGGTGGTGTGCACTCTCCTCCTTGCTAGGTTCTGGTAGGAGGACAGGCCCCCACCAGCTCTCCAATTGGTGCATGACATGTGGACAGAAGTCAAAGTATCAATGGTCAATATTTGACCAGTCAAAGATCAACTTTTGACCAAAGTCAAAGGATGAGAAATGATAGGTGACCAAAAATGGTAGGTATTATCTTAAAAAATAAGACAATCTTTTTTTGACCTAGATAGGCTCCAGTCAGATCAGTTGAAGGCCTCTGAATAAGCACACAAACTCTTTTGGCTCAGTCAGGACAACTATTTATGATAGTAAAAGAAGAACGTTAGGTTCAATCGAGTGCTAGCATGATTTTCTTGAACCTAATTGAATCTGATTCAGATCAATTGAACTAGATTAGTTCAATTGATGATCACCAGATTCAAACCCTTGTTTGTGTGATCCAGTTAGGTTCAGTTCTATATGCTAATGGGATATGTCATGATCTCTATCATCGACATCATTGAAACTCCTTTCGATGGATCATAACTCTTCTGATTCGAGCAGCTAGAATGATCGATCATCTAAATCATTCTAATTGCTCCCAAAATCCACCAATGGCACCTAGCAGTATATGGTGGCAACCCATGAGAGCTGAATGCGAACCTCTTAGTGCAGCTACCTGTGTGATTAAGTTCTTCTATCTTGAGCCCCGATCATATTAGGATTTAGGTGAACTCGTCAAATCCTAGTCTCTATCATATGATGTAATCATTCGATTCAAGTCTGATGTGAAAACCTAAATAGAAACTCTTTCTATTATTTCACTCTGCCATGGCCATGGGCTTCTGGACTTGATTCTCATGATCATCATAAGCTGCTCCTCTACCATCGAGGTAGATAGATTCCATCTTGATGCAATCCAGTTCCTACAATGAACATGCTATAGCCAACATACACCTCATGGTTCCGAATGGCTAAGAGATCGAGTAATGATGTAGTCAAACTATAACACCCTCAAGATGAACTGTCGATGCACCTCAGGTCAATGAACTAGACACACCACTGTAGTATCAAGTCAGTCATTGATGAGAAGGTAGACTTTCTAATAACTACTCGAGGTGGTCTTGCTTAGTGCCCTTATTCTCTAACGAGTATTTGTACTCTTGCTTCGGTGTCTTCATACCGTAGACTCAAGACTCATCTACTAAAGAGAAATGATTGTACACCAACCTTTTGGATCAATCACCATCCTCGTGATGATTCTATGGTCAGGAGCATTTTATGAGTTAATAATGATTATTCATGTCTTAAATTTTTAACTCTTGAAAATATGAATTATCATTACCATTAACTCAAAGGATGTATCACAGACACTAAATACACATATGTGATAGAAAATAATCTATTTAATTGATTTTAGTCAAAATTATAATTTTGCCTCTAAAAGTGTATTACAAGTGTCAGCCAATTCTGGCTTCTAGGGCACATATATCTAACAAGCGGGGAGGATAATAAAAATTTTAAGTCCTCATGTATGGTAATAATTGGTCTTATGTACCTAATTTCATCTTGATTTGAAGATTTTCAAGTATTTTAATTAATGATTGATTAATGGTCTAAAGAATTTTTGAAATACTGAGAACAAATTATTAAGAAAATCAAATAAATGGTTAGGTCTGGAATAGAATAAATTTTTTAGTGATTATAAAACCTTCTTCTAGCCTATATTCAATAAAGAATCTACTTTATATGGGCATGAGTTAAAAAAAAATATTGAAAAAAAATTAAAAAATAAATAATAAGAGATAATAAAAAGAAAGTTCTAAACATTGGTCTTCTACTGGATAATCCGATCGTGTTGCCTAAGTAATGTTATTTGCATAAAAAATTGGATAATGTGAAGAAGCTTGTTATACAGTTAGTTTTAACCTATATCTTGTTTGACTAAAGTCAGTAAGCCCGATAGGTGTTCTACACCTAATGTCCTAAAGCCAACTGGTTTGAGAGTCATTGGTCCAAAGCTCGCTACAAGAATTAGATAGGAGGCTTAATCCAATGACATATATCTTCAATCTCTAATCTGGTATCAACTGATTTTAAGGTGACCTGAAGAAACTTTCATATCCTATTGAATTGGTACATATCTCTAATTTTTTTTCTTTTACTCAAGGACGAGTAAAACTTAAATTGAAAGGTGTGATAATCATCATAAAATACTAATAAAAGCATTAAATAATATAATATTTAATATTTTTTAAAAAAATTAATACTTTTATTGATATTTTATAGGAAAGAAGCCCACCAATATGAAGAACTCAATTTATAGGTTCCAACGCAACAAATTTTACTTAAATCAAAAGCTAAAATGAAAAAATTATAAAGCCTAGAAGTTTAAAATAAAAAAAAATAAAAAAATAGATCAGTGCATGGTGGACCAACTGGTCGGTCCATAGAATAGGCATGGACCATCCAGCTTAATAGGCACAACCAATTGATGCATGCCATGTGGCGAACCTAGATCGCTAAGAGATCTATGAAAATTATATCACAGCATATAGGGGCATTTTGGTAATTTGATTTGTTGCAGCAAGCTTTGGTTGGCTGTGGTCCTTGATGAGCCCAATCCACGATGGTCCACAAGAATAGTGATGCATGACCCGATGGTCATCATCACAGTCGGTGAAGATCCAATGGTGGGGATTAATTGCTATTTTGAATAGGATTACCCAAGTCTCCGGTGCATGATCCGATGCTCGAAAACCATCCTAGCTTCAATTCAACGGCCCAGAAATGAACTTAGAGGATATACGGTGGATTTTTGAGTTGATTTCAGGCCTTTCGATCAAGATTCGATGGCTAGAGTTATTTTGGATGATTAAAATCGATCTGGACTCCTATTTGAGCTCGACAAGGACTCAAAAATTTTTGTTTTTCATCTATTTAATCCTATGTATGCCAGAAAATAAGAGAGGCCCCCCCTTGGGGGAAAATTAGTTTTTTTTTAGTTCTCTTTTTCTCCCTTCTCTTCTCTTCTCTCTTCTTATTTCTTTTTTTCTCTTTCTTTTTCTTTTCTTTTTGGTTTTAATTGGGAGATCTGAAGATGCTAAAAGGTGGAGAATTTCATACCATGTCAGGTTAGAAGTCTCGTATCCAGGGGAGTAAGAAAAGTCTTTCAATCATGAGAGTTTATACTTTTGAATCTTATTTTTTTTTTATTGAGTAATAAAATTTAGTTATCTTTTATATTTCTTTCTTATTCATGTTTTAATATTGAATTTCTTATAATTTATAGCTAAAAAGATAGATCATGATCATGAAAAGATATGGTCTGCACTCAAGTTAGAATAAATTATAAGATTAATATTTTAATATTTAATTTTTTATAATTTATACCTAAGAAGATAGATCATGATCGTAGATAGATATAGTTTGTGCTCAGATTATGATGAATTATAGAAATTAAATCAAAATTATGTTCTTTGATTGTACGATCTAAATAGTCTGTGTTTGTAAGATGGACCATGATCATGTTAGATATGGTCCATGGTTGGTAGACTAGGTTATATTAGAATCTGATCAATGAAATATATATTTTATAAGATTGTATATTGATAATAAAAAAATTACATGAATTAATTATAAACTTGAATATTGAAAGATGGAATTGAAACCCTAGACAATTTTCATTATCTATCTTTTCTTAATTCCAAAAACCTTAATTAATTGAAATATACTTTCTTTTATTTTAATTTGCTAAATCTTAATTAATTCACTTTAATTTACTTTTTTAAATTTCTATTTTAAAGATTAATTTATTTTTTTTATTAAATTGAATGTTACTTAGTCTTCAATCCTCAAGAAAATTGATATCCGACTCACCGCTATTCTAATTAATTGTAAGATTGGGTTTAATTTTTATTTGTTGCTCTAAACGACAAGCATCACTAAACCATGAAAACTTTGAACATCATGAATACTCTTGAGTACTGGCCAATCTACTATAGCTTGAATCTTTTTAGGGTCTATAATTATGTCCTCAGATGTTACAACAAATCTTAGGAATACAACCCTATTAGTCATGAAAATACATTTCTTAAGATTCACATATAAACTCTCGGTTCTAAGGGTCAAACAGACTTATCGTAAATGACTAAGATGGTCTTCTCTTGTTTAACTAAAGATGAGGATATCATCAAAGTACATGACTATAAATAATCGAATGAAAGATCGCAATACCTGAGTCATAATCCTCATGAAAGTACTAGGAGTGTTAGACAAGCCAAATTGCATGATCAACCACTCATATAAATCATCCTTCATTTTGAAAGTGTTCTTCCATTCGTCATTCGATCTAATTCTAACTTGATGACATCCACTCTTAAGGTCAATCTTAGAAAAGATGGTGGAAACTGCCATCATATCTAACATGTCATCCAGTTGGGGTATGAAAAATCTATATTTAATAGTGATTTTATTGATCGCCCTACTATCTATACACATTTTTCATGATCCATCTTTCTTGGATGTCAATAATGTAGGCGCAGCACATGGGCTCAAACTTTCTCTAATGAATCCTTTATCTAATAGTTTCTTAACTTGCCTTTGCAACTTGGCATGCTCAATTGGGTTCATCCTATAATGGGGCAAGTTTGGTAAGGTGGATCTAGGGACTAGGTCAATCGCACGTTGAATGTCTCACATGGGTGGTAGTTGCTTGGGTAACTCTTTTGGAAAGACATCCTTAAATTCCTCTAAAAAGGTCCCTACTTCTGGTGGATATTTGATTTGGGGTTTCTTAGGGAATTGTTTGTAGGTTAATGCCCAAATAGGAGTTCCATGCTTGATCTCCTTTTTCAGATCTCGAGCACTAATCAAGTGTAAGCTCTTCTTTCCACTACTCTCTTTGGGTTCTTTGGGTGCCTTCTTGGGCATAGCCTTTAGTTGGATAGCTTTAATAGTGATCTTCTTACATTTGTCTTTAAAGCTACATGAATTTGACCTACCAAATAATGTCACATCATGATCAAATAGCAATGACCTTCGTAAAATGATGTTGCTAACCTTCATTGGAAGCACATCGCACCATAACTTATCTTCATATGAACTAAACTAAATAGGGACCAAACACCTTAGTGTAATAAGGATGGATGATGCATCCGCCCATGAGACCATATATGGAGTTGGATGGTCTATAGGGATTAATCCTAGTCAAGATATGGCATTAGAAGAAATTGCATTGATGCAACTTCCACTATCTATGATAACTTTGCAGGGTTTACCTTGATACCTAATATAGGTATGAAAGATAGCCATCCTTCTCCAATCCTCACTCTCCTTGGATTGAGCTAAGGCACACCTGACTGTTCGACTTTCTCGAATTCCTTGATCAGATCTGAGTCTGGTTTTTATACTTTCTCCTCTTCAGATTCTACTACCTCAGGCTTGTCAATCTTACATTCGGGCTCATCGATAAAAAGGGCGTGGGTAGGGCACTGAGCTACTACATGACCAAATCCTTGATACCTAAAGTATCTCATGACTCTCGATCCCTCTCCTAGAATTCCCTCACCCTTTTCTTCTTTCCTTACTAGCGAATTAGGGGTTGGATTTTGGGGTCTCTAGGTAGGGGTCTAACTTGGTCCTGATCTAGGTCCCTAGGGTATTGATCGAATAGGCTCGATCCTCCGAACAATTGGATAATGGTACCTCTCAGTATCCTGGGCTATCTAGTATGCATGATCTAGAGTTATAACTTCATGCAAATAAAGCTCATGTTGCAATTCCTCATGTAGCCTAGCTCTAAATCTAGAAAGGGTCACAAGTCTATCCTCATTAACACCACATCGCATCTGGAATTCATCGAATTTGGCAATATATTCTGATATAGGTTAGTTACCATGGGTTAGTCATTGTCACTGGTTGATCAATCGCCGCTTATAAGACATGGGTAGGTACTTCTCTCATAGTTTCTCCTTCATCTCTACCCAAGTCTCTATAGGTTCATGCCTATGGTGTTCAATCAGGACTTGAACATTATGCCAATATAGCTTGGCCTGACTTAACAATTTTATTTTAGCATACTGAATCTTCCTACCTTCAGTCATATCATACAACTTGAAGAAATGGTCCATACCCGCTTTCCAGTCTAAATATTTCTTTGGATCTAAATGTCTATCAAAGTTAGGTGCATCAATTTTTGTACTCCTTACTATTTGGTCATCTAGGTCAATAGGTTCATGTTGGGATCGACCTTCTAGGTGTTGACCTACTTCTAGACCTGACCTTAAACCTTAAGGTGGAGTCTGCTTAGTCTGGACTAAAGGCACTGGCGGAGTCTCTAGGTTTAATTCTGCAATCCAAACCCTTCGAGCATCTTCTAAGTCTCCTATTCTTTGGCCATAATTCTACACCAGATGGGTCAAGTTGTCTAGTCTCTCTAGGATGGCCTCCTTCATAGGATTACTGCTTGGACTTGATTGATCCAACATGGATGGGTACTCAGTTCCAGCTTGGGTATGCAATCAAAATAATAAATCTAAGGGTTGCCTAGACCTAAAGTTCGATGTGCAATGAATCAAATAAAGCACGAACTAAATCTACTGCCCAAATCTATCAACTAGCCAGGTAAGGAGTGTAGTAATGGGAGGCTCCCCTTGCTCTTAAAAGGACCTAATTAAAGAACCATGAGGTAGCTTCAGTGTTTGCCTCTTTACCGCTTGCCTTAGACATCGATTTCGAGAGTGGATTGCAGACTCAACTCACACTAAGTCTCAATGAATCACACGAACTGACTCAGTTGAATCTTAGGGCTGATATCTAATTAATTTTAAATTAAAGTTTGGGTTCTAAGATGCAAGTTGATGGTTTGTAGGCTAAGGAAGGATGATGAAATCCCCACCTTATCTAATAATAATGGGTATGCCCTTAATTAAGTTATGAACAATGCAATGCAGCACAACCAGAATTTCAGCAGAACAAGTTCAGCCTTACGGGTCAAATTCACAAATGATATTAATCTTATCCTAAGATCAAACAATCAAGATTTAGTGTCCTATGAATATAGTTTTAGCAAAATAAGTTCTATAATTTTTGGATTCTTATATAATAAATTATGAATTTTCTTTCGTTGCCTACATAGAACAAAGTCCTGTACATGAACAATAGGGTTTTCAGATTGTTTCATAAAATAAAATGATAGAATTTCAAAGTGAAATTTCAGGGGTGGATTTTTTATCGAATAAAGTTTCCAAAATAGTAAAAATTATATTTTTTTGATTTGTTTATGGTTAAAAATAAAATTTTCAATGACTACTGTATCAAATAGGAAGTAGTGCAAAATGCAAAACCTAATCAAAACCTAGGGCTTTGATATCGAATCTGATGTGGGATGGATATGCAGATGAAGGTGCAACTATTTTTTTTATTTTTTATTTATTTTTAGAAATTAAAATAATAAACATAAATAAATCTAGCAAGATCTAAACTTTCAAGAAAGAAAAGTATTGATTAAAGCAAGTAGATTTTCCTAACATGTATAGCTGTCCCTTTTAATTTTTTTAAGAATCTAGGATTGAAGGTGATTAAGAAATCTCCTTCTTGATTAGGCTTCATAATTTAGATTTAGATCTAAAAAATTAAAAAATAAATTTTACTTACCAACAATAACGATCTCTTGAATAGATCTATGAAGATTTCGCTTAGATGATTGCTCGATTCGATCTTAGATAAGTTAGGTTGTTGCAGTTGGTTGCAATCCCAATTCATGGAAGATCTTCATGAATTCAGAGTCAAGGCACCTTCAAGCATTACTCTGGATCGATATCTCTAATAGTAGATGGCGTGTGGAGGGGTGGTGGTTTTGATCTTGGTGCATGGATGAATTTAGGTGCAGAGGGAGAAAACTCAGAAGAAGAGAAGAAGAGAGAAAGAAACCAAGAGGGAAAGAGGATCTCTAGATTGGGGAAGAAAGCAACTGCTTTGATTTTTTCATTCATTTTCCATTGTCCCTTAAGAGCTCTAACACATAGGTATTTATAGATAAGATAACAAGAGTTTAAATAATTTAAACAATAATAGTTCAAAATAAATCAAACTCTAACAAGCTAATTATGTAGGTGGTGCCATCTTGTGATAAACTTGGACCACATCTCGCACCAATCAACAACTGCCATTTGGACTTTTAAGGCTAATCTTTTAAGACTTATTCATGGCATAGGTTAGAAAATTGAGACTCTCTTTTGGGCGGCATCAAGGGTCCATCAAAGCTCCAACTTGAATGATGATGCAGTTAGATCTAGCTTAGTCAAGCCAGATGGTGGCTTGTGAACTGGTATCCACACCAATATGTGGTTTTAATTTTTGAATCTAAAATGTATATGTACGACATATATGCTTCGTAAAATTTAAATTATAAACTTATTTTCTGCAAAATCTTAGATTCAAAATCCTAGGACATGATCTAAATATTAAAACAAATTAGATTTAAAACAATGAATTGAATGTGATTCAATGTAAATTATTTATACTTTGAAAATATTTTAAATGATTAATTCAAAAATTAGTTCTGAGGTTCCGAACTCTAACCCATTAGCCTTGAACTTAATTGAGAATTAAATAATTATTTAAGATCTAGGTTTGTGATTTGAAGATCCTAAGATAATTTCATAAAACATGGGTTAAAGAATAATGGGTTAGCTTGATCAAGTCATTAACTGAGTTAGACCTAGGGTTAGAATATGTATGGACTAAGTTAAGAAATTGATCAAATATAATTAATAGTTAATTAAGATTAGGATATTTTTTTCTATAGATTAATTCAATAGTTGTAGTTGATTATAGTTTATACATCTAACAAATGGACCAGATCATGGCTCAGTAGTTGAGCCCGAGTCTTTAGATAGATCAAATCAACTGGTATCTAAGGTAAGTCTGGCATTCTCAGATTGGTAGTTTTTAATTGATAGCCTGCTTACCTAGCCTTTTTTGATGGTGTCTAAGGCAAGCTTTGGTAGACCCTCCCACCGATCTCATTTATCTGGCCAATATGGTTAATCAGGTCTTGATTAGGTTGCCCATTGATTCATGCTAACCCATGTCACATAGGTAAATCAATGAGACTGATCTAGGTAACCATAGACCATAATTGATTCTAATCCTCATCAATGACCTAAGAAGTCAGTGGGAGGATTTGACTTAGTGAAGTCAAGCAATTTGGCCCATATCTTCTCTATCCTTAAATCATAAATTAATTTAAATTTTTTAAATTATTAGATCCTTAAAATAATAAAGTTATGGAGATAACAAAGTCATAGCCTGCCATTAAGATGGATGATAATGGATCCAATAGTCTAGGTGGACATTAGAGGTGCCTTACATCTGGTGTTCATCAAGATATTGAAATTATCATTCATCATATGATGATTAGGTCATACTCTCTGAATGACAATCAGGTTAGCCAGAGCTTTTCTTGGGCCTGGTCATCATTCATTAGATGCACCGAACGCTATTATGTTAATGGTTGGACCTAACCAGACCTTTTCAATGGAGCCCCTAGCATACTGATTAGGAGCCTGAGGCAAAACCTAATTACTAAAAAATATTTGAATAAATAATTGATTAAGAACCTATCCATAGGTGCACATGAGTTAGCCAGTGCTTTCCTCAGGCCCGTATGCAGTCTATGTGAATTTTTGTACCTACTAGAAAATTAAAGTAATTTTTTGAATTATAGGTAGAGGCTACCAATTCGTACAAAATAGTGAGAGAACCTTTAGACTAAAGTCCAAGTCTTTAGACTTAAAAAATAATTCATATAAAATAGATCTTTATTCTCTTTTCTTCCAAATTATGGCTAAATCCTAATTTCTCCATTTCACTGTTAGATAGTGATAGACTTATGGGACCCAACTTCGATAATTAGTATCGAAAGTTGAATATAGTTTAGCAGCATAAATGGGTTCATGCTGGGCCTTCTCAGTTTAATCAAAACATAAGATCCAAGACTAAATAGAATCAGGCAAAGTGCTTCTATTGTAAGAAGCAGGGTCACAGAAAGAAGAATTATTCTACTTTTCTTGACCCCAATAGGCTAAATAAGAGAAAAGAGCAAGAGTTGCTCATCAAGGATGTTATATACTAATACCTTATCATTTCTCTATTTATGATTCTACTAGTTGGGTATTGGATAACAATAGTCTTATGCAATTTATTGTAAAGACTACAGATAAGTAGAAAGTTTGAAAATGATGAGAGATTCCTGAATGTCGGGGATGAAAATCTTATTCCAATCCTAGTTTTAGGAATTATCGATCTCATTTTCAATACAAATGTTGTCATTTGAGTGATTGTCACTATTGTCCATTGTTTATGATAAATATGATCTTTGTTGGACTTTTGATGAGAGATGGTTATCATTTATCTATAAAGAAAAATTATGATGATATCATTATGAATGATATTACAATAATATGTGGATAATAAAAAAATAATATTTATATTTTATCATAGCCTGTTAAGTATAATGTACATATTTAAGAAACACCAGAGCTAGATAATGTCATAGATGCCTACCTTCGGCATTATTGGCTTGGTCATATTAACAAGGATAGGATAAATAGGTTAGCCTAAGAGAAAATCCTCGATATTAATGATCATGAATCATTGCCAACCTGTGAGTCTTGTTTTTTCGAGAAGAAACAAAGTCATCTTTTACTAGAAAAGATGAAAGAGCCAATAAAGTTTTAAGTCTCATACATAGTAATGTATATGGACTTATGAACTCAAATGCTAGTAGAGAATATCAATATTTCATTACGACTGTAGATGACCTATCTAGGTATGGATACATCTAGCTTGAATCATTTGAAATATTCAAAAGATTCCATAATAAAGTAGAAAAATAAACTAAAAAAGATATTAGAACTCTTCGATCAGATCGAGGAGGTAAATATATATCCAGTGAGTTTTGACCTATCTAGGATAGAATGAAATTCTCTCATAATGGACTCTTTCTGAAATACCATAGGATATTAGTGTATCAAAAAGAAAAAATCGAACTTTGTTAGACATGGTTCGATCCATGATAGGGGTTTACTAGTTTGCCTGTTTCAGGGTTAAGCTCTTGAGACAACTTATTTTACTCTAAAAAATTACTCTGAGTAAATCTATCACAAAGACTCCATATGGGATATGGATAAGATGTAGACTTAGACTCTCTCATCTTCATGTTTGGGGTTGTCCGGCCTACATTAAATGTTTGCACATATATAACCTTGGATCTTGATCCAATATATGTTTATTTATAGGGTACCTTAAGAAAACTAGGAATTATTACTTCTATCATGCTAAAAAATAAAAGTTGTTCTCAGTAGTAGGATATTTTTTTTGAAAAGAAGTTTATTAGAGAAGGAATTGATGCCTGTCAAGTTGAACTTGAGGAAGTTTGACCAGTAGAAAGTACCAATACAATCTAGTAAACCTACAGAACTAGATTTGATCAGATCAAATCTAGAGCCCATTAAAGTGGCACCATTAAGGAGATTCGGTAAAGTAGCATGTTAGCTGATTAGATACTTTGGTATCTAGGTTCAAAATGGCGATCCTATTGAGCTCGAAGAGAACAATGAGGATCCGATCACCTTTATGAATGCCATATAGAGATCTAACTTTGAGAAGTGGCTTGAAGCCATGAAATCTGAATTAAAGTTCATGAAGATCAATAGTATATGGACACTAGTTGATCCACCTAAAAGGACAAAATCCATTGGGTGCAAATGAATTTTCAAAAAGGATCAAAGTAGCATAGACGAGAAGGTAGAGATCCATAAAGCCCGTTTGGCTGTCATTTCAAAATTGGAACATGCATTTTAAAAGCATGTCTTCATTATGAATGAAGAAGAATCCTACATCTGCAAGTAGGCATAAGGTTTTATAGTGTTATTCCTTATATTGTCTATGGATGACATTCTTTTAATCAGGAATAATATTCAAGCATTACAGAAAAAAAGATTTAGCTGTCATCTTATTTCTTCATGTAAGATTTGGAAGAAGCATCTTATATCCTAGGGATGAAGATCTTTAGAGATAGATCTAAAAGGATGCTTGGATTATCCCAATTCATGTATAGGACTAGATGTATACTCACTAAATATAGTGAGTAGATACTAGTCTAATCCAAGTGAGAACTATTGGAAGATTATATAGACAATCCTTAAGTATTTGAGAAATACTAAGATCAGGTGACTTAAATATGGAGATACTGACTTGAAACTTATGGGATATTTTGATTCTAGTTTTTAATCAGATCAAGAAGATAGTAAGAGAGTATCAGATCATGAATTTACCCTATGTAGAGGAGTAATCTATTGAAAAAGTTCCAAGAAAAATACTATAGCCAATTCTATTTACGAAGTAGAGTACATCATGGCATCTAATGCTGCCATGTAGGTTGTGTTGTTACAAAAGTTTATTAGCAAGCTAGGAGTGGCACCCTCCAACAATGGTCTAGTCCTAATATAGCACTAAAGCCATAGCTTAGGCTAAAGAACTAAAGGTATGAAGAAATCAGATCTAAGATTTCAAGGCTAGATCTTGAAACTTTTTCAAGATCAGACAGCAGAAGACTAAAAATAAATCAAAATTTATTCATAAAAAGTAGAGAACCCCTAGATCTAAGATCCTATTACATGATTATAACATGAGATTAAATCAAAATTAAAAATATTAGAAAGAAAGACATGTTGATCATATCAATATGCATCTACACTACATCTAATGCAGGTATGTAATAATAGATCAGATCAATATTACCTATGCAAGTTAGATATTCTAACTTGCTAATTTGGGCTGAAGGATGAAGCTCTGAGCCACACATGTGTCCAGCCTCTAAGAGATGTCCACACGAGCCCATGAATCTTGATCAGAAGTTTGATGCAGAAAATCAGCATGGTATGCTAATACTATGCTGATCTTTCTTCGATGGTCGATCGGGAGCTTCCTTCTTCAAGACTTGGATAGTCCAAAAAATTAGAAGGAAGGAAAAAGATTTTTGATTGAAACAACACTTGAAAATCTCTATGAAAGAGGAGGAGAAAGGAAGAGCAAAAGATTCTAGAAGAAGACCCTTTTCTTCTTCTCTTTTCTCTCACCTAGACATCTAGATTGGTGTCTATGAAATTCCCATGCCCCAAGAGTCTCTCTCTCTAATTTTCACAGGTCCAAGAGTGCTCTTAATGGTCTAGAGTTACTATAAAATTCATCCTAAAAAGACATTCTTATAAAGAGATATGGAAGAGTCTTCTTTGGGTCAAATTCCTACACAAGGTAAGAACACATATGGTATGTTGTTGGGGCGCCCTACAGTTGGGTGCCCACTCCTTTGTTTTAGGCATGGACCACTAAGGTAAGCGCACAAAAATTTCTCCTTTTAACCATGGAAATTAGAAGAGAAATTAGGGTGGGGCGGCACAGATGGGAAGAGACCAAGTTTGTTAGGATTCTATCATATAGAGTCGAACAAACTTCAACAACTTTCCATCTATTGATCTGATCCACAGCTTAATGCCATATAGAAAATAGAGGAGAAGGGTGGGCATGCATGATGATCAAGAAGTGAGAGGATTTGTTTTCAAAAATAAGAGAGAAAGGGCATGAGGGGCATGGGATATAGGTGGCGCAAGCAAGATGGATCTTAGTATTATTAGGATTCCATATTTGACTTGGTCAAATATGGTTTCTCAGACCAAATCAAATCAAAAGTAACTCAACCCAATTAAATTAAGCCCTAATCTATTTAAATATTTAATTAAATTATATTAAAATAGTTTTAATTTTAACTTAATTTTTTAATCAAATAAGAAAATTAGGTTGATCCAAGTCCTAGTTGAACTAGAACTAGTTCTTTCTTGCACTTGGCTTATCCAATAAATCAATTGGACTTGATCCAATCAAGCCCAAACCAAATCTAATTAAATCATATTTAATTAAACTTAATCTCAATCCTTTGACTTAATCAAATTAAGTCAATTAGCAATCCAATTGCTAGTTGATCCTCCTGCAATATTTGCACTAGGTTAAACATCAATCGTATTGATCGTTTAATCTTAGAATGATTCTCAATTATTGATCATGTCAGGATTAGTGGTACTCCCAATCCTTGCAAGGCCATCGGAGTAGTCAAGATGTTGGCTCTAGGAGACTAGGATAGGTGTCGTTTTAGGGATAGGATCAGTTTGGTCCTAGGGTGGAGGTTCAGCCCTCTATGGTCATGAGTGTTAGATATATATGCCCTAGAAGCCAGAATTGGCTGACTCTTGTAATACACTTCTAGGGGCAAAATTATAATTTTAACTAAAATTAATAAAATAGATTATTTTCTATCACATATGTGTATTTAGTATCTGTGATACATCCTTTGAGTTAATGGTAATGATAATTCATATTTTTAAGAGTTGAAAATTTAAGACATGAATAATCATTATTAACTTATAAAATGCTTCCGACCATAGGATTATCATAAGGATGGTGATTGATCCGAAAGATTGGTGTATAATCACTTCTCTTTAGTAGATGAGTCTTGAGTCTATGGTGTGGAGACACCAGAGCAAGAGTACAGGTACTCATTAGAGAATGAGGGCACTGAGCGTGACCACCTCGAATAGTCATTAGGAAGTCTAGCTTCTCGTCAATGACTGACTCGATGCCATAGTGGTGCATCTGGTTCTTTGACCTGAGGTGCATCGATAGTTCATCTTGAGGGTGTTATAGTTTGACTACACCATTACTCGGTCTTCTAGCTATATGGAATACTGAGGTGTATGTTGGCTATAGCATGTTCATTGTAGGAACTGGATAGCATCAAGATGGAATCTATCTACCTCGGTGGTAGAGGAGCAACCCTATGATGATCATGAGAATCAAGTCCAAAAGCCCATGGCCATGGTAGAGTGAAATAATAGAAAGAGTTTCTATTTAGGTTTTCACATCAGACTTGAAT
The DNA here is from genome assembly GCA_006176705.1 of Cocos nucifera. Lineage (NCBI taxonomy): Eukaryota > Viridiplantae > Streptophyta > Magnoliopsida > Arecales > Arecaceae > Cocos > Cocos nucifera. The sequence goes on along the minus strand of QRFJ01001670.1, from coordinate 179,693 downwards.
CGAATGATTACATCATATGATAGAGACTAGGATTTGACGAGTTCACCTAAACCCTAATCTGATCGGGGCTCAAGATAGAAGAACTTAATCACATAGGTAGCTGCACCAAGAGGTTCGCATTCAGCTCTGATGGGTTGCCACCATATACTGCTAGGTGCCATTGGTGGATTTTGGGAGCAATTAGAATGATTTAGATGATCGATCATTCTAGCTGTTCGAATCAGAAGAGTTCTGATCCATCGAAAGGAGTTTCGATGATGTCGATGATAGAGATCATGACATATCCCATTACCATACAGAACTGAATTTTACTGGGTCATACAAATAAGGATTTGAATTCGGTGATCATCAATTGAACTGATCTAGTTCAATTGATTTGAATAAGATTCAATTAGGTTCAAGAAAATCATGCTAGCACTCGATTGAACCTAACGTTCTTCTTTTACTATCATAAATAGTTGTCCTAATTGAGCCAAAGGAGTTTGTGCTCGATCAGAGGCCTTCACATGGTCTGATTAGAGCCTGTCCAGGTTAGAAAAGGATTGTCTTATTTTGTAAGATAATACCTACCATTTTTGGTCACCTGCCATTTCTCGTCCTTTGACTTTGGTCAAAAGTTGACCTTTGACCAATCAAATATTGACCATTGATACTTTGACTTTTGTCCACGTGTCGTGCACCTATTAGAGAGCTAGTGGGGGCTTGTCCTCCTACTAGAACCTGGCAAGGAGGAGGGTGCAGACCACCCTTGGCGTGTGCCCAAGCTGGAGGCACCCAGGAGTCCCTATTGGATAGGGACTCCATCTCCTTTTTGGATTCCGATTAGACTTCTCCTAAGAATCAAGTTTGACTGGTCTTAGGCACCATCTAAGGAGGAATCCAAGGGACTCTATTTTCATCAATCAGATTTAGATCTGATTTCATAAAGGGTTGTGATTGGTTGGGAAGAAGGGGAGTTGGATCACGCATAGTCTATAAATAAGACCCTACACCTAACCCAAAGAGCATCGAAAAGAATGGAAAATTCCCACGCCCCAAGGCTGCCTCTCCTCTTCTCCTCCATGCCAAGTCCATCTTCTCCCTCTCCTCTCCATGACCAAAGGAGTTTGGGATCCATGTTGGTGCAATCCAGACTAGAGAAAGGCGACAAAAAGCTAGAAGGCTGCGCTGCTGTAAAGGACAACTGCTGATCTTCGAAAGGTATTTTGAAGATCCTCCAAATTAGATATAGATCTAATTTTTGAATATGTGATAGAGAAGAAGAGGATCTCTAGATCTAGCTCAAGTAAATACCGATAGAGGCCAGGTACTTGCGTGGCTAGATTCAGAACCTTCCACTGCTTACAGGATCATCAACGGATAATAGGATTACCCTATGCTAAGATAAATTAAATTTGATTTAATTTATCTAATTTTTTTTAATTATCAAAATAATTAAGATTAGATCTGAAATATCTTAGATCTGATCTTGATTAAAAATAAAAATTTTTAAAATATATCTCTCAATCTGATCAGATCTGAAAGAACCTGATCCGAAAAATCAGGATTTTTCCTTCAACTGGTATCAGAGCCAAGGTTCTAAAGTATTTAGATCTGATTTTAAATTTATTTTAATTAAAAAATAAAGTAATTTTAGATATCACATGATATATGATCAGATCTAAAATCAAAAAAATTAAAATTAAATAATTTGGGTCTAAGATTAGAAAATATGCATGACTAGGTCTAAAATAGAATAGTTCTATAGAATAGTCTTGCATATTTATAATTTAATTTAATTAAATTATATTTTAGATCTTTTTATTTATTATTTTTTGATATTATAATTATTATAATAACATCTAAAAAATAGTAAATAAAAATTATTTAATTTTAAACATCATATGAGATATGATTGATGCATGTCTAGACTAGTTGTAGAATAGTTCTACATAGTTGTCTAGATTAGAGTTTATTTTGATAAGATCAATTTAAATCTAATTTTTTAGATTATTATGAGATAATTTAGATCTGAAAATATGCATGATTCAATACATGAGATGTATGCAAAATATGCCATGATTAGATCTAATTTGTATATGAGATATATGATATAGATCTAAAATTATTTTGTAGTATTACATGTTCCTGATTAAGGCATTCCTCTTGGCCATCCGGTCATAAGAATGAAGAAGGGTTTAAAGGCCCTCTCTTTCCATCCGATGGGGTGTTCTTATGATGTGTAGGGGTGCTGCGCGTTTGTCCTTAATCAGAAATCCAAAACTTACTTTCTGCAAAATCCTAGATCCTGAAACCCTAGGATTTATTATGCATATTTTATTTATGAACCCTACTTAATTAAGAATTAAGATTATGAAATATTAATTAGATCTAAAATTCGAGAATTTTAGATCTAAGACATATTCATAATACTGGGTTCGGGCTTGGGTAGCTCAATTAGGTCTAAGCGGTTGATCAAATCGAATCAAGAGTTGGTTAGATGGGATCAACAATGCTTAAATTGACCAGCCTAATAGGATTAAGTCTGGGTCAAAATCGAGTCACGATCAAGCAAGACCTAATTAGGCTCAGAGGTTAGAGTCTGGATTGTAGGCTAACCCAATTGGTTCTGACTCAATAATTTGGTGTCTAAGGTAAGTTTGGCACATACGATCGACTGATTTTTAATTAGGAGCTACTCGATCTGAATGCATTCTTGTACGAGTTAATGGCATATCCCTTCCACCGATCTCACTTACCTGGCCATATCTGTTGACTCAGTTCTGATTTGAGGTGGTCAATAATCCTGAGCTAACCCATGCCACTAGGTTAGTCATAATTGTTATGACTATGACAAGTCTAGTTTAATGAGACCTGAATCAATTCTTCCTAAGAAAAGATTAAGTCTGAGGTCTTCCACCATTGTAGATGTGCGGGCCCTTTCCAAGGTTGATTGTTCTCGGCTGGATACAGTGGCTCAGTTGCACCGAGAAGATGCAACCATGTCTATTAGGCATTGGATGCTATGGGCTGGAGGATGAGTTGGGCTCAATATTTTGGATACGGTGAGAGACTCAATTAGGAATCCAGTCTGTGCAAATGGTGGGTCTGACTTAACTAAGGAGTGGATCAATATTTTAGATACGGTGAGATTCATGAATTAGAGACCAAGTTTGGGTGCACCATGATTAGAGAATTATTGAACAAGAGTTGTTCACTCATTGGCTAACCCATCACCAATAACTGTTAGGTGAGGTGATGAGTCAGTTGGTGAGACCGCACCACCCACTAGAAATCATTAATCATGGAGATTTTTGCATCTCTACAGAGGGAGTGTAGGGATCCAAGAAAATAGTGGGAAGCTAATTTATTTAAAAATAAAATTCCTAAATAAATTGGTCAAGTCATAATTACAGTATCTAACTAGAATCTTTGACTCTCTACAGGAAAATGTCTGCGCATCCAACCCATTAGCACGTATCCTGGACACACATAGACTGACCGGGATCAATTATAAAGATTGGCTCAGGAACTATAAAATTATTTTGGATTCTGAGAAGTTAACCCATGTATTGGACCAGGACCCTCCCACCTTACCAGCCCATCCATCCACTGAACAGAGAGCATCTCTGAAAAAATGGATAGACGAAGATAATAAGGCCAGATATTACATGTTGGGCTCGATGTCTGATGAGCTCCAGCGCCAACATGAAGATATCGAGACTGCTCGCCAAATGTTGGCTCACCTGTAGGAGATGTTTGGTGAATAGAGTCGCGCAGCCAAGTATCAAGTCATGAAATGACTTTTTAAGGCTAAGATGCATGATGGGCAGTCAGTCCAAGATCACTGTCTGATGATGATCAAAGACTTGGAAGAGCTTGAGAAGCTCGGTGTGAAGTTAGACTTGGATCTGCAGAACGATATTATTCTGCAATCCTTGACTGATGCATATGGGCAATTCATCATGAATTACCACATGCATAAACTTCAAAATTTCTTGGCCGAATTAATGAATATGCTGGTCACCTGCTGAGCTTTCTATGAAAGGTTCTAAAGGCTCAGTTCTTGCTATGGAACAGACTTCTTCCAAAAGAAAGTCTTTTAGAAAGAAAAAGAAGTCTGCGAAAAAGCAAAAGGTGGAAGAAGCGAAGAAGAAGAAGGCAGAGCCGAAGAAGAAGGCCGATGTCAAAGGAAAGTGTTTCCATTGCAACAACGACGGCCATTGAAAGTGGAACTGCCCTACTTACCTGGCCACCCTTGAAGAACAAGAAGGAAGGTCCTTCTGGAGGTATGCTCGTTATTGAGTCTAACCTTATGGTTTCTTCTGCATCCAGTTGGGTGCTTGACTCTGGTTCTAGTGCTCATCTGTGCACTTCCATGCAGGGTCTTGAGGATAGCAGGAGGCTGAGGGATGGAGACATGATCCTACATGCATGGTAATGGAGCAAGAGTTGCTGCAGTGGCAGTGGAAACATACCCTCTTCGATTACCATCTGGTTTAGACTTAGTTTTGAAAGACTGTTATTATGTGCCTGCAGCTAGCAGGAATTTGATTTCTATTTCATGCTTAGCACTAGAAGGCTATGTGATTACCTTCTTTAAGGACCATTGTAACATTCTTTATGAAAGAAATAAAATTGCAAATGGTTTTCTTATTAACGATCTTTATCAGCTACATATTGATGTATTTATTCTAACTATCGAGCAAAACGTGAATGCCAAACGACCTAGGGATAGTCCAAATGATAGATATCTATGGCACCTGAGATTAGGTCATATAGCAGAAGATAGGATCAACAAATTGGAGAAAAATGGACTATTGAGTCCATTGACTTTCGAGTCATATCCAACTTATGAATCTTATCTTCAAGGCAAAATGACTAAACTCCCTTTTGTTGGACATGGGGAAAGGGCCATAGATCTCCTTGCCCTAGTACATACTGATGTGTGTGGCCCATTTGATGTGTCGGCTAGAGGCAATTTTGTCTACTTCATTACCTTTACTGATGATCTGTCTAGGTATGGGTATGTGTATCTTATGAGACACAAGTCTGAAGCTTTTGAAAAGTTTAAAGAATTAAGACATGAAGTAGAAAAACAAACTGGAAAAACCATTAAGGTTCTTTGATCAGATCGAGGAGGTGAATACCTTAGCCAAAAATTCCTAGACTATCTCAAAGAAAATGCATAGTCTCTCAATGGACTCCACCAAGAACACCTTAACTCAACGAGGTTTCAGAATAGAGAAATCACACTCTATTGGATATGGTCCGATCCATGATGAGCTTCACAGACCTCCCTAATTTTCTTTGGGGACATTCATTGTTAACTTCAATTTATTTACTAAATAGGATTTCCTCTAAGACCGTTCCTACCATACCGTATGAGATATTGCACAGTAAGAAACCAAGTCTGAGTCATCTTAGAATTTGGGGTTGTCCGGCTCATGTCAAAAGACAACAAGCAGACAAGTTAGAGTTTAGGTCCTTCAGAGCTCGATTCATAGGATATCCTAAAGAGTCATTAGGATACTATTTCTACATTTCAGAAGATCACAATGTGATTGTGAGTCGACATGCCATCTTTCTTGAAAAATAGTTTATTCAAGATAGCGGCATTGGAAAGTAGATTAAGCTTGATGAGAAAGTCTCATAAGTACAGCAAGCTAAGGACAATTGGAACCAAATTAGATTGAGCCAATAAGAACACTACCTCCTCCACCTCGTAGATCGAAAAAAGTTTTCCATCCTCCTGAAAGATACTTAGGTATTATTTCAGAAAAAGTAGAGGAAATGTTCCTCGTAGGTAATGGTGCTCATGGTGATGATCCCAAAACCTACAATGAGGCGATATCAGATATCGACTCCGAGAAATGGCTAGAGGCAATGCAGTCAGAAATTGACTCGATGCACTCAAACCAAGTCTGGACCTTGGTAGATCCACCAGAAGGTATAGTACCTATTGGGTGTAAATGGATCTTCAAGAGAAAGATTGGTGTAGATGGGAATGTGGAGACATTCAAGGCTAGACTAGTGGCAAAAGGTTATAGTCAACGCGAAGGCATTGACTATCAGGATACCTTTTCTCAGTAGCTATGCTAAAATCCATCCGCACATTGCTTGCCGTTGCAGCCTATTTGCGATTATGAAATATGGCAAATGGATGTGAAAATGGCATTCTTAAATGGATATCTTGAGGAAGATATCTATATTGAACAGCCGCTAGGTTTCACATCTGGTGATATTGATCACAAGGTTTGCAAGCTGCAAAGGTCCATATATGGACTTAAGCAAGCATCTCGGAGCTGGAACACTCATTTCTATGATGTGATCAAAAAGTTTGGTTTCATCAAAAATGAAGAGGAATCATGTGTCTTCAAAAAGGTCAGTGGGAGCGCTGTTGTCTTTCTTGTACTATACGTGGATGACATCCTCCTTATTGGGAAATGATATTTCCATGTTGACAATAGTCAAAATATGGTTGTCCAAGGAATTCTCCATGAAAGACCTAGGTGAAGCATCCTTTATTCTAGGAATTAAGGTCTATAGGGATAGACCGAATAGGATGCTAGGACTTTCACAGAAGATGTACATAGAGGAAAGTACTAAAGAGGTTTAGTATGGAAAACTCTAAGAGGGGATTAATACCCTTCAGACATGGTATTCATCTTTCCAAGAAGATGTGCCCTAGCACACCTGAGGAAATAGAAGCGCATGAGCAAGATCCCTTATGCTTCTGCAATAGGGAGCCTCATGTATGCCATGCTATGTACACGACCTGATATAGCCCATGCTGTGAGTGTCACAAGCAGATATCAGTCAAATCCTAGGTGAAGAACATTGGACTTCTGTGAAATGTATCCTTAAGTACTTGAGAAGAACTAAGGATATGATGTTGGTCTTTGGTAACGGAGAACTCCAAGTCCAGGGATACATAGACTCGGATTTCATGTCCGATGTAGATGATCGAAAGTCGACATCTGGGAGTCTGTTTGTGTGCAATGGTGGTGCTGTCAGCTGGAAGAGTTCCAAGCAAACCGTGATAGCAGATTCCACCATGGAAGCAGAATATATCGCTGCATCAGAGGTTGCGAAGGAAGCATTCTGGTATAAGAAGTTTGCTGCAGAAATTGGAGTAATGCCATCAGATGCCATTCCTCTATACTGCGACAACAATGGCGCCATAGCCCTTGCTAAGGAGCCGAGGTCTCACCAGAAATCCAAGCATATTGAGCGGCGATACCACCTCATCCTGCGATTATCTCGAGAAGGGTTACGTCGAGGTCAAGAGAGTTGACTCCATAGACAATGTGGCAGACCCGCTTACAAAGCCGTTGGGTCAGCAGAAGATCGAAGCCCAGTCTTGAGAAGATGGGACTTAGACTTGTAGCCAATTGGCTTTAGGACAAGTGGGAGATTGTTAGATATATGTGCCCTAGAAGCCAGAATTGGCTGACACTTGTAATACACTTCTAGGGGCAAAATTATAATTTTGACTATAATCAATAAAATGGGTTATTTTCTATCACATATGTGTATTTAGTATCTGTGATACATCCTTTGAGTTAATGGTAATGATAATTCATATTTTCAAGAGTTGAAAATTTAAGACATGAATAATCATTATTAACTCATAAAATGCTTCCGACCATAGGATCATCATGAGGATGATGATTGATCCGGAAGGTTGGTGTACAATCGCTTCTCTTTAGTAGATGAGTCTTGAGTCTATGGTGTGGAGACACCGGAGCGAGAGTACAAGTACTCGTTAGAGAATGGGCACTGAGCGTGACCACCTCGAGTAGTCATTAGGAAGTCTACCTTCTCGTCAATGACTGACTCGATGCTGCAGTGGTGTGTCTGATTCTTTGACCTGAGGTGCATCGATAGTTCACCTTGAGGGTGTTATAGTTTGACTACACCATTACTCGGTCTCCTAGCCATATGGAACCTTGAGGTGTATGTTGGCTATAGCATGTTCATTTTAGGAACTGGATAGCATCAAGATGGAATCTATCTACCTCAGTGATAGAGGAGCAGCCCTATTATCATCATGAGAATCAAGTCCAAAAGCCCATGGCCATGGCAGAGTTAAATAATAGAAAGAGTTTCTATTTAGATTTTCACATCGGACTTGAATCGAATGATTACATCATATGACAGAGACTAGGGTTTGACGAGTTCACCTAAATCCTAATCTAATCGGGGCTCAAGATAGAAGAACTTAATCACACAGGTAGCTACACCAAGAGGTTCGCATTTAGCTCTAATGGGTTGCCATCATATACTGCTAGGTGTCATTGGTGGATTTTGGGAGCAATTAGAATGATTTAGATGATCGATCATTCTAGTTGTTCGAATTAGAAGAGTTCTGATCCATCGAAAGAAGTTTCGATGATGTCGATGATAGAGATCATGACATATCCCATTACCATACAGAACTGAATCTAATTGGGTCACACAAATAAGAATTTGAATCTTGTGATCATCAATTGAACTGATCTAGTTCAATTGATCTGAATGAGATTCAATTAGGTTCAAGGAAATCGTGCTAGCACTTGATTGAACCTAACGTTCTTCTTTTACTATCATAAATAGTTGTCCTGATTGAGCCAAAAGAGTTTGTGCTCGATCAGAGACATTCACTTGGTCTGACTGGAGTCTGTCCAGATCAGAAAAGGATTGTCTTATTTTGTAAGACAATAGCTACCATTTTTGGTCACATACCATTTCTCGTCCTTTGACTTTGGTCAAAAGTTGACCTTTGACTGGTCAAATGTTGACCATTGATACTTTAACTTTTATCCACATGTCACGCACCTATTGGAGAGCTGATGGAGGCTTTTTCTCCTATCAGAACTTGGGAAGGTGGAGGGCGCACGCCACCCTTGACGTGTGCCTAAGCTGGAGGCACCCAGGAGTCCCTGTTGGACAGGGACTCCATCTCTTTTTTGGATTCCGATTAGACTTCTCCTAAGAACCAAGTTTGACTGATCTTAGGCACCATCTAAGGAGGAATCCAAGGGACTCTATTTCTACCAATCAAATTTAGATCTGATTTCACAAAGGGTTGTGATTGGTTGGGAAGAAAAGGAGTTGGATGATGCATAGTCTATAAATAAGACCCTGCGCCCAACCCAAAGAGCATCGAAAAGAATGGAAAATTCTCACATCCCAAGGCTGCCTCTCCTCTCCTCCTCCATGCCAAGTCCATCTTCTCCTTCTCCTCTCCACGCCCAAAGGAGTTTGAGATCCAAGTTGGTGTAATTCAGACTAGAGAAAGGCAACAGAAAGCTAGAAGGCTGCGCTGCTGCAAAGGACAACTGCTGATCTTCGAAAGGTATTTTGAAGATCCTCCAAATCAGATCCAAATATGATTTTTGGAGATGTGATAGAGAAGAGGATCTCCAAATCTAGCCTGAGTGGATACCGATAGAGGTCACGCACTTGCATGGCTAGATCTAAAACCTTCCGCTGCTTATAGGATCATCAATGGATAATAGGATTATCCTACGTTAAGGTAAATTAAATTTGATTTAATTTATCTAAATTTATTTTAATTATTAAAATAATTAAGTTCAAATATGCAATATCCCAGATCTGATCTGGATCAAAGAGAAAAATTTTTAAAATATATCTCTCGATCTGATCAGATCTGAACAAACCTGGTCCAGAAAATCAGGATTTTTCCTTCAATGAGGCCCTGGTTTATGGGTCTCATGGGGGGCTACTCAGTGCATTCGGACTGGGTTAGCCTTAGGAGTTTTTTTAGGATTAGGGTTTTGGTCCATGTACAGGTATATATATATGTATATTGTAAACCTTAGTAGAAAGAAATAGATCACCATTTTCTCCCACATCTCTTCCTCTCTTTGGTTTCTTCACACGCCAAGGTGCCCTAGGGGCGCGCCTCCAAGCATCGAGGAAGGAGGTGTGCTCCACTCTTCCTTCAACCTCAACCACGTCAAGGGATCTTGCACATCAATTAGTATCAGAGTGATATCGGATAATTTTAGATCAACCATCCGATCGGATTGTGAACTCTAATGTGTGTGACCCCATAAATCTGAACCTAAGCCGATAGCATAGGAACAAATTCCTGTACTAATCGAAGTGACCATCTAGCAATGGTATTCGATGATCGAATAGGTTGAATGTGTAGAACAACATACTTATATCCCATATGGATATATTTTCCATATAATTCATTTCCTTGACCAAAATGCTCGTAGGACACCTCAAAGTTAAACTATCAACTCTGATCAGGCTGTCCACATTGTATTTTAAAATACCAAATCCATCTCATAGATTACCCTGACCAAGATTTTGCTATATTAAAATACAATGATACATTCTTCTCTAACTCTTGGAGTGGTCAATTCCATCTTGATCATACACTGATTTCGCAAGTACTTGACTGTGCCCAGAAGCCTTCTATTACTGAATTAGAAATTCAATTAGTTCGGTACCAAAGCACAGTGAGTTGCTTGCAAGCCACTGAGGTGATCTCAGATCTAAGGGATATTTATACCTATATCCCATCAGAGACATTCTCGATAGCAGAATGCTCTGGAGTTGATCATGTTCAATGATGATGTACCCCTACATCTCACATGTTTGCCATACCAGTGTCTCCACACTTCTTGGTTAAGAGGACAACCAACCTATATGGCATACAGCGAGCTATGCTCGATAGATGCTGTCGTCCTAATTAACAGTCTATCATTTGGTCATGAACAGTTTTAAGGACTAATCGATAAATTCTCTCTTTATCAAATCTAAATAGTCCTAAGGACTTCATCATAATAATAAAGTTCGTTAGAAGATGAAAACTTGCAATAAAAAAATATCAAAAATATATTTTATTAATTAATAAATTAATTATAGTTATAATATAGTAGAACCATCAAAAGATTGATGATTGGCTTTGGTATACATTTTTCAACAACTTTCACTAATTTTGAAGCCACTCGGCATAGTATCTAATATCCATCTTTGACTTATGATTGTCAAACTTCTTTATTGCTAGGGCTTTAGTAAAGGGATCAGTTAGGTTCTTCTTTTCATTGATCTTTTGAAGATCGATGTTACCTAGATCCACAATATCCCGGATCTGATGGAAGCAGTACAGAATGTGCTTCGTCTGCTGGTGTGCCTTTGCTTCCTTTGCCTGAGCTATGGCACCAATGTTGTCGCAGTATAGCAGGATCAGACCATCAAGAAAGGATGCTACTCCAAACTTGGTGATGAACTTTCTCAACCACATAGCTTCCTTCGCAGCATCTAATGCTGCGATATACTCTACTTCACAAATAGAGTCTGCCACAGTATGTTACTTGAAACTCTACCAACAGATGGCTCCATCATTTAGAGTAAAGATATAACCCGACATGCTTCTGCTATCATCATGGTCAGATTGAAAGCTAGAGTTTTTAAACTCCACAAGTTTTAGATCTAACTCACCATAAATCCATTGAACCTTAGTATTTCTCAAATACCTAAGGATGGATTTAACCACTTTTTAGAGATTTTTTCTAGGATTAGATTGGTATCTACTCACTATTCCTAATAAGTATGCCATGTTTGGTCTCGTACATATCATGACGTACATGATAGATCCCATTGTTGAAGCATATAGGACTCTACTCATACGCTCTCTCTCTTTCGAAGTTGCTGGACAATTCTTCTTAGAGAAAGAAATTTTATGGCCTATCAGGAGATAACCCTTTTTAAAATTTTTCATGCTAAACCTCTTCAGTACAGTATCTATATACGTGGGTTAGGATAACTTAAGTATCCATTTAGATCTATCCCTACAGATCTTCATCCCTAGGATATAGGATGCTTCACCCAAGTCCTTCATGGAGAACAGACACTACTACAAAAATGGCCTATGGCAGTGCTTACTATGGCAGTGGTTTTCGAAACCACTACCATAGCACCTACGGCAGTGATTTTTGTTAACCGCTGCTATAGGTCAGACCTATAGCAGCGATTTTTGTTAACCGCTGCTATATGCTATAGGTCCGACATATAGCAGTGGTTAACGAAAATCGCTGCCATCGATCGAACCTATAGTAGCGGTTACAAAAAATCACTGCCATAGGTCGACCTATAGCAGTGGTTCATTGTAACTGCTGCCATAAGTCGGACCTATAGCAGCGGTTAATAGGAACCGCTGCTATAATCTGATTTATGGCAGTGGTTAATTATAACCGCTACCATATATATATATATTTTAAATATTATATAATTTTAAAATTTAATATCCATCTTCACTATTTATTATCTAAATAATTATCATTAGAGTATCATAGTAAAAAATCACCTTGATTTGATGGTCCTAGCTTCATCGATCAAAAAAATTTTATTTTGACGACCATGAACGATGATGCGATGATCTAATAGATGGAAACCTTTGATGGATCCAAAAATCTGCAATGATGATCTCAATGACGTTTGTAGCATACTATCAAAATTTTACTTCAATCGAATATCGTTATCTTGGTCAATTTAGTATAGGTTAGTTTTGACCGTTAAATGATAAATGATTGATCAAAGGACCAAACGATGTCTAATTATGAGATAATTTTTTTTATAAATAATCTTTGCTACTATTTTAATCATTTTTTATGGTAGTGATTATAAAATTAAACTCGTGAGATGAAGAACGATCTAAAACTATACATCTCCTGATAACCATTCCGAAACGTCATTGGTTGTTGTGCTCGTGCTTTTGCAATATCCGCTTAACATGAACAGTTTATATGAAAATGATTTAAATTTTACTATCATCACCATATAAAATATTTAAAATTATAATAAAGATTATTTAACTAAAAAAATATCTCATAATTGAACATCGTTTAATCCTTCGATCGCTTGTTTCTAATTTAACGATCGAAATCATTTCATACTAAATTGACCATGATAACGATATCTGATTGAAGTAAAACTTTGATAGTATGCTACAAACATCATCGAGATCATCATTGCAAGTTTTTGGATCCATCGAAGATCTCCATCAATCAGATCATTGCATCATCATTCGTGATCGTCGAAATCAAATTTTTCTGATCGATGAAGCTAGGGCCATCAAATCAAGGCGATCTTTTGTGATGATACTCTAATGATAATTATTTAGATAATGAATGGTGAAGATGGACATTAAATTTTAAAATTATATAATATTTATAAAAAATAAGAAAAAAATTATTTTTCACCTATGGCAGTGGTTATCAAAAACTGCTGCTATAAATCTATGGTAGCGGTTATAGAACTGCTATCATAGATCTATGGCAATGATTTTGGATAATCGTTGTCGTAGATCTATGGCAGCGGTTCGATAACCGCTACCATAGATCTATGGCAGCAGTTCGATAACCGCTGTCGTAGGTTAGGTTAAAAATTCCTAAATTTTTTCTTCCCTCTTATGCGCGCTCAATCTTTCTCGCCCTCTCTCTCCCCCTCCTCTTTGTTGTTGATGATGCTCCTTCCCCCCGACCGGCATCGCCCCTCCTCCCCCCGACTGGTGTCGACCCTCCTCCCCCCTCGACCAGCACCGTCCCTCCTCCCGCTCCGACCAGTGTCGCCTCTTCTTCCCCTGGTCGCTACGCCCTCCTTCCTCCTCCTCTTCAACCCTACCATCCTGGCCGCCCTCCCGCCACCCGCCACCCCAACTCGGGCCCCCATCCCTCATCTGACCCTCCTCGGCCCTAGTGAAACACTCCTCTGGCGAACCTCCATCCGACCTCCCTTGGGCCCTCATGAAACCCCCCTCCAATAAACCTCTCCATCCTCACTTGGACCCATGAACCCCACCCCCCCACCCTCCATCCGACCCTCCTCGGTCTCAACAACCCCCTCTCTAACGAACCCCCATTGACCCTCCTTCGACCCTCATGAAATCCACCCCACACCTCCATCACCATTCTACTCCTCCAATCGAGTGCGAAGCCTCCTTCAGCCTCCTCATCATACCCCCCTCCCTTGGCCCCATCTTCGGCTGCCCTTCTCTTCTTTTTACTCTTTTTCTCTCTTCTCTATCTCACTATCTTGCTTTTATTTTGCAGATTACCTCTAGTTACCATCGTCCTCTCTAGCATCGTCACCGACGACCCTCAGAGCTTTCGGTGCGATCCACTCTCTATAGTCGTAGGTATAATTTTTTTAATTTTATAGTATTTTATTAATCATGAATATTTATAATAATTTATAGAATATTTTATAAATAATTATTTATAAATATTATTAAATATATTATATATTATATTTTAATATTATAATTATATTACATGCATAATTTTTGGATCGTGCCGTGGCGATAGCCTTGGGCCTGTCAATTGATTGGATTTAGATCGAAATCTAGATATTCAGATCCAGACCCAATTTTAATTACTGGTACCGGATCCAAACCTGAACACCCGATGGATCTGTACTTCAGAGAGAAAAGGGAGGGATCGGCATCGTCAATTGGGAGGGAGGGGGTTCGGTCCCGCCATCATTGGGAAGGGGGGGGTCCAGCCTCACCCGATGAGGGAGATCAAGAGAGGGAGAGTGGGAGATCGAGAGAGCGAGAGGAGGAGGGGGTCTGGCCTCGCTGCATCACTGGAAGGGATGGGGTCTGGCCTTGTTGGTGAGGGAGATCGAGAGTGTGAGAGAGAGAGGGATGGGGTCCGACCTCACCGATGAGAGAGATCGAGAGAGGGAGAGAGGAAGATTAAGAGATGGAAAAGCTGGGAGGGAGGGTTCGGCCTCACCACCATCGTTGGTGAGAGAGATTGAGAGAGGGAGAGAGGGAGAGAGGGAGTGATCGAGGGGATGGCACACAATCAAGCCAGCTCAGATGCACAACCGAGCGGACTCGGGCCATGATCGAGTCGGCTGGAGGAGGACCTTAGCTGGATGTTTCAAGCATGGAGTCGGTTGTCTCAAGCATGGAGCTATCTCAACTTTCGAGCAAATAGAATTTGATATGTCATGATGTTATATTAATTAATGTTCATTAACGTTGCAGGTCACGATGGCACCAAAATGCCATTTAGCTTTTACCCCTGCCTCTTGGTGGGTTACGTGTAGTTCAGCATCCGAGGAGCAGTCGGAGCATACTCCATCCACCTTGGCATTGGCTACTTAGGGACCTTCACTGTTAGCATCTACTCCACTGGCGGCATCTACTCCACCGGCGGCTGAGCCTCTACCATTGCAGGCATCTTAGTGTATGTTTTTATTATATTAGCACAACTTTATTTTTTATATAGTATTCGTACACTTATATATTTGCATAACATATTTGCATTGCAGGTGCATCATCCAGCTGGACATTTTGCAGTCCCACATGTATGACACACGCGTGGAACTACCAGCAACAGGTGATGGTGTAGTATGATGTGGAGTGGACGCTGGTAGCGAAAATCGCATGGGAGATGCATTCCTTTTTTGGAGTGCTTGTGAGACGGTCGGACATCATTTCCGTAGAATCCAGAGATTGGCATTTGATGGATGCTACCATCAAAGACTGGATATGGGAGAAGATATGGATAAGTACGTACATCTTAGTTATATTTATGTATTTTATATGTTTATATGATAGATTAAAATAATTTTATAACTGATTTTTGATAAATTTGTGCAGAGGAGATACAACTTCCCCCATCATGAGAGGGCTCGAGATGCCCGACTGAAGAAGATCAGGAAGTTATACTAGGGTTACAAGGTCAAGCTCCACAAAGGATGGCTCGAGCACCGACGAGACACTCTAAAGGAGCTTGTTCCCTGGATACAAGACTGTCCTTCGAGTCAGTGGGAGAGGATGGTTAGACACTGGAGGAGCTAAAAATTCGAGGTAAAATTTTTAACTTTTGAATTTTTCAATATGCTTAAAGTTTTATTTAAATATTTTTTAAATATTTATTATTTATTTGAATACTTGTTAGGCTACCTTCCGTCAGAACCAAAAGAACCATGTAGCCTAAGAGTATACGCACGCTCTAGGCCGCGAGTCTATGGCTAGTTGTATGCATAGAGAGGTAATTAATTCTAAATCTTACTAGATAAATTAAATTCATATTTTTTATCTTTTTTTTGATAAATTTATTCTTTGTTATAGCTGATAAGAGATGGAGTGATTGTTAGATATGTGTGCCCTAGAAGCCAGAATTGGCTGACACTTGTAATACACTTCTAGGGTAAAATTATAATTTTGACTATAAATAAGAAAATGTATTATTTTCTATCAGGTATGTGTATTTAGTGTCGGTGATACATCCCTTGAGTTAATGGTAATGATAATTCTAATTTTCAAGAGTTGAAAATTTAAGACAAGAATTTTCATTATTAACTCATAAAATGCGCCTGACCGTAGGATCATCATGAGGATGGTGATTGATCCGAAAGGTTAGTATACAATCGCTTATTCATAGTAGATGAGTCTTGAGTCTACGGTATAGAGATACCAGAGTGAGAGTATAGGTACTTATTAGAGAACGTGGATACTGAGCGTGACCACCTCTAGTAGTCATATGGAAGTCTACCTTCTCGTCGATGACTGACTCAAAGCTGCAGTGGTATGTCTGGTTCTTTGACCAGAGGTGCATCGGCAGTTCACCTTGAGGGTGTTGTAATTTGACTACACCATGACTCGATCTTCTAGCCACTCGGAACCCTGAGGTGTATGTTGGCTATAGCATGTTCATTGTAGGAATTGGATTGCACCAAGATGGAATCTATCTACCTCGGTGGATGAGGAGCAGCCCTATGATAATCATGAGAATCAAGTCCATAAGCCTATGGCCATGGTAGAGAGTGAAATAATAGAAAGATTTTCTATTAAGGTTTTCACATCGGACTTGAATCAAATGATTAAATCATATGATAGAAATTAGTGTTTGACAAGTTCACCTTAATCCTAATCTGATCGGAGCTCAAGATAGAAGAACTTAATCACATAAGTAGCTGCACCGAGAGGTTCATTTTCAGTTTTGATGGATTGTCACCATATACTGCTAGGTGTCACTGGTGGATTTTGGGAGCAATTAGAATAATTTAGATGATCGATCATTCCAGTTGTCTGAATCAGAAGAGTTTTGATCCATCGAAAGAAGTTTCGATGATGTTGATGATAGGGATCACGACATATCCCATTACCATACAGAACTAAATCTAACTGGATCACACAAACAAGAGTTTAAATCTAGATATCATCAATTGGACTAACCAAATTCAAATGATTTGAATTAGATTCAATTAGGTTCAAGGAAATCATGCTAGCACACGATTGAACCTAACATTCTCCTTTTTCTATCATTAAAAGTTGTCTCGACTAAGCCAAATGAGTTTGTGCTCACTCAAGTATCTTTACCTGGTCTGACTGAAACTTGTCCAGATCAGAAAAGGGTTATTTTAATTTATGAGATAAATTTGAGATAACACCTGCCATTTTCCATCACCTGCTAATTCTTGCCCTTTGACTTTGGTCAAACATTGACCTTTGATCCTTGGACATCTGCCCATATGTCATGCACTTATTGGAGAGTAGCTAGGGGCTTGTCCCCTCACTAGAATTTGGAAAGAAAGGGGTGCATGCCTAGGATGGCGTGCACCCATGGATAGGGATGCCTGGAGTCCCATACAGATGGGACTCTAGGTTGCTTCTTGGATTCAAACTAGGTAACCCTCACCTATAGACTTTGACCAGTATTAGGTGCCATCTAAGAATGAATCTGTGGGTCTCTCATTTGATTGGATCAGGTGATGTCATCCCACCAATTAGATTTAGATCTAATTGCACGAAGCAACATGATTGGCCAGGGTGATGTGGCACTACATGGTGCAGTAGGGTCTATATAAAGACCTATCTGTGCCCAACTTTGATAGAACATTCTCATAGCCGCCCCCCAAGGCTGCCCCTCTCCCTCTTCCATGCCACCTTCCTGATAATCTCTATCCTCTCCACGCCCAAGGAAGCTAGGCCTTCAGTTTGGTGTGATCTAGGCAAGAAAAGGCTGACAACAAAGAAAGAAGGCAGCACTACTGCAGAGATGACTGCTGATCTTCAGAAGGAATTTTGAAGATCCTCCAAATTAGATTCAGATCTAATTTTTTAAGACATGATAAAGAAAGAGAAGATCTCTAGATCCAGCCTAAGTGGATACTGATAGAGGTCAGGCATTTGCATGGATAGATCTAGAACCTCAGGCTACCAACAGATCATCAACGGATAATCGGATTACCCATATCAAGGTAAAACTAATCTTGATTTAATTTAATTTAATTTTTTTATTCATCAGATCATAAAATTATATTTGAAAAGTGTTAGATTTGATTTGGATCTAAGAAGAATTTTTTGAAATATTCCTCTTGATCCAATCAAATTTGAACGAACCTGATCCGAAAAATCTAATTTTTTCCTTCAGTGATGCCCAGCCGTAGCGAGATCTTCCGATTCAGTCGCACGGACAAGACGGGCAGATCGATGAATGCTGTGATTGGGCATATTTTTGTAAGTACTAAATATATTAGTATATATGATTAGTATTATAGTATTTTTTATAAAATTTTATATTAATTTATAATTACAGGATCTGTTAGATGTGCTCGCAAGCGAGGGCAAGGATACCTCTAGGCCCCATGACGATCTGTCTCAGATCTTGGGGCCTGAGCACTCTAGGAGGATCCGATGTAGGCCCGGACATACGTCGAGGAGCTACTAGTTCGAGGCGAGCATCTCCTTACAGATTTTTGGTGTCGTCAGCTGGGAGGAGCTTGAGGAGGCATTGGCACGGGCAGATCATGCTACGACGTGGGCAGATTGGGCTGAGGATTGTGCATCTCATCTGGAAGGCATCGTGAGACACATGATGTCAATGCTCAGTGCATGTTTTGGAGTCACGAGCTTTGAGGATATGTTGGTCCGCATTTCAGCTCCAGCTCTAGCTCTAGCTCTAGCTCCAGCTCTGGCTCTGGCTTCGGCTCTAGCACCAGCTCCGGTTCTGATTTCTGATGACGATGATGATGATGATGATGTAGATTTAGGAGAATTTTGATGTATTTTATTTTTTAAAAAAATATTGTAATAAATTTTATTCGATAATAAAATTTTAATATTTCAAAATAATTTTTATATTTATTATATTTTCTTATATTATATCTCTATATTTATCAGGTAAAATATATAAAAAAATAAAAATTTTATTTTTTTAATTATTCAAGATCTATGGTAGTGGTTTTATAACCACTGCCATATCCATGCCAATCACTCCTAAAGGTCCGGTGCCAATCGCTACACTAGACCTATAGTAGCGGTTAAGAAATTGCTGCTATAGATTATCTATGATAGCGGTTATGTAACCACTGCTATAGATATTCTATGGTAGCGGTTACATAACTGCTGCGATAGGTCAATCTACATAATCACTGTCATAGATATTCTATGATAGCGGTTACATAACCGCTGCGATAGATCGATCTATTGCAGCGATTTATAAACTATTGCAATAGGCCATCTATAGCAGTTGTTCTAACAACTGCTGTAACAACCGCTACCATAGAGCTACGATGATGGTTGCAGTAGCAATGGTTAGAAAACTGCTGCCATAGCCTATGGCAGCGGTTTTTTGGGCTACGATAGCGGTTACAAACCACTGTCGTAGCCCTTTTTTGTAGTAGTTAGAGATGACAACCAAACTATTATTTTCTATAGTGTGGGGATGTCATTTCCGATTAAGAGAATGTCATCCACTACAAGATAAGAAATACCACTACTGGACTGTTTGTCCATTTGTAAATGTAGGACTCTTTTTCATTCTTAACGAAGCCATATGTTTTGATCACCTTATCAAAATGCATGATCCAACTTTGAGATGCCTACTTCAATCCATAAATGGATCTCTAAAGCTTGCACATCTTGGACTCATCTATGAATGTGAACCCCTTAAGTTGTATCATATACACCTCTTCGATTAGCTCTCCATTCAGGAAAGCTATTTTCACATGCATTTGCCAGATCTTATAATCTAGATGGATAGCTATCGCAAGCATTATCCAAATGGATTTGAGCATTGCCACAGGAGAGAACGTCTCATCATAGTCAATACCATAATATTGACGATATCCCTTAGCAATCAGACAAGTTTTATAGGTCTCCATCTTTTCATCTACGTCCCTTTTTCTTTTAAAGATCCACTTACACCCAATGGATTTAATCCCTTCGGATGGGTCAACCAATGTCTACATATTGTTGACCTTCATGGACTCCATTTTGGATTTCATAGCCTCAAGCCTTTTCTCGAAATCAGATCTCTGCATAGCATCCACATAGGTGATCGGATCCTCATCATTCTCATTGAGTTTGATGGGATCACCATCTTAGACTAAGAAATTGTAGTATCTATCCAGATGATGTGGTGCTCTACCAGATCATCTTAATGGTGAAGGTACACTGGGCACCAAATTTGATCTAATTAAATCTAACTCAGGTTCAGCTAAAGATGTCAATTTTTCTACCTATTGAACTTTATCAAGTTCAATATTAGAGGCAACAGTTCATTTACCAAGAAACTTCTTTTCTAAAAAGGTTGTCTTAAGGCTGACAAACACCTTTTGTTCATCAGCATCATAGAAATAGTATCCTTTGGTCTCTTTTGGATATCCTATGAATGTGCATTTATCAGACCTAGGTCCATGTTTATCTGTAACTAACTATTTGACATAAGCTAGGCACCCCTAAATCCTAAGATGTGAAAGTGTTGGTTTACACCCTGTCCATATTTTATATGGAGTCTTAATTATAGACTTACTTGGAATCCTATTTAACAGATAGTAAGCCAATTCGATTGCATATCCCTAGAAGGATATCGACAAGCTGGCAAAACCTATCATGGATTAGACCATGTCTAATAGAGTTCGATTCCTCATTTCAGACATACCATTATGCCGTACTGTTTCTGGAGGAGTCCATTAGGAGAGAATCTCATTCTCTTCTAGATATGTGAGAATCTCACCGAAAAGGTATTTTTCTCTTCGGTTAGACCGAAGAGTTTTAATACTTTTTTTAGTTTATTTTTCTACTTTACTTTGGAATCATTTGAATATTTTAAATGAATTCGACTTATGTTTTATCAGATGACATATCCATATCTAGATAGATCATCTATGAAAGTGATGAAGTAGAAATATCCATCTTTGGCACCTATGCTCATTGGTCCACATACATCAGTATATACTAGACCTAAGAGCTCATTGGCTCTCTCATCTTTTTCAGTAAAAGATAACTTAGTCATTTTACCAAGAAGACATGACTCATAGGTTGGAAGTGATTCACAATCACTGACTTTGAGGATTCTCTCTTGAGTCAATCTATTTATTCTATTCTTATTTATATGACCTAGCCTATGGTGCCATAAGTAGATATCTGACACCCTATCTAATGTAGGGTACTTGCTAGTTGAATAGACTACATTAATAGGTTGTGATAATATATACACATCATTGATCAAATATCTAAAGAAAATAGTAATACTATTCATAATGATATTATAAAACTATTTTTTATTAAAATTTCATAATTATTTTTTGCTAGAAGGCCTACAAAAATGACATTTAAAAAAAAAAATTGGATAGAAATGACAATCATCAAGAACAATAGTATATGACTCAAATATAAGTTTCAAGATTCTAAAAGTTAGAACTAGAACTAATCTTTCATCTCCAACATTCAGGAACCTCTCGCCTTGCTCGAATCTCCTACTGACCTGCAACCCCTACAATGAATTATAAATATGGTAAGAGCTATCGGTATCCAATACCCAGTCAATAATATCATAAATAGAGAAATTACAAGGAGTTATCAGGTAAATACCTTGTCCAGTAATAGCTTGCTTTTTTCTCTGGCTATTTGAATCCAAGGAGGCAATGTACTAAGGATAGTTTCTCTTTTAGTGCCCCAGCTTCTTGCAAAAGAAGCATTCAACTTGACTCTTATCGGGCTTGATCTTCCTGGCCCTGCATAGATGTCCTAGCCTAAACTTGCACCATCTTGCCCTTCTTCTTCTTGTTGTTCTTCTTTCCTTTCCTAAAGGGTTGAGAACTAGAAGATGAACCTTCCACTAAGTTCATCGACTCCTTGTGGAGTTGGTGAACTTTTTCAAAGTTCTGAAGCAACCCCAGTAACCCATGGTAGTCTACTTCAGGCTTTGTTATTCTGAAATGAGTGAGGAATGGGAGATAGGACTTGGGCAATGAGTTTAGTAATTGCATCTTTTTCAAGCTATTTATGTAAGAAAAGCCAAGCTTGCTCAATCGCTCTATCAGCTCGATCATGTATAGTACATGATTAGTGATAGAGGCTCCATCCCACATCCTGACATTGAAGATGGCATAATTAGTCTTGTGCCTTTAAACATCATCGGATGTGCCAAAAGAATCCTCCAACACTTGAAGCATATCTTTTGGCTAAGCCATCTCAAATCTACGACTGAACTCATTACTCATGGCAGCCAGCATAATGCAGCATACCATGGTTTGATCACTGAACCACTTTTGATAAGTATCTTTGATTGTTTCATGTGCCTTAGCAGTTGGCTCCTCAGGTGCAGGATCCGTCAACACATATAGGATCTGTTCATGCTCCAGGACTATCTTCAACTTTTGATACTAGCTGTCGAAGTTGGGTCCCACCAATTTATTATTATCCAATAATGATCGGAGCAATAGGAAAGTGGCCATATCTTCATAATAGAAAACCATAACCTAATTAATAATTGTTTCGCTAAACCAAAAGATTTGGACTTTAGTCAAAAGGTTCTTTCACTATTTTATTCGAATTGGTAGCCTCTACTTTCAATTCGAGGAATTACCCTAATTTCTTAGTAGGTACTAGAATTCACATTGACTGCATATGAGCCCAACTTTGGTTGGCCAACCCATGAACATCTAAGGATAGATTTATAATCAATTATTTTTTTAAATAATTTTTAGTAATTAAATTTTTGCCCTAGTCTCTAATCAGTAGGCTTTGGCCTCTACTAAAAAGGTCCGATTAGGTCCAACTATTAACATGACCATACTTGGTCCATCATGAAGAAAAATCTTGATTTTTCGAATTAGATTAATTCAGATCTGATCAGATCAAGAGATATATTTCAAAAATTTTTCTCTTTGATCCAGATCAGATCTCAAATATTTCAGGTCTGAGTTTTATTATTCTAATAATAAAAATAGAGTATAGATAAATTAAATCATATTTAATTTACCTTATTGTAGGATAATCCTATTATCCATTGATGATCCTATATGCAGCGGAAGGTTCTGGATCTAGCCACACAAGTGCCTGGCCTATACCGATATCTACTCGGGTTAGATCTAGAATCCTCTTCTTCTCTATCATGTCTCCAAAAATTAGATCTGGATCTAATTTGGAGGATCTTCAAAATACCGTTTGAAGATCAGTAATTGTCCTTTGTAGCAGTGCAGCCTTCTAGCTTTCTGTCGCTTTTTTTTCATCTAGATTGCACCAACTTGGATCCCAAACCACTTTGGGCATGGAGAGGAGAGGGAGAAGATGGGCTTGGCATGGAGGAGGAGCAGAGAACCAGCCTCGGGGTGTGGGATTTTCAATTGATTTCAGATACTCCTTGAGTTGGGCGCAGGGTCTTATTTATAGACTATGCATGATCCAACCTCCTCTTCTTCCCAACCAATCATAATCCTTTATGAAATTAGATCTAAATCTAATTGGTTGGAATAGAGTCCCTTGGATTCCTCCTTAGATGGTGCCTAAGATCAGTCAAACTTGATTCTTAGGAGAAGTCTAATCGAAATCCAAAAAGGAGATGGAGTCCCTATCCAACAGGGACTCCTGGGCCCCTCCAGCTTGGGCACACGCCAAGGGTGGCATGCGCCCTTCTCCTTGCCAGGTTCTGGCAGGAGGACAAGCCCCCACCAGCTCTCCAATAGGTGCATGATATATGAACAAAAGTCAAAGTGTCAATGGTCAACATTTGACCAGTCAAAGGTCAACTTTTGATCAAAGTCAAAGGATGAGAAATGGTAGGTGACCAAAAATGGCAGGTATTGTCTTACAAAATAAGACAATCCTTTTCTAACTTGGACAGGCTCCAGTCAGACCAGGTGAAGGCCTCTGAATGAGCAGAAACTTCTTTGGCTTAGTCAGGATAACTATTTATGATAGTAAAAGAAGAACATTAGGTTCAATCGAGTGCTAGCATGATTTTCTTAAACCTAATTGAATCTCATTCAGATCAATTGAACTGAATCAGTTCAATTGATGATCACCGGATTCAAACCCTTATTTGTGTGACCCAGTTAGGTTCAGTTCTGTATGATAATGGGATATGTCATGATCTCTATCATCGACATCATCGAAACTTCTTTCGATGGACCAGAACTCTTCTAATTCGAATAGCTAGAATGATCGATCATCTAAATCATTCTAATTGCTTCCAAAATCCACCAGTGACACCTAGCAGTATATGGTGGCAACCCATCAGAGTTGAATGTGAACCTCTTAGTGCAGCTACCTATGTGATTAAGTTCTTCAATCTTGAGCCCTAATTAGATTAAGGTTTAGGTGAACTCGTCAAACCCTAGTCTCTGTCATATAATGTAATCATTCGATTCAAGTCCGATGTGAAAACCTAAATAGAAACTCTTTCTACTATTTCACTCTGCCATGGCCATAGACTTCTGGACTTGATTCTCATGATCATCATAGGACTGCTCCTCTATCACTGAGGTAGATAGATTCCTTCTTGATGCAATCCAGTTCCTACAATGAACATGCTATAGCCAACATACACCTCAGGGTTTCGTTTGGCTAGGAGACCAAGTTATGGTATAGTCAAACTATAACACCCTCAAGGTGAACTATCGATGCACCTCAGGTCAAAGAATCAG
This sequence comes from Cocos nucifera, assembly GCA_006176705.1. Classification (NCBI taxonomy): domain Eukaryota; kingdom Viridiplantae; phylum Streptophyta; class Magnoliopsida; order Arecales; family Arecaceae; genus Cocos; species Cocos nucifera. Next base: position 154,802 of record QRFJ01001670.1, on the reverse strand, counting down.
ACACACCACTACAGCATCAAGTCCATCATTGACGAGAAGATAGACTTCCTAATGACTACTCGAGGTGGTCACGCTTAGTGCCCTTGTTCTCTAACGAGTACATGTACTCTCACTCCGATGTCTCCACACCGTAGACTCAAGACTCATCTACTAAAGAGAAGCGATTGTACACCAACCTTTCGGATCAATCATTATCCTCATGATGATCCTATGGTTGGGAGCATTTTTTGAGTTAATAATGATTATTCATGTCTTAAATTTTCAACTCTTGAAAATATGAATTATCATTACCATTAACTCAAAGGATGTATCACAGACACTAAATACACATATGTGATAGAAAATAATCCATTTTATTGATTTTAGTCAAAATTATAATTTTGTCCTTAGAAGTGTATTGCAAGTGTCAGCCAATTCTGGTTTCTAAGGCACATATATCTAACAATCTCTCACTTGTCCTAAAGCCAATTGGCTACAAGTCTAAGTCCCATCTTCTCAAGGTGGGCTTCAATCTTCTGCTGGCCTAATGGCTTTGTAAGCGGATTTGCCACATTGTCTGTGGAGTCGACTCTCTTGACCTCGACGTAATCCTTCTCGAGGTAATCGCGGATGAGGTGGTATCACCGCTCAATGTTCTTGGATTTCTGGTGAGACCTCAGCTCTTTAGCAAGGGCTTTGGCGCCATTATTGTCGCAGTATAGAGGAATGGCATCTATGGCATTACTCTGATTTTTGCAACAAACTTCTTGTACCAAAATGCTTCCTTTGCAACCTCTGATGCAACGATACATTCTGCTTCCATGGTGGAATCTGCTATCACGATTTGCTTGAAACTCTTCCAGCTGATAGCGCCACCATTGCACACAAACAGACTCCTAGATGTCGACATTCTATCATCTACATCGGACATAAAATCCGAGTTTGTATATCCCTAGACTTGGAGTTCTCCGTTACCAAAGACCAACATCATATCCTTAGTTCTTCTTAAGTACTTAAGGATACATTTCATAGAAGTCCGGTGTTCTTCACCTAGATTTGACTGATATCTGCTTGTGACACTCACAGCATAGGCTATATCAGGTCGTGTACATAGCATGGCATACATGAGGCTCCCTATTGCAGAAGCATAAGGGATCTTGCTCATGCATTCTATTTCCTCAGGTGTGCTAGGGCACATCTTCTTGGAAAGATGAATACTATGTCTGAAGGGTATTAATCCTCTCTTAGAGTTTTCCATACTAAACCTCTTTAGTACTTCCTCTATGTACATCTTCTGTGAAAGTCCTAGCATCCTATTCGGTCTATCCCTATAGATCGTAATTCCTAGAATAAAGGATGCTTCACCTAGGTCTTTCATGGAGAATTCCTTGGACAACCATAATTTGACTGTCGTCATCATGAAAATATCATTCCCAATAAGGAGGATGTCATCCACATACAGTACGAGGAAGACAACAGCGCTCCCACTGACCTTTTTGAAGACACATGGTTTTTCTTTGTTTTTTATGAAACCAAACTTTTTGATCACATCATTGAAATGAGTGTTTCAGCTCCGAGATGCTTGCTTAAGTCCATATATGGACCTTTGCAGCTTGCAAACCTTGTGATCAGTATTACTAGATGTGAAACGTAGTGGCTATTCCATATAGATATCTTTCTCAAGATATCCATTCAAGAATGTTGTTTTCACGTCCATTTGCCATATTTCATAATCAAAATAGGCTGCAATGGTAAGCAATGTGCAGATGAATTTTAGTATAGGCACTGGGAAAAAGGTATCCTGATAGTCAATGCCTTCGCGTTGACTATAACCATTTACCACTAGTCTAGCCTTGAATGTCTCCATATTCCCATCTACACCAATCTTTCTCTTGAAGATCCATTTACACCCAATAGGTACTATACCTTCTGATGGATCTACCAAGGTCCAGACTTGGTTCGAGTGCATCGAATCAATTTCTGACTGCATTGCCTCTAGCCATTTCTCGGAGTCGATATCTGATATCACCTCGTTGTAGGTTTTGGGATCATCACCATGAGCACCGTTACCTATGAGGAACATTTCCTCTATGTCCTCTGAAATAATACCTAAGTATCTTTCAGAAAGATGGAAAACTCTTTCCGATCTACGAGGTGGAGGAGGTAGTGTTCTTATTGGTTCAACCTGATTTGGTTCCAATTAGTTCTTAGCTCATTGTACTTGTGAGACTTTCTCATCAAGCTTAATCTGCTTTCCAATGCCACTGTTTTGAATAAACTATTTTTCAAGAAAGATGGCATGTTGGCTCATAATCACATTATGATCTTCTGAAATGTAGAAATAGTATCCTAATGACTCTTTAGGATATCCTATGAATCGAGCTCTGAAGGACCTAAAATCTAACTTGTCCGCTTGTTGTCTTTTGACATGAGCCGGACAACCCCAAATTTTGAGATGACTTAGACTTGGTTTCTTACCGTGCCATATCTCATACGGTGTGGTAGGAACGGTTTTAGAGGAAACCCTATTCAGCAGATAAATTGAAGTGAACAATGAATATCCCCAAAGAAAATCAGGGAGGTCTTTGAAGCTTATCATGGATCGGACCATATCCAATAGAGTCCGATTTCTCCATTTTGAAACACCATTGAGTTGAGGTGTTCTTGGTGGAGTCCATTGAGACACTATGCCATTTTTCATGCGATAGTCTAGAAATTCCTAGCTAAGGTATTCACCTCCTCGATCTAATCGAAGAATCTTAATGGATTTTTTAGTTTATTTTTCTACTTCATGTCTGAATTCTTTGAACTTTTTAAAAGCTTCAGACTTGTGTCTCATAAGATACACATACCCCATACCTAGACAGATCATCAATAAAGGTAATGAAGAAGATGAAATTGCCTCTAGCCGGCACATCAAATGGGCCGCACACATCAGTATGTACTAGGGCAAGGAGATCTGTGGCCCTTTCCCCATGTCCGACAAAAGGGAGTTTAGTCATTTTGCCTTGAAGATAAGATTCACAAGTTGGATATGACTCAAAAGTCAACAGACTCAATAGCCCATTCTTCTTCAATTTGTTGATCCTATCTTCTGCTATATGACATAATCTCAGGTGCCATAGATATCTATCATTTGGACTATTCCTTGGTCATTTGGCATTCATGTTTTGCTCGATAGTTAGAATAGATACATCAATATGTAGCTGATAAAGACCGTTAATAAGGAAACCATTTGCAATTTTATTTCTTTCATAAAGAATGTTACAACGGTCCTTAAAGAAGGTAATCACATAGCCTTCTAGTGCTAAGCATGTAACAGAAATCAAATTTCTGCTAGCTGTAGGCACATAATAACAGTCTTTCAAAACTAAGTCTAAACTAGATGGTAATCGAAGAGGGTATGTTCTCACCACCACTGCAGCAACTCTTGCTCCATTACCGATGCATAGGATCATGTCTCCATCCCTCAGCCTCCTGCTATCCTCAAGATCCTGCATGGAAGTGCACAGATGAGCACTAGAACCAGAGTCAAGCACCCAATTGGATGTAGAAGAAACCATAAAGTTAGACTCAATAACGAGCATACCTCCAGAAGGACCATCCTTCTTGTTCTTCAGGGTGGCCAGGTAAGTAGGGCAGTTCCCACTTTCAGTGGCCATCACTGTTGCAATGAAAATACTTTCCTTTGGCAGTGGCTTTCATTTTTGGCTCTGCCTTCTTCTTCTTTCCTCCTTCCACTTTCTGCTTTTTCACAGACTTCGTTTTCTTTTCATAAGATTTTTTTTTGGAAGAAGTCCATTCCATAGCAAGAACAGAGACTTTAGAACTTTTCATAGAAAGCTCAGCGGTGACCAGCATATTCATTAATTCGACTAAGGAATTTTGAAGTATATGCATGTGGTAATTCATGATGAATTGCCCATATGCATTAGTCAAGGGTTGCAGAATAATATCGTTCTACAGATCCAGGTCTAACTTCACACCGAGCTTCTCAAGCTCTTCCAAATCCTTGATCATCATCAGATAGTGATCTTGGACTGACTGTCCATCATGCATCTTAGCCTTAAAAAGTCATTTCATGACTTGATACTTAGCTGCACGACTCTGTTCACCAAACATCTCCTACAGGTGAGCCAACATTTGGCGAGCAGTTTCGATATCTTCATGTTGGTGCTGGAGCTCATCAGACATCGAGCCCAACATGTAATATCTGGCCTTATTATCTTCATCTATCCATTTTTTCAGAGATGCTCTCTATTCAATGGGTGGACGAGCTGGTAAGATGGGAGGGTCTTGATCCAATATATTGGTTAACTTTTTGGAATCCAAAACTATTTTATAGTTTCTGAGCCAATCTTTATAATTGGATCTGGTCAGTCTATGTGTGTCCAGGATACGTGCCAATGGTTTGGATGCAGACATTTTTCTGTAGAGAGTCAAAGATTCTAGTTAGATACTGTAATTATGACTTGACCAATTTGTTTAAGAATTTTATTTTTAAATAAATTAGCTCCTACTATTTTCTTGGATCCCTACACTCCCTCTATAGAGATGCAAAAATTTTCATGATTAATGATTTCTAGTGGGTGGTGTGATCTCACCAATTGACTCATCACCTCACCTAACAGTTATTGGTGTTGGGTTAGCCAATGAGTGAACAACTCTTGTTCAATAATTCTCTAATCATGGTACACCCAAACTTGGTCTCTAATTCATGAATCTCACCGTATCCAGAATATTGATCCACTCCTTAGTTAAGTCAGACCCATCATTTGCATAGACTGAATTTCTAATTGAGTCTCTCACCATATCCAAAATATTGAGCCTAACTCATCCTCCAGCCCATAGCATCCAATGCCTAATAGACATGGTTGCATCTTCCCGGTGCAACTGAGCCACTGTATCCAGTCGAGAATAATTAACCCCGGGAAGGACCCGCACATCTACAATGGTGGAAGACCTCAGACTTAATCTTTTCTTAGGAAGAATTGATTCAGGTCTCATTAAACTAGACTTGTCATAGTCATAACAATTATGACTAACCTAGTAGCATGGGTTAGCTCAGATTATCGACCACCTTAAATTAGAACTGTGTCAATGGATATGGCCAGGTAAGTGAGATCGGTGGAAGGGATATGCCATTAACTCTACAAGAATGCATTTAGGTTGAGTAGCTCCCAATTAAAAACTAGTTGGTCGTATGTGCCAAACTTACCTTAGACACCAAATTATTGAGTCAGAACCAATTGGGTTAGCCTACAATCCAGACTCTAATCTCTGAGCCTAATTAGGTCTTGCTTGATTGTGACTCGATTTTGACCTAGACTTAATCCTATTAGGCTGGTCAATTTAAGCATTATTGATCCCATCTAACCAACTCTTGATTCGATTTGATCAACCGCTTAGACCTAATTAAGCTACCTAAGCCCGAACCCAGTATTATGAATATGTCTTAGATCTAAAATTCTCAATTTTAGATCTAATTAATATTCTATAATCTTAATTTTTAATTAAGTAGGGTTCATAAATAAAATATGCATAATAAATCCTAGGGTTTCAGGATCTAGGATTTTACAGAAAGTAAGTTTTGGGTTTCTAATTAAGGATGAACGCACAGCACCCCTACACATCATAAGAACAGTCCATCGGATGGAAGGAGAGGGTCTTTAAATCCTTCTTCATTCTTATGACCAGATGGCCAAGAGGAACGCCTTAATCAGAAAATGTAATACTATAAAATAATTTTAGATCTATATCATGTATCTCATATACAAATTAGATCTAATCATGGCATATTTTGCATACATCTCATGTATCAAATCATGCATATTTTTAGATCTAAATTATCTCATAATAATCTAAAAAATTAGATTTAAATTGATCTAATCAAAATAAACTCTAATCTAGATAACTATGTAGAACTATTCTACAAGTAGTCTAGACATGCATCAATCATATCTCATATGATATTTAAAATTAAATAATTTTTATTCACTATTTTTTAGATATTTATAATAATTATAATATCAAAAAATAGTAAATAAATAGATTTAAAATATGATTTAAATCAAAATTTAAATATAAACATTTATACACCAAGGGGACCCTTAATAAATTTAGAACTAATTCTATTTTAAGAACTAGTTAATGTCATCCATTTTCTAATCTTAGATCCAAATCATTTAATTTTAATTTTTCTTGATTTTAGATCTGATCACATCTCATGTGACATCTGAAATCACTTATTTTTTGATTAAAATAAATTTAAAATCAGATCTAAATACTTTAGAACCTTGGCTCTGATACCAGTTGAAGGAAAATCTTGATTTTTCGGACTAGGTTCGTTCAGATCTAATCGGATCAAGAGATATAGTTCAAAAATTTTTTTCTTTGATCTAGATTAGATCTAGGATGTTTAATATCTAATTTTTATTATTTTAATAATAAATAAAAAATATAGATAAATTAAATCATATTTAATTTATCTTGATGTAGGATAATCCTATTACCCGTTGATGATCCTATATGCAGTGGAAGGTTTTGGATCTAGCCATGCATGTAACTGGCCTCTATCAATATCCACTCAGGTTGGATCTAGAGATCCTCTTCTTCTCTATCACATATCCAAAAATTAGATCTGGATTTGATTTGGAGGATCTTCAAAATACCTTTTGAAGATCAGCAGTTATCCTTTGCAGCAGCACAGCCTTCTAGCTTTCTATCGCCTTTCTCTCATCTGGATTGCACCAACTTGGATCCCAAACCACTTTGGGCATGGAGAGGAGAGGGAGAAGATGGGCTTGGCATGGAGGAGGAGAAGAGAACCGGCCTTGGGGCATGGGATTTTCAATTGATTTTAGATACTCCTTGAGTTGGGTGTAGGGTCTTATTTATAGACTATACGTGATCCAACTCCTCTTCTTCCCAACCAATCACAACCCTTTATAAAATTAGATCTAAATTTGATTGGTGGAAATAGAGTCCCTTGGATTCCTCCTTAGATGGCACCTAAGATCAATCAAACTTGGTTCTTAGAAGAAGTCTAATCGAAATCCAAAAAGGAGATGGAGTTCCTATCCAACAGGGACTCCTGGGCGCCTCCAGCTTGGGCACATGCCAAGGATGGCATGCACCCTCCTCCTTGTCAGGTTCTGGCAGGGGGACAAGCCCCCACCAGCTCTCCAATAGGTGCGTAACACATGGATAGAAGTCAAAGTGTCAATGGTCAATATTTGACCAATCAAAGGTCAACTTTTGACCAAAGTCAAAGGACGAGAAATGGTAGGTGACCAAAAATGATAGGTATTGTCTTACAAAATAAGACAACCCTTTTCTAACCTGAACAGGCTCCAATCAAACTAGGTGAAGGCCTCTGAATGAGCACAAACTCTTTTGGCTCAGTCAGGACAACTATTTATGATAGTAAAAGAAGAACGTTAGGTTCAATCGAGTGCTAGCACAATTTTCTTGAACCTAATTGAATCTCATTCAGATCAATTGAACTAGATCAATTCAATTGATGATCACCATATTCAAACCCTTGTTTGTGTGACCTAGTTAGGTTTAGTTCTGTATGGTAATAGGATATGTCATGATCTCTATCATCGACATCATCAAAACTCCTTTCAATAGATCAAAACTCTTCTTATTCGAACAGCTAGAATGATCGATCATCTAAATCATTCTAATTACTCCCAAAATTCACCAGTGGCACCTAGCAGTATATGGTGGCAACCCATCAGAGCTGAATGCGAACCTCTTGGTGCAGCTACCTATGTGATTAAGTTCTTATATCTTGAGCCCCGATTAGATTAGGGTTTAGGTGAACTTGTCAAACCCTAGTCTCTATCATATAATGTAATCATTCGATTCAAGTTTGATGTGAAAATCTAAATAGAAACTCTTTCTATTATTTCATTCTACCATAGCCATGGGCTTCTGGACTTGATTCTCATGATCATCATAGGGCTGCTCCTTACCATCGAGGTAGATAGATTCCTTCTTGATGCAATCCAGTTCCTACAATGAACATGTTATAGCCAACACACACCTCAGAATTCTGTATGGCTAGGAGACCGAGTTATGGTGTAGTCAAACTATAACACCCTCAAGGTGAACTACCGATGCACCTCAGGTCAAAGAACCAGACACACCACTGCAACATCGAGTCAGTCATTGATGAGAAGGTAGACTTCCTAATGACTACTCGAGGTGGTCACGCTCAGTGCCCTCGTTCTCTAACGAGTACCTATACTCTCGCTCCGATGTCTCTACACCATTGACTCAAGACTCATCTACTAAAGAGAAGCGATTGTACACCAACCTTCCGGATCAATTACCATCCTCGTGATGATCCTATGGTCGGGAGCATTTTATGAGTTAATAATGATTATTCATGTTTTAAATTTTCAACTCTTGAAAATATGAATTATCATTACCATTAACTCAAAGGATGTATCACAAACGCTAAATACACATATGTGACATAAAATAACCCATTTTATTGATTTTAATCAAAATTACAATTTTGCCTCTAGAAGTGTGTTACAAGTGTCAGCCAATTCTGGCTTCCAGGGCACATATATCTAATACATCAAACCAATGAATGATTAGGCCTAACTTTGGTTGGCTAATCTAACCACCATTTAGAAAGATGCAGCCAAAAAATTATATAATGAATGATAATTTCATTAGCCGATAAGCACTAGACCTTTGGGCCTCCAATGATTATCAAACTAATGGATCCATTATAATCCACTTAATGGAAGGTTATGATCTAGTTATCACAATAACTATTTTATTTTAGAAATCTAATAATTTTAGAAGATTTAATTTTAAAGAAGAGGGAAGGTCAGATGAACCAGCTTGTCATGATCCTTTTATTGACTTCACTAAGTCAGCTTAAGAAAGACCATTAATAGGCTAGTCTAGGAGCACCTAAATTAATCACACTGATCTACCTGGTTGACATGGGTCAGCTTGATTAGTCAGGTGATCTGATCAAAATATAATTTTATCAAGAGACTAGGTAAGTTCAATCAGTGGGAGGATCTGCTAAAGCTCGTCTTAGACACCATTAAAAATGGCCAGGTAAAAGGGCTGCTAATTAAATACCACCATTTTAGTTTACCTTAGACAACAACTAGTTTAATTTATCTTGATTAGATCAACCTAACAATTCATGCTAGACCATGTTGTCAAGAATCAAGTCCATCTTAGGTCTCATTAAAGACATGGACTTGACCAACTACAACTATTGTAATTGACCTGGAGAATTTTTGATCTAATCTAAGACAACAATTAATTAGATTTAGTTAATTCTCTAATTAAGTTCATTCTTTAATCCAACCCTAGGTCTAACCTAATTAATGGACCTAATTTTCACTAATCCATTTAACTCAATGTGTTATGATTTGTATCTTAGGATCTTTAATTCACAATCCTAGATTCTAATCATACAACTTAATTCTTAATTAAGTTTTGGGCTGTGTTGGGATTTAGCTTTTTAAAAATAATTTTTATATTTATAAAATATTTTTACAATATGGTTCTACCAAACAAGTTGCATGTTTGATTTATAATTAATATTCAAGTAAGATAAACATGAAACTACTTTAGATTTAATATAAATAGGTTCATGTAATTGAAACAGTTTCAACTACAATCAATTATAAATTATTTTAGATTAAATATAAAATATTTATGATGATTAAAATTAGATTAAAATATTTTTAATTAGATCATAAAATTTTTTATATCTAATCTAAAATTTTATAATCAATGTTTTAGATCAGCACGTACTAGGACAACCTCTGCACTATAGAGGATAAACCTTACAGCAGGACAACCTTATAATTAATATATGCAATCTAAAACTTTTATTTTTAGTTCTAAAACTCTTTTAAATTTAATAAATCATAAATAAGATCTGATCATATCTAACAAATTTATGATAAAAAATAGATCTACATGAACTAGAATAACCTCACCACTGTAAAGGGTAAACGTTACAGTAGGGCAACCTTATAATTAGTTCATGTGATCATGATTTTTAATTTTAAATTTAATAATAAGATTATAAATTAGATCTAATCTAAGAAATAATCTAAATATGCATATATAATCATGTAATAATCAACCTAAGCTCTGATACCAATTGAAGATACCAGATCTAGGATTTTGGGACTAGATCTTGAAATTTTTTCAAGATCAGATAGTAGAAGACTAAAAATAAATCAAAATTTATTAATAAAAAGTAGAAAACCTCTAGATCTATGATTCTATTATATGATTATAGCATAAGATTAAATCAAAAATTAAAAATATTAGAAAGAAAGACATGTTGATCATATCAACATGCATCTACACTACATCTAATGTAGGTATGTAATAATAGATCAGATCTATATTACCTATGCAATTTAGATGCTCTAACTTGCTAATCTAGGTTGAAGGATGAAGCTCTAATCCATAAATATATCTGGCCTCTAGGAGATGTCCACACGAGCCCACGAACCCCGATCATAAGTTCGATGTAGAAAATCAGTATGGTATGCTAGTACTGTGCTGATCCTTCTTCGATGATCGATCTGGTGCTTTCTTCTTCAAGACTTGGATACTCCAAGAAATCAAAAAAAAGGAAAAACTATTTGATCTAAAACAACACTCAAAAATCTTTATGAAAAAGGAAGAGCAAAAGACTCTAGAAGATGACCCTCTTCTTCTTCTCTTTTCTCTCACCTAGACACCTAGATTGGTGTCTATGAAATCCCCACGCCCCAAGAGTCTCCCCCTCTAATTTTCACATATCCAACAGCCCTCTCAATGTTCTAGAATTAGTGTAAAATTCAATCCAAAAAGATCTCCTTATAAAGAGATACGGTAGAGTCTTCGTTGGGTCAAATTCTCACTTAAGATAAGAACATATATGGCAAGTTGTTAGGGAACCCAATATTTGGATGCCTCCTTCTTTGTTTTAGGCATGGATCACCAGGGTATGCGCATAAAAATTTCTCCTTTTAACTATGGAAATCAGACGAGAAATCAGTGTGGGATGGCACACATGGGAAGAGACCAAGTTTGTTAGGATTTTATCATATAGAGTCCAACAAACTTCAACAACTTTCCATCTATTGACCTGTTCCACAACTTAATGCCATATAGAAAATAGAGGAGAAGGGTGGGTGTGCATGATGATTAGAGAAAGAGGATATTTTTTGCCAAAAATAAGCGAGAAAGGGCATGGGGGGTGTGGGATATAAGTGGCGCAAGCAAGATGGATCCTAGTCTTACTAGGATTCTATATTTGACTTGGTCAAATATGGTTTTTCAAACCAAATCAAACTAGAAGTAACTCAACCTAGTTAAATTAAGCCCTAATCTAATTATGAACTTAATTAAATTAAATTTAATTTTGATTTAATTTTTTAATCAAATTAAAAAATTAGGTTGACCCAAGTCCTAGTTGAACTAGGACTATTTCTTTCTTACACTTGGCTTATCAAATAAACTAATTGAACTTGATCCAATCAAGCCCAAACCAAATCTAATTAAATGATATTTAATTAGACTTAATCTCAATCCTCTAGCTTAATCAAATTAAGCTAATTAGCAATCAAATTGCTAATTGATCCTCCGACAATTTTGTACTAGGTTAAACATCAAATGTATTTATCGTTTAACCTTAGAATGGTTCTCAATCATTGGTCAACCATCCGATCAGATCATGAACTCTAATGTGTGTAACCTCATAGGTCCGAACCTAAGCTGATAGTATAGAAATAAATTTTTATACCAGTCAAAATGACCATCTAACAATGGATATAGTTTTTACATAATTCTTATACCTAAGCTGATAGGTCGAATGTGTAGAACAACATTCTTAGAACCCATATGGATATAGTTTTTACATAATTCATTCTCTTAACCAAAATGCTCATAGGATACCTCAGAGTTAAATTATCAACTCTGATCAGGCTATCCACATTATAGTTCAAAATATCAAATTCATCTCATGGATTACCCTGGCCAAGGTTTTGCTATATTAAAATATAATGATACATTCTTCTCCAACTATTGGAGTGGTCAATTTTATCTTGATCACACACCGACTTTGCAAGTACTTGACTGTACCAAAAAGGCTTTCGTTACTGAATTAAAAATTTAGTTAGTCCGGTACCAAAGTATAGTGAGTTGCTTGCAAGCCACTAAGGTGATGTCAGGTCTAAGGAACACTTATATCTATATCCCATCAGAGACATTCTCGATAGTAAAATGCTCTGGAGTTGGTCACGTTCAATGATGATGTACTCCTACATCTCACCTGTATGCCATATCAGTATCTCCACACTTCTTTGTTAAGAGGATAACTAACCTATATGGCATACAACGACCTATGCTCGATAGACGCTGTCATCCTAATTAACAACCTATCATTTGATCATGAATAGTTTTAAGGACTAATCGATAAATTCTCTCTTTATCGAACCTAAAATATTCTAAGAACTTTATCACAATAATGAAGTTCGTTAGAAGATAAAAATATATGATGAAAAAATATCAAAAATATATTTTATTAATTAATAAATTAATTATAATTATAATATAGCACAATCATCAATAGGCTGACGATTGGCTTTGAGACATATTTTCCAATAAGGTACACCATAGAACTAGCATATTCTGCAGCACTATTATCTTATCCATGAGATTATGGATAAGGGGCAATGTCAATTTTTAGAAGATCGATGGAAAAAGAGAACTTGACCGATCCATTTGCTAAAGCCTCAGAATTAAGGTGTTCGATGAACTCAAGTGGAAGATGGGATATTTGATATTATTCTAGTTGGCTTTAGTTCAAGTAGGAGTTATTAAGAAATGTATCCTAAAGCCAATCATCTAAGTTATTAGTGATTATAATTTATATATAAATTATCAAATAATAATTATTATTTGGCTTATTCATCATCAAAGTTCTATCTTCCTTTAATGAAATCCTAAGTTTTATTGAAGTCCTAAGAACCATACTTAATCGATTAAAAAAATTTATCAGATGGTTCTTAAATTATTCATGACCAAATGATAAGTTATTAACTAGGACGATAACTTATCAAGTATAGGTCGATGTATGTCATATGTATTGGTTATCCTTGTAATCAAGTGGAGTGGAAACACTGGTATGGCATGCAGGTAGAATGTAGAAGTACATCTATACTAAACGTGATCAATGTAGCACTCTACTATCAAGAGTAGCTAGCTAAGGCCAATGGATATAAATGTCCCTCCAACTTAAGATCATCACTATAACTTACAAGCAACTCACTATACTTTAGTATCAGACTACTTGTACTTCTAATATAGGATCGAAAGATTTCTGGGTACAGCAAGTACTTGTAGAGTTGGTGTGTGAGTCAAGATAGGATTAACCACTCTTGATTAATTTTAGGAGTGAATATCTCACTACATTTCAATTTAGTAAAATCTAGGCCTGGGTAATCCTTGTGAGGAGTCATACGATTTGCAATCTTTGAAACATAATATGGATAACTTGTATGAGTGTTGATAGCTAACTCAAAATCATCATAAGCATTATGGGTCAAAGAAAGGAATTATATGGTAATGATAGGCCAGGGATCTAAGAATATTGCTTTGTATACATTCGACCTATCCAGACATCGGATATCATTGCCAGATGATCATTTTGATTGGTATAAGAGTTATTTTCTATGCTACCAGCTTAGGTTCGAACCTATAGGATCATACATATAAGAGGTTACTATCTGATCGGATGGTTGATCAATGATTAAGAATCATTCAGTGATCGAATCATCAATGCGATTGATGATCGATTAAGTGCAAGTATTATAGGAGGATTGGTTAGCAATTAGATTGCTAATTGGCTTAATTTGATTGAGCAATCAGGTTGAGTTCAAGTCTAATTAAAATAGATTCAATTAAAACTAGTTTGGACTTGATTGGGTCAAGTTTAATTGATTTATGAGATAAGCCAATTACAAGAAAAATAATTCCTTGTTTGATTAGGACTTGAGTGCACCTAATTCCTAATTAAGTTAAAATTTAAATCAAATTTAAATATATTTTAATCTAATTTAATTAGATTTTTAGTTGGACTAGAATTACCATTTAATTAGGTTGCATTAATCCTAGTTCAATTAGGTTTGACCTAGTTTTAATTGAAGAGTCCTAGTTAGACTAGGACTCCTCCTAATCCCTTACGCCAAGAGAGAAATTCCCGATGCCAAGCTCTCAATTCCCATGCCACTTTTTTTTCTCCTTTTGGTGTGAGATTTCTCAAGCCTAAGGAGAGCCCATGCCACCCATTCTCTTATGTTTTGAATTTTTGTTTGAATTACAAACATGGAAAGATAAGATAGAGTTTTAAATTCTTAAAACTCTTCCCTTCCTTTTGGGATTTTTCAATGCCCATCCAATATTTTATGTGCCACTGTTACTAGGCTTTTTGTGCACATCCTAATCTTCCTTGCATTGAAGATTTAGTGCCTTAAGGACTTGGAGGCATCCAAGAGTTGGATGCCACCAAAAGTCCTTATAAGACTAGGTTTTGACCTAGTCTACCATACAAAAGGAGGGTGCCTCTTGTTAAGGGGTTTGGTGTGAGAATTCCTCAATTTTTTTTATAGGAAAATAGAGAGAAGAGAGAGAAAAGGCATGAAGGTTGGGGCTCCAAGGAGTTGGGGCATGGTGGTTTATTTAGGACATGATTTGTTGATGTCCTGCTAAGAGAAAACTAGAAGAGAAGAATGTCTTCTCTTATGGTTTTTTGAGAGCCTTTTCTTTTCTATGCTTTAAGTGATTTTTCCATGAGAAAAATTAGAAAGAGAGAGACCTAGAGCATGAAAAAATTCTAGAGGAGAAGGTCTCCTCTTGTCCAGGCATGAAGATCTATTTATGAAATCAATGGTTGATGTCCTGAAAGAGAAGATGGGTCTTCTCTTAAAGAATTTCTTTAGGCTTTTCTTTTCTTCTTTTAGGAAGATCCAAGAGTTGGACTTCCCTCTCAATCCTCCTCTTATTCTTCATCTCTTAGAGGGTCCAATAGATTTGAAGAAATCTTTATAGATCGACCATCAAGAGGGATCTACGAGAAGCTAGCATTTCGAGCGGATCTTTGTTCAACGAACTTCGGATCTATGTAGCGATCTTGTGTGGACATCCTGTAAAGGTCGAACATGCTGTGCAGCTCCAAGCAATAAGAAAAATATCAAAAATTAGCTGTGGTGTTCTCGACCTATGCAAAGGTAGGAGATTTAATCTCTTTTTTGACCTAGATGCGATCTAGGATTTCTAGAATTGTTCTATATCTAGGATATTGATATTTGATTTATTTTTTAGATTTATTAATACATCTTGATATGTTATAGATTCTAAATGTAGGATTTAGTGATGAGATTATATGCATAAATAGATTAAATAGTTTAATCTATGTCTTTTGCTGCATCTAGTTTTGAAAAAAATTTAAAATTTATATATGAAACCCTGCATGGTTTTCCAATATCACACACTGAATCAGCCATGGTATGCTACTTGAAACTTTTCATGCAGACCATACCACCATTCAGGGTAAAGACAAATTCCAACATATTGTTGCTATCATCGCTATCTAACTGAAAGCTAGAATTAGTGTATCTCGCAAGTTTCAAGTCAGATTCTTCATAAACTAACCATTGATCCTTAGTATTTCTCAAATACTGAAGGATGGCTTTAGCAACCTTCCAATGGTATTCTCTTAGATCAGATTAGTATCTACTCATTACCTCTAGTGAGTATGCCAAATCTGATCTAATACATGTTATGGCGTAGATAATAGAATCCACTATCAAAGTATGTGAAATCCTACTCATATGCTCTTTCTCTTAAGAAGTTGTCGAACAATTCTTCTTCGAGAGGGAAATTCCATAGCCTATTGAGAGATAGCCTTTTTTGGAATTCTCCATGCTGAACTAAACTTCTTTAGCACAGTATTTATATACGTGGATTAGGATAATCCAAACAACCTCTTAGATCTATTTCTATAGATCTTCATTTCTAGAATGTAGGAAGCTTCTTCCAAGTCCTTCATGGAGAATTATGATGATAACCAAACCTTTATTCTCTATAATATTGGAATGTTATTTTTGATTAAGAGAATGTCATCCACATACAGAATAAAAAATATAACTACTAAACCATTAACCCACTTATAGATTGTTGCCCAAGGATGGCTAACCAAGAGGGGGGGGGGGTTTGAAATGGGTTTTTAAAAAGTTTGGCTAATTTAAACTCTAATGCTAATATGTGCTTCTAATTAAAAAAACTTGAATATTTATGATGAGTGAGCAATGTATAGCAGTGGAATCAAAAGCAACTAATTAATGCAAATATGTAAAGCAAATAAAGCAAAGGCACAATCGAATACACAAGAATTTTATAGTGATTCGGTGCAACCCGTACCTACATCCACTCCCCAAGATTTTCTTGGGAATTCCACTATAATCCTAAATTACAATGCATTTGTTTTAACCCAGGATCATAAACAAATGTAGTTGGTTTTGCCGGGCTCAACAACCATAATCCTACACCGATAGTTTTTTGGATTCACTATCAATACAGTTGGTTTTAACCTAGGAGCACCAACCATAATCTTTATACCATCCAATTTTTAGCTTGGACCAACCTACACCCTAAGATTCTTTTCCCTAAAGAAACTTATAAAGAAACAAAGATACAAATATAAAAATTCAGTATAAGAACAAAAAACAAAAAGAAACTCTTTCGAAGCTCGATGGAGAGGCTGAAAGATGGCTCTTGAAGCTTAGTATTCTCTCCTTTGAAGGCTGAGAGGAAGCTTAAATGAATGAGGATGATCACACTTTGAAGCTCTCTGAATTTGATGCACAAGATCCTCTCTTTTTTCTCTTTTCCTTTTGATATTCAATGAACCTCACTATTTTAATGAAATCTACTTTCAATCCACTTAATCTACTTTTCCAAATATTTCTCTAGCCTTTTATACTCTTTGTGATAGCTGGAGAGAAAGTTTTGGCCATTGGAATGGCTGAAATAGTCATTGGAGTGAAAAACTAGCCATTACAAAAAGCTATAGAAACTAGCCGTTACGATCACTAGATCCACTCAGTCCTAACTAGGTCGACTCAGTTTATAGCTGGATCGGCTCAATCTCCTAATTCTTGAAAAAATTGGCTTTCTGCACTTTCTATCTTTTGGTTCCACTGGAACTAGGTCGGCTCAGTCTCAGATTGGGTCAGTCCAGTTTGCATGCCAAGCATGTCGAGCAGCCTATTTCAAAAGAGGATGACCCTCAGTTTGCGTGCCAAACATGCCGAGTAGCCTATTTCGAAACAGGATGACCCTTGGGTTGATCCTTTTGCTAAAATTTTATTTTCTTCCAATTTATGTATCAAAAAATTATAGGACTACTTCCAAAAGATCAAAAATCTTCTAAGCTTATTCTTGATGCTTCCAAAATAGATTTTCTCCTATTTTATAAAATTACCATTTTACCCTTCTTCTAGGATGTTTATCAATTCAATTTTCTTGAAGCTCTTGACTTGGTGATTTTTGTATGGATCTTTTCTTGGATTAATTTCTTCAATTTGAATACCTGAAAAGACCTACTTACATTCTTGAAATACATGATTAGTATTATTTATACTCAATATTTTAGAATCATCAAAATC
Organism: Cocos nucifera; assembly: GCA_006176705.1. NCBI lineage: Eukaryota > Viridiplantae > Streptophyta > Magnoliopsida > Arecales > Arecaceae > Cocos > Cocos nucifera. The sequence continues at coordinate 137,103 of QRFJ01001670.1, read as the reverse complement.
AATCAGTGAGTCAACAATCTCCTCCTTTTTGATGATGACAAAACTTTGAGTATATGCAGAAAAATAAAATTAATGTATTTCAACTAACTGGCTAGTATAAAATATGAAGTAAGAATATACACAAATATAAATGCACACTTCATAAAAACTCTAAATAATATTTTGCATAATTTATATACTCATATTAAAATAATATTTTAATTCAAAATAATGACTATTAAGTTTCCAAGCATAAAATTTATTGAGTTTCTTAAGTTTAATTCTTTAAGCATATACTCAACATACCTCTCCCCCTTTTTGATAACATCAAAAAGCTCATGGGAAAGAACATGAAGAAATCATCAAAATCAACATTAAGTCATTAAATTAAGAGATATATCAAATTTATAAAGTCAAATCAAAGAGATCATCTCTCCTTTTGAATGAATATGTCTTTCTTTTCAAAAATTAGCTTAAATTCTAATATTATAGACTCTCCCACTTTTTGAATGAATATGATATTTTAATCAAATTTTTAAATATATATTTTTAAGCTTTAAAAGGAACAGAGCTTTTCAAAAGATTTAACCATGAAATCAAGTATAATATGTACTTTAATATTCATTCTTTCCTCTTTTTTTTAATAAAAATCCATCATTTAAATTCAAAAAAGATATGTATCGAGCAAATCAATTATACTATCAAAGCAAATGAGTCGTATTTTTTCAAATTCAACTCTTAAGTCGAAATTAAAATAATTTTATAAGAAAATTATAAGGCACATTAAAAATCTAGTTCATATTCAAATTTATGTTTTTAATTCAACTAAGCTCCAATCAATTATCAAGAATAATCATGCAAATTAAAATATAAAATCAGCATATTAATGATACCACTTTAAGCTATTTTCAATTATTGAAGAATAATTTATTTGCCTGACACTACTTTAAATTTATAGTACTTTAAATCAAGTAAATCAAATTGAATAAATATATAAAAGCAAAAATTGAGAAGACTATAAGGCAATTGATTGAAAGTTTAAAATCAATACAATAAAGCTCAAAGTAAGGTAATTGATCGAGAATTTAAGATCATAAATTCATTAATATTTTTAGTTAAATTAAATTAGAAAATATCTCTCCCCCTATTTTTCATACTAATAGCCAGATTAATTTATTTTTTTAACTTTTTCCTCCTTTTTATTTCAAAATAAGCATATTTTAAATTTAGATTATCAAATTAAAATATACAATTCATTCTTTAGCATTTTCTTCACTTTTTCTTTTTTAAAATTTGCATACTTAAGCTTTATAATTTTTGTAACTCTTTTTTCTTTTAAGTTAAGCATCTTTAATTTGATACCATATTAAACTTTAATTAATACTAATTTAGTAATCAATTCATCTTAAATAAATTCTTCTTTTTATGTCAAGATATTTTCAATCAAGTAGCCTTTTAAGAGTAAAAATTTTACTTTCTCTTCCTATCTTTTAAATTGAGCATATTTAATATGAACTTATTGATGCCAAATTTAAAAATTTAGGTTATTTAATTTTTAAATTTAGATTTTTAAATTTAAGCATATTTTTAATTAAAAGATTATATCTTCTTTAATGTTTTCTATTCTTTTTATAAAAAATACATTGTGGATTTTACTTTCAAATTCAGATCAAGAGTTCTTTCTTTTCTCAAAAATATAGATGCATACATACTTCTCAATTTTAATTAAAAGAACTCTAGACTTTAAAAATTTTGAATAACATAGTCTTGAAAATACTTCTCTTCTTTTAATACTAAAGTAGATCATTCAAAAACATATCATAAGAATTTATCTTAAATAATATAATAGCAAGAATATGATCATAAAAATTTAAATTTAAGACAGAGTACTTTTCTTTTGCCAAAAGATAATGCAATAGAATTCAAGGCAAAAATAAGCTATTTGATATAAATTATGATACCGATTATGATAATAATTTTTCTTTTTTTTTTTGGAAACTGTTGGTTTGCATCATTTAAAAATTTTTTTTGTCTGTTTCTTTGAACTTTACAAATCTAAGATATATAGATCCTTTCAAAATTAGAAATTTGGATATATCATTCAAAGTAAATCATAAAGAGATTTGTTTAATTTTTTCAGAGAACATCTCTTTCTCTTCTTAAGTAGTATCAATCAATTTGAAGCATAAATATATCAATCTTATAATTTGTCTCAAGGTATAATATCAAGAATATATTCATGCAAACCAGATTATATGCAGATATTTTCTTCTTTTTGTTAAAGATAAAGCAATAGAATACAAGACGATAATGATCTATTTGATATCAATCATTGAAGTTTTTGATCGAAAAAGATGAATCAATTTAAATTCAGATCAAATTATCTTGATAAGTTAATTTGAATTGATATCAACAAATCATCCAAAATAAATCATAGAGAGATGTTTTATTTAAAACATTCTTCTCTTTTGTCAAAAAAATATAAGAAAGTTCAAGACAAGAATGAGACTATTGATATCAAGTGTGAGAAATTTCTTAAGAAGAATTTTCTTGATACCAAAGAAAAATCTTCTTTTATTTTAATAGCTTTGAAAAAAAAATTGAATAACAACTTGATCCAAAATTCAAACCATTTTAAGAATTTTAAACTATGATAAATTATTTTGAATTAATATCAACAAATCATCCAAGGTAAATTATAAACAAATCTTTTGTTATTCTTTGAAAGATCATTTCATCCCTTTTCTTATGAAATACCGGGCAATTAAGTTTAGAAAAGATATGAACTTTTTGGATTTATCTCAAATGATGTAACATCAAGAATATAGCTTTGCAAAATTAGATTTGAGATAAAAATATTCTTTTATTTTTGCTAAAAGATAAAGCATTGAAGTGCAAGATAATGATGTGCTGTTTGATAGAAATTGTGAAAGTTTTGATAGTGAAGTATTATATTTATCAATGAGTTTCAAAATTATAAGAATGTATCAAAATCAATTTGTTTGGAGTAAGAATATGTCTCAAATATCTTTTTACTCCAAATAGTTTTCAAAAATAATTTGATAATCAAATCAAAAGCATATCGATCAAATGGAATCATCATATCAAGGCTCAAAATAAGGTAATTAGAATTTTCAATCAAAGCTAGATAATATCACTCCCCTTATTTTTCATAATTAATGCTGGATAAATTAACTTTTTAATATTTCTCCTTCTTTTTCTTTCAAATCAAGCATATTAAACCTAAATTTAACTAGTAAATTTAGATTTTCTAAATTTGAAAGATATTTTCAATTTCAAAATCCTTTTCAAGTAATTGATTATTTCTTCTTTAATAATTTTTCCCCCTTACTTTAGCAAATAATACCATTTAAAGGTCAATTTGCAAATTTAGCTTGATACTAATGATTTTAGTTTTGAATTGATAAAGATGAATCAATTCAAATTAAATAGTTTTGAGGATTTTGAATGATAAATTAATTTGAGTTGATATCAGCAAATCAATCAAGAAAAATCATAAAGAAATTTTCAGTAATATTCAGAAAGATCATCTCTTTCTTTTCTTAAGAAATATCAAGCAATTATAGGTTCAGAAAAGGTATGTATTTTTTAATTTGTTTCAAATGATATCATATCAAGCATATAGCTGTGCAAAATCAGATTTGAATCAAAGACATTTTTATCTTTTTTTCAAAAGATAAATCAATCAAATACATGGTAAATAGTGTGCAATTTGACTTCAATTACTTAAAACTAAAGTCCTCTTTAAAAGTTTAGCTTTGAAGATAAATAATAACTTTCTTGAAACATCTTGTTATATATCAACTTTAAAAGATTCAAGAAGATCATTTTTCAAATTCAATTTTCAAAATCAATCAATGGAACAAAATAAGAATATTCATCAATAATTTTTTTTTAAAGATCAAAGAGTCAATCAAATCGATGATTAAGAGAGATATTCAAGTAAATTTAGAGGATCATAAAAAATAATCAATTGGGGGGTTCTAATAATTAATTTAAATAAGATCAGATCAAGAGAAAACTGGATGAAGGCTTTATGTGTTCAATTCAACTAGGGCATTTTGAAATCCTTAGGGGTTAACCTAAGATACAATTCAAATTAACACTTCAAGTACTTGATCTTGTATTAATTGAATGTCTTATTTTTAAGTACTTAAGTCATGCACTTTTTAGGAGAATCTCAATATCTAAGCATTTTATGGGGGAATGTCAAAAATTAGTTTCTCTTGTTGGTTTAGCAATTTAAACATTCATATCCAATAAGCAACTTTTAATTTAAATTCATTAATTATAAAATTGATGTGGGGAGACTTAAAATATTATGCTGAATTTTAAAATAAACTATTTCATCCATAGCATGATATATACATGAGAGCATATTAACTTAGAAAACCAAAACATTCAAATCATTACAAGCATCAAAATCAATCATACTTATCAAAATATGAAACAAATCATTCAAACTTTCAATTCATAGAGTATGATCATTATAAGCAATAATAAATCATCAAAGTTAATCAAACATACTCAATAATTATGCTAATTAATAATCAAAATATATTTACTAAATAATGATGGCATGATATAAGAAAAGTTTAGATTTTATCAAAACATCATCACCCATCTAATTTCATTTCCAAGGCAACCATCAAAATATTTTTCTCTTTTTATTTCATTGGATTCTTGGTGTACCTGCAAAAATCACTTTCTAGATTTTGGTACCCAAGCCACCTTGGGTCCATTGAGGTTAGAGCACATGGTTTCTTTTGAAATCTAAATTTGTTTAACTAAAGTATGATCAATTTTTTTAATATTACATTCAAAAATTTTATGGCCAACTTTGTTGCATTTAAAGCAAACTATAGAATGATTTTTAGAATAAGCTTTGCTCAACATGTTATTTAGAAATTTCTATTTTCTTAATGAATTATAGCCAATTTTAGCTTTATCAAAAATAGCTTTTTGATTAATCAAAATAGATTGAAGCTTTTGAGAGTCAGTTGTAAACTTGTTAAGCATAGGCTTCAATCTTTCAATCTCTTTTCTTAATTTTGAGTTCTCTTCCATAAGAGATTTTTCAGAATTTGAATGATTTTCTTTTTCTTTAGCAAATAAATTCTTTTCTTTTATGAAATCCTCTTTTTCAATTAAGAGTTTATTCTTTTCTTTAACTAAAGATTTTTCAGATTTGAGAAGTTCTTTCTTTTCTTTAGCTAAAGCATTATTTTTTTTCAAAATATCTTTTCTTTTAATTAATAATTTACCCTTTTCATTAGCTAAGAGAAGATTTGACTTTTTGAATTCTTTATTTTTCAGTCTTAATTTTCGAAAATCATCTATTAATTCATTAAAAGCTTCATAGAATTCATCAAATGTAAAGTCGAAAAAATTTTTAGGATTTACCTCATTTGCATTAGCCATGAGGCAATGATTGGCGATACCTTCTTCCTCTTCCTCATTTTTTTTTCTATGCCTTGCTCCCCCTTAATCAAAACTTTCTTTTTCCTTTTTCTTTTCTTCTTCTTTTTCTTTCCATCCTCATGAGCCATGAGGCAAAGATTGGGGTGAGCTTTCTTAACTTCTTGGGAGCTTGGTTCTTCTTGATTTGCTCTCTCATAAATCATTTCCAATTTCTTTCATATTTGATTCGCTAAAATACATGAAGAAATTGCATTAAATATATTTAAATCCAAAGAGCAATAAAATATATTCATGGCTTTAGCATTTAGTTGGATTATTTTTTTATCAATAATCAATGCATTGTGTGTGTGTGGGCCATTGATAATAATATTCTATAAGTTATAGTCATGTGCTTGTATGAATATTTTTATCTTAGCTTTCTAATAAGTATAATTTGAGCCATCAAATAGTGGAGGTCGATCAATGGAATGGCCTTCATTAAATAGAGCTTCCATTTTGGGTTGCCAAGATCTTTTGCCTTTTGATCGTTAGGTCAACAAATAAATATTAGAGCACCTGCTCTGATACCACTTATTGCCTAAGGATGGCTATCCAAGAGGGAAGGTGAATTGGGTTTTTAAAATATTTGGCTAATTTAAACTCTAATGCTAATATGTGCTTCTAATTAAAAGAAACTTGAATGCTTATGATGAGTGAGCAATGTGTAGAAACGGAATTAAAAGCAACTAACTAATGTAAATATGTAAAGCAAATAAAGCAAAGGCATAATCAAACATACAAGAATTTTATAGTGGTTCGGTGCAACCCCACATCTAGGTCCACTTTCCAAGCTCTTCTTGGAAGTTCTATTGTAATCCTAGATTATAGTGCATTTATTTTAACCCAGGATCATAAATAAATCCAGTTGATTTTATCGAGCTCACCAACCATAACCCTACATCGATAGTTTTTCAGGTTCACTATCAATCCAGTTGGTTTTAACCTAGGAGCACCAACCACAATCTTTACACCATCTAATTTTTGACTTGGACCAACCTACAATCCAAGTTTCTTTTCCTCAAAGAAACATGTAAAGAAACAAAGATACAAATATAAAAATTCAGCACAAGAACAAAAAACAAAAACAAACTCTTTTGAAGCTCGATGGAGAGGTTGAAAGATGGCTCTTGAAGCTTAGTATTCTCTTCTTTGAAGGTTGAGAGGAAGCTTGAATGAATGAGGATGATCACACTTTGAAGCTCTTTGAATTTGATGCACAAGGTCCTCTCTTTTCTCTCTTTTCATTTTGATATTCAATGAACCACACTATTTTAATGATATCTACTTTCAATCCACTTAATCTACTTTTCCAAATATTTCTCTAGCCTTTTATACTCTTTGTGATAGCTAGAGAGGGAGTTTTGGCCGTTGGAAGGACTGAAATAGTCATTGGAGTGAAAAACTAGCCGTTACAAAAAGCTGCAGAAACTAGCCATTACGATCACTGGATCGGCTCAATTTTTGACTGGATCGGCTCAGTCCTAACTAGGTCAGCTTAGTTTGTAGCTGGATTAGCTCAATTCCTTGTTTCATGAAAAAACTAGCTTTTTGCACTTTCTGTCTTTTATTTTCACTAAGACTAGGTCGGCTCAGTCTGAGACTGAGTCGGCCTAATTTGCATGTCAAGCGTGCTGAGCAGCCCATTTAGAAAGAGGATGACCTAGGAGTCGTCCCTTGGATTGATCTCTTTGCTAAAATTTGATTTTCTTCCAATTTATGCATCCAAAAATTATGGGACTACTTTCAAAAGATCAGAAATCTTCTAAGCTTGTTCTTGAGACTTCCAAAATAGATTTTCTCCAACTTTATAAAATTATAATTTTATCCTTCTTCAAGGATATTTGTCGATTCAATTTTCTTGAAGCTCTTGACTTGGTGATTTTTGTGTGGATCTTTTTTTGGTTTAATTTTTTCAATTTGAATACCTGAAAAGACCTACATACATTCTTGAAATACATGATTAGTATTATTTATACTCAATATTTTAAAAACATCAAAATCAATCCGTGAGTCAACATAGATGCAGGTTTTCTCTCTATTCTTAACGAAACTATACGTTTTGATCACCTTATCAAAATGCATGTTCCAACTTCGAGATGCTTGCTTCAATTCACAGATAGATCATTAAAGCTTACATACCTTAGACTCTTCTGTAGATGTGAATTCTTCAAGTTGTATCATATAGACCTCTTCCTCTAGCTCTTCATTTAGAGAAGCTATTTTCACATTCATCTAACACAAGCATAATCCAAATGGATTTCAATATTGCCATAAAAGAAAACATCTTATCATTGTCAATACCATAATGCTGATGGTATTCCTTGGTAACCAGATGGGCTTTATAGATCTCCACCTTACCATCTACACCTCTTTTCCTTTTGAAAACCCACCTACATCCAATGAGTTTTACTCCTTCAAGTGGATTAACCAATGTCCATACATCATTGATCTTCATGGACTCTATTTTGGATCTCATGGCATCCAGCCATTTTTCAGAATCAAACCTTTGCATAGCATCCATATAGATGATTGGATCCTCGTCATTCTCATCGAGCTCGATAGGATCTCCATCCTAAATCAAGAAATTATAGTATCTATCCGACTTACATGGTACTTTACCAGATCGCTTTAAGGATGGCTCTACACTAGGTTCCAGATTTGATCTTATCAAATCTAGTTCTGGTTTAGTCATTGGTGTTGATCTTTCTACCTATCGAACTTCCTCAAGTTCAATCATAGAAGCATTAGTTTCTTCTCCAAGAAACTTCTTTTCCAAAAAGATTGCTCTATTGCTAACGAACAACTTTTGTTCTTCAGTATGGTAGAAGTAATACCCTTTTATCTTTTTTGAATATCCAATAAAAAGATATCTGTCAGATCTTGATCAAAGTTTGTTTGTTTTCAAATGCTTAACATAAGTTGGATAACCCCAGACCCTAAGGTGTGATAGTACCGACTAACATCCTATCCATATCTCATATGGTGTTTTATTTACAGACTTACTCGAAACTCTGTTTAATAAGTAACAAGCCAACTCTAGTGCATATCCCTAAAAGAAGATTGGCAGACTTGCAAATCCTATCAAGGATCGAACCATGTCCAACAAGGTTTGATTCCTTCTCTCAAACATACCATTGAGCAGTGGTGTTCCAGAAGGGGTCAATTGGAAGAGAATTTCATTCTTTTCTAGATATGTCATAAACTCACCAATAAGATATTCATCTCCTTAATCTAATCAAAGAATTTTAATATTCTTACTAGTTTGTTTTTCTACTTCAATACGAAATTGTTTAAACATTGCAAATGATTCAGACTTATGCTCCATAAGTTAGACATACCTGTACCTTGATAGATCGTCTATAAATGTAATGAAGTAATTATATCCATCTCTAGTACTTGTGTTCATAGGTCCACATATATCAGTATGTATGAGACATAGAAGATCACTAACTCTCTCATCTTTTTTAGTAAAAGATGACTTGGTCATCTTATCAAGCAAATAGGACTCACAAGTTGGTAGCGATTCATAATCACTAACTTCAAGGATATCCTCTTATGCTAACCTATTTATCCTATTCTTGTCAATATGAAGTAGCCCTTAGTGCCAAAGAGAGATAGCTGAGACATCAATTATTTTAGGACATTTGTTGGATGTATACACTACACTTTCAGGTCATGATAATATATAAATACTATTGTTCATTTATCCATGCATCATAATAATACCATTTATAATGATATCACAATGATCTTTTTTTTATTAAAAATTTAAAATCATTCATGGCCAATTGGCCAATAGAAATAACATTCAATAAGAAACTAGAACAAAATTAACAATCATTAAGAACAATGATATTTGATTTGAATATAAGCTTGATGATTTCTAATGCTAGAACTAGAACTAATCTTCCATCTCCAAATCTCCTACTAACCTAAAGTTCCTGCATTGAATTATAAATATTAATAGGACTACCGATATCCAATACCCAGGTAGTAGAATCATAAATAGAAAAATTATAAGGCATTATCATATAAATACTTTGTCCAGCAATAGCTTGCTTCCTTCTCTTATTTGGCCTATTTGGATTTAGTGAGGCAATGTATAGAAGATAGTTCCTCTTTCAGTGCCCGTACTTCTTATAGTAGAAGCACTTTGTCTGACTCTAGTCGAACTTAGGCTTTTTAGTCTGACTAGGCAGAGATGTCATTGCATTTTGCACCTTCTTGTTCTTCTTAATCTTATTCTTCTTCTCTTTCTAAAAGGATTGATAACCAAAAGAAGATCCTCCTAATAAATTCATCGACTCTTTTTGGAGCTAGTGATCCTTCTTAAAAGTCTGCAGCAATCCCAACAAGCCATGGTAATTGACTATGGGCTTCGTCATTCTATAATGACTGAGAAAAGGGAGGTAGGATTTAGGCTACGAATTTAGTATCGCATCCTTCCCGAGCTGCTCCTACAAGAAAAATCCAAACTTGCTCAGGCACTTGATCATCTTGATCATATACAGCACATGATCTATGATCGATGCCCCCTCCATCATGTGTTGAACCCTCAAGTCATTTTGATGATGACCAAACATTAAAGCAAATAATTATGAATATATTTTATTTTAAGTGTTCCAATATTAGAAGAAAGAGAGCTCCTTGACCAAAATAAGAAAGATGTAAAATGAAATTTAAATAAAAATTGAATCCTCTTGATTGGCGCAAAAATTTTCTCAAAATTGCCTTGGAGCAGTCTTCAAGATATCTCAAAATTTTTTCGAGAGCTCTCGAGTATACTGGCATGCCCCAAATGCAGTTCTAACTCAATTTTGAGAGGTCTCGAGTGAATCTCAAGAGCTCTTAGTCTTAGGTGATAGAAACCTAGTTTCTGTGCTCTGAGAGTGAGAGGTCTCGCAGGATTTCTGAGATGTCTTGCGGTTCTAGTGAGACATCTCGTTTAGAATTGAGAGGTCTTGGTCTCAAGCGAGCCATTTTTCTAGAAAGCTAATTTTTCATGTGACTGAAGGCGAGAGCTCTCTTGATCAAACCAAAGGCCTCGTAACCTGACGAGATTGTTAGATATATGTGCCCTAGAAGCCAAAATTGGCTGACACTTGTAATACACTTCTAGGAGCAAAATTATAATTTTGACTATAATCAATAAAATAGGTTATTTTCTATCACATATGTGTATTTAGTGTCTGTGATACATCCTTTGAGTTAATGGTAATGATAATTCATATTTTCAAGAGTTGAAAATTTAAGACATGAATAATCATTGTTAACTCATAAAATGCTTCCGACCATAGGATCATCACGAGGATGGTGATTGATCCGAAAGGTTGGTGTACAATCGCTTCTCTTTAGTAGATGAGTCTTGAGTCTACGGTGTGGAGACACCAGAGCGAGAGTACAGGTACTCGTTAGAGAATGAGGGCACTGAGCGTGACCACCTCGAGTAGTCATTAGGGAGTCTACCTTCTCGTCAATGACTGACTCGATGCTGCAGTAGTGTGTCTGGTTCTTTGACCTGAGGTGCATCGGTAGTTCACCTTGAGGGTGTTATAGTTTGACTACACCATTACTCGGTCTCCTAGCCATATGGAACCCTGAGGTGTATGTTGGCTATAGCATGTTCATTGTAGGAACTGGATGGCATCAAGATGGAATCTATCTACCTCGATGGTAGAGGAGCAGCCCTATGATAATCATGAGAATCAAGTCCAGAAGTCCATGGCCATGGCAGAGTGAAATAATAGAAAGAGTTTCTATTTAGATTTTCACATCAGACTTGAATCGAATGATTACATCATATGACAGAAACTAGGGTTTGACGAGTTCACCTTAACCCTAATCTGATCGGAGGCTCAAGATAGAAGAACTTAATCACATAGGTAGCTGCACCAAGAGGTTCGCATTCAGCTCTGATGGGTTGCCACCATATACTGCTAGGTGTCACTGGTGGATTTTGGGAGCAATTAGAATGATTTAGATGATCGATCATTCTAGCTGTTCGAATCAGAAGAGTTCTGATCCATCGAAAGGAGTTTCGATGATGTCGATGATAGAGATCATGACATATCCCATTACCATACAGAACTGAACCTAACTGGATCACACAAACAAGGGTTTGAATCTGGTGATCATCAATTGAACTGATCCAGTTCAATTGATCTGAATGAGATTCAATTAGGTTCAAGAAAATCATGCTAGCACTCGATTGAACCTAACGTTCTTCTTTTACTATCATAAATTAGTTGTCCTGACTGAGCCAAAGGAGTTTGTGCTCAATCAGAGGCCTTCATATGGTCTGACTGGAGGTTGTCCAAGTTAGAAAAGGTTGTCTTATTTTGTAAGACATTACCTGCCATTTTTGGTCACCTGCCATTTCTTGTTCTTTGACTTTGGTCAAAAGTCTACCTTTGATTGGTCAAATGTTGACCATTGACACTTTGACTTTTGACCACATGTCATGCACCTATTGGAGAGCTGGTGGGGGCCTGTCCCCCTGCCAGAACCTGGCAAGGAAGAGGGCGCACGCCACCCTTGGTGTGTGCCCAAGCTGGAGGCGCCCAGGAGTCCCTGTTGGATAGGGACTCCATCTCCTTTTTGGATTCCAATTAGAGTTCTCCTAAGAACCAACTTTGACTGATCTTAGGCACCCTCTAAGGAGGAATCCAGGGGACTCTATTCCCACCAATCAGATTTAGATCTAATTTCATAAAGAGTTGTGATTGGTTGGGAAGAAGAGAAGTTGGATCACAGACAGTCTATAAATAAGACCCTGCGCCCAACCCAGATTGTGATTAGGAAGTGATTGAAAGGAATCACAATTCCCCATGCCCCAAGGCTGCCTCTCCCCTCTTCCTCCATGCCAAACCCACCTTCTCCCTCTCCTCTCCACGTCCAAAAGGGTTTTGGAGCTTGGTTGGTGCGATCCAGATCAAAGAAAGGTGACTGAAAGCTAGAAGGCTGCGCTGCTGCAAAGGACGACTGCTGATCTTCAAAAGGAGTTTTGAAGATCCTCTAGATCAGATCCAGATCTGATCTCTGGAGATGTGATAGAGAAGAAGAAGATCTCTAGATCCAGCCTGAGTGGATATTGGTAGAGGCCAGGCACTTGCATGGCTAGATCCAAAACCTTCCGCTGCATACAGGATCATCAACGGGTAATAGGATTACCCACATCAAGGTAAATTAAATCTGATTTAATTTATCTAATTTTATTTTAATTTATAAAATAATAATAATTAGATTTAAAATATTTCAGATCTGATTAGGATCAAAAAGAAAAATTTTAAAATATATCTCTTGATCCAATCCGATCTGAACGAACTTGGTCCGAGAAATCAGGATTTTGCTTCAACTGGTATCAGAGCCAAGGTTCTAAAAATGTTTAGATCTAATTTTAAATTTATTTTAATTAGAAAATAAGTGATTTTAGATATCACATGAGATGTGATCAGATCTAAAATCAGAAAAAATTAAAATTAAATAATTTGGATCTAAGATTAGAAAATATGCATGACTAGTTCTAAAATAGAATAGTTCTATAGAATAGTCTTGCATGTTTTCGATTTAATCTGATTAAATCATATTTTAGATCTATTTATTTACTATTTTTGGATATTATAATGGTTATAATAATATCTAAAAAATAGCAAATAAAAATTATTTAATTTTAAATATCATATGAGATATGATTGATGCATGTCTAGACTAGTTGTAGAATAGTTCTACATAATTGTCTAGATTAGAATTTATTTTGATTAGATCAATTTAAATCTAATTTTTTAGATTATTATGAGATAATTTAGATCTAAAAATATGCATGATTTGATACATGAGATGTATGCAAAATATGCCATGATTAGATCTAATTTGTATATGAGATATATGATATAGATCTAAAACTATTTTATAGTATTGCATGTTCCTGATTAAGGCATTCCTCTTGGCCGTCCGGTCATAAGAATGAAGAAGGGTTTAAAGGCCCTCTCTTCCCATTCGATGGGTGTTCTTATGATGTGTAGGGGTGCTGCGCATGTTCATCCTTAATCAGAAACCCAAAACTTACTTTCTGCAAAACCCTAGATCCTGAAACCCTAGGATTTATTATGCATATTTTATTTATGAACCCTACTTAATTAAAAATTAAGATTATGGAATATTAATTAGGTCTAAAATTGAGAATTTTAGATCTAAGACATATTCATAATACTGGGTTCGGGCTTGGGTAGCTCAATTAGGTCTAAGCGGTTGATCAAACCGAATCAAGAGTTGGTTAGATGGGATCAACAATGCTTAAATTGACCAGCCTAATAGGATTAAGTCTGGGTCAAGATCGAGTCACGATCAAGCAAGACCTAATTAGGCTCAGAGGTTAGAGTCTGGATTGTAGGCTAACCCAATTGGTTCTGGCTCAATAATTTGGTGTCTAAGGTAAGTTTGGCACATACGACCGACTGATTTTTAATTGGAAGCTACTCGACCTGAATGCATTCTTGTATGAGTTAATGGCATATTCCTTCCATCGATCTCACTTACCTGGCCATATCTATTGACACAGTTCTGATCTGAGGTGGTCAATAATCCGAGCTAACCCATGCCACTAGGTTAGTCATAATTGTTATGACTATGACAAGTCTAGTTTAATGAGACCTGAATCAATTCTCCCTAAGAAAAGATTAAGTCTGAGGTCTTCCACCATTGTAGATGTGCGGGCCCTTCCCGGGGTTGATTGTTCTCGACTGGATACAGTGGCTCAGTTGCACCGGGAAGATGCAACCATGTCTATTAGGCATTGGATGCTATGGGCTGGAGGATGAGTTGGGCTCAATATTTCGGATACGGTGAGAGACTCAATTAGGAACCCAGTCTATGCAAATGGTGGGTCTGACTTAACTAAGGAGTGGATCAATATTCTGGATACGGTGAGATTCATGAATTAGAGATCAAGTTTGGGTGCACCATGATTAGAGAATCATTGAACAAGAGTTGTTCACTCATTGGCTAACCCATCACCAATAACTGTTAGGTGAGGTGATGAGTCAGTTGGTGAGACCGCACCACCCACTAGAAATCATTAATCATGGAAGATTTTCGCATCTCTACAGAGGGAGTGTAGGGATCCGAGAAAATAGTGGGAGCTAATTTGTTTAAAAATAAAATTCCTAAATAAATTGGTCAAGTCATAATTACAATATCTAACTAGAATCTTTGACTCTCTACAGGAAAATGTCTGCGTCCAACCCATTGGCACGTATCCTGGACACACATAGACTGACCTGGACCCAATTATAAAGATTGGCTCAGGAACTACAAAATAGTTTTGGGTTCCGAGAAGTTAACCCATGTTTTGGACCAGGACCCTCCCACCTTACCAGCCCGTCCATCCATTGAACAGAGAGCGTCTCTGGAAAAATGGATAGACGAAGATAATAAGGCCAGATATTACATGTTGGGCTCGATGTCTGATGAGCTCCAGCACCAACATGAAGATATCGGGACTGCTCGCCAAATGTTGGCTCACCTGCAGGAGATGTTTGGTGAACAGAGTCGCGCAGCCAAAGTATCAAGTCACGAAATGACTTTTTAAGGCTAAGATGCATGATGGGCAGTCAGTCCAAGATCACTGTCTGATAATGATCAAGGACATGGAAGAGCTTGAGAAGCTCGGTGTGAAGTTAGACTTGGATCTGCAGAATGATATTATTCTGCAATCCTTGACTGATGCATATGGGCAATTCATCATGAATTACCACATGCATAAACTTCAAAATTCCTTGGCCGAATTAATGAATATGCTGGTTACCGCTGAGCTTTCTATGAAAGGTTCTAAAGGCTCAGTTCTTGCTATGGAATGGACTTCTTCCAAAAGAAAGTCTTATGGAAAGAAAAAGAAGTCTGTGAAAAAGCAGAAGGTGGAAGGAGCAAAGAAGAAGAAGGCAGAACCGAAGAAAAAGGCCGATGTCAAAGGAAAGTGTTTCCATTGCAACAGCGACGGCCATTGGAAGCGGAACTGCCCTACTTACCTGGCCACCCTGAAGAACAAGAAGGAAGGTCCTTCTGGAGGTATGCTCGTTATTGAGTCTAACCTTATGGTTTCTTCTGCATCCAGTTGGGTGCTTGACTCTGGTTCTAGTGCTCATCTGTGCACTTCCATGCAGGGTCTTGAGGATAGCAGGAGGTTGAGGGATGGAGACATGATCCTATGCATCGGTAATGGAGCAAGAGTTGCTGCAGTAGCCGTGGGAACATACCCTCTTCGATTACCATCTGGTTTAGACTTAGTTTTGAAAGACTGTTATTATGTGCCTGCAGCTAGCAGGAATTTGATTTCTGTTTCATGCTTAGCACAAGAAGGCTATGTGATTACCTTCTTTAAGGACCATTGTAACATTCTTTATGAAAGAAATAAAATTGCAAATGGTTTCCTTATTAATGGTCTTTATCAGCTACATATTGATGTACCTATTCTAACTATCGAGCAAAACGTGAATGCCAAACGACCTAGGGATAGTCCAAATGATAGATATCTATGGCACCTGAGATTAGGTCATATAGCAGAAGATAGGATCAACAAATTGGAGAAAAATGGGCTATTGAGTCCATTGACTTCCGAGTCATATCCAACTTGTGAATCTTGTCTTCAAGGCAAAATGACTAAACTCCCTTTTGTTGGACATGGGGAGAGGGCCACAGATCTCCTTGCCCTAGTACATACTGATGTGTGCGGCCCATTTGATGTGCCGGCTAGAGGCAATTTTGTCTACTTCATTACCTTTACCGATGATCTGTCTAGGTATGGGTATGTGTATCTTATGAGACACAAGTCTGAAGCTTTTGAAAAGTTCAAAGAATTCAGACATGAAGTAGAAAAACAAACTGAAAAACCCATTAAGGTTCTTCGATCAGATCGAGGAGGTGAATACCTTAGCCGAGAATTCCTAGACTATCTAAAGAAAAATGGCATAGTCTCTCAATGGACTCCACCAGGAACACCTCAACTCAACGGGGTTTCAGAATGGAGAAATCGGACTCTATTGGATATGGTTCGATCCATGATGAGCTTCACAGACCTCCCTGATTTTCTTTGGGGACACTCATTGTTAACTTCAATTTATCTACTGAATAGGGTTCCCTCTAAAACCGTTCCTACCACACCGTATGAGATATGGCACGGTAAGAAACCAAGTCTGAGTCATCTCAGAATTTGGGGTTGTCCGGCTCATGTCAAAAGACAACAAGCGGACAAGTTAGAGTTTAGGTCCTTTCAGAGCTCGATTCATAGGATATCCTAAAGAGTCATTAGGATACTATTTCTACATTCCAGAAGACCACAATGTGATTGTGAGTCGACATGCCATCTTTCTTGAAAAATAGTTTATTCAAGATAGCGGCATTGGAAAGCAAGATCAAGCTTGATGAGAAAGTCTCACAAGTACAACGAGCTAAGGACCAATTGGAACCAAATCAGGTTGAGCCAATAAGAACACTACCTCCTCCACCTCGTAGATCGGAAAGAGTTTTCCATCCCCCTGAGAGATACTTAGGTATTATTTCAGAGGAAGTAGAGGAAACGTTCCTCATAGGCAATGGTGCTCATGGTGATGATCCCAAAACCTACAACGAGGCGATATCAGATATCGACTCCGAGAAATGGCTAGAGGCAATGCAGTCAGAAATTGACTCGATGCACTCAAACCAAGTCTGGACCTTGGTAGATCCACCAGAAGGTATAGTACCTATTGGGTGTAAATGGATCTTCAAGAGAAAGATTGGTGCAGATGGGAATGTGGAGACATTCAAGGCTAGACTAGTGGCAAAAGGTTATAGTCAACGCGAAGGCATTGACTATCAGGATACCTTTTTCCCAGTGGCTATGCTAAAATCCATCCGCACATTGCTTGCCATTGCAGCCTATTTCGATTATGAAATATGGCAAATGGATGTGAAAACGGCAAATGACATTCTTAAATGGATATCTTGAGGAAGATATCTATATGGAACAGCCGCTAGGTTTCACATCCAGTGATACTGATCACAAGGTTTGCAAGCTGCAAAGGTCCATATATGGACTTAAGCAAGCATCTCGGAGCTGGAACACTCATTTCAATGATGTGATCAAAATGTTTGGTTTCATCAAAAATGAAGAGGAACCGTGTGTTTTCAAAAAGGTCAGTGGGAGCGCTGTTGTCTTCCTCGTATTGTACGTGGATGACATCCTCCTTATTGGGAATGATATTCCCATGATGACAACAGTCAAATTATGGTTGTCCAAGGAATTCTCCATGAAAGACCTAGGCGAAGCATCCTTTATTCTAGGAATTAAGGTCTATAGGGATAGACCGAATAGGATGCTAGGACTTTCACAGAAGATGTACATAGAGAAAGTACTAAAGAGGTTTAGTATGGAAAACTCTAAGAGGGGATTAATACCCTTCAGACATGGTATTCATCTTTCCAAGAAGATGTGCCCTAGCACACCTGAGGAAATAGAACGCATGAGCAAGATCCCTTATGCTTCTGCAATAGGGAGCCTCATGTATGCCATGCTATGTACACGACCTGATATAGCCCATGCTGTGAGTGTCACAAGCAGATATCAGTCAAATCCAGGTGAAGAACACTGGACTTCTGTGAAATGTATCCTTAAGTACTTAAGAAGAACTAAGGATATGATGTTGGTCTTTGGTAATGGAGAACTCCAAGTCCAGGGATACACAGACTCGGATTTCATGTCCGATATAGATGATCGAAAGTCGACATCTGGGAGTCTGTTTGTGTGCAATGGTGGTGCTGTCAGCTGGAAGAGTTCCAAGCAAACGGTGATAGCAGATTCCACCATGGAAGCAGAATATATCGCTGCATCAGAAGCTGCGAAGGAAGCATTCTGGTACAAGAAGTTTGCTGCAGAAATCGGAGTAATGCCATCAGATGCCATTCCTCTATACTGCGACAACAATGGCGCCATAGCCCTTGCTAAGGAGCCGAGGTCTCACCAAAAATCCAAGCATATTGAGCGGCGATACCACCTCATCCGCGATTACCTCGAGAAGGGTTACGTCGAGGTCAAGAGAGTCAACTCCACAGATAATGTGGCAGACCCACTTACAAAGCCGTTGGGCCAGCAGAAGATCGAAGCCCACCTTGAGAAGATGGGACTTAGACTTGTAGCCAATTGGCTTTAGGACAAGTGGGAGATTGTTAGATATATGTGCCCTAGAAGCCAGAATTGGCTGACACTTGTAATACACTTCTAGGGGCAAAATTATAATTTTGACTAATAATCAATAAAATGGGTTATTTTCTATCACATATGTGTATTTAGTGTCTGTGATACATCCTTTGAGTTAATGGTAATGATAATTCATATTTTCAAGAGTTGAAAATTTAAGACATGAATAATCATTATTAACTCATAAAATGCTCCCGACCATAGGATCATCACGAGGATGGTGATTGATCCTGGAAGGTTGGTGTACAATCGCTTCTCTTTAGTAGATGAGTCTTGAGTCTATGGTGTGGAGACACCAAAGCGAGAGTACAGGTACTCGTTAGAGAACGAGGGCACTGAGCGTGACCACCTCGAGTAGTCATTAGGGAGTCTACCTTCTCGTCAATGACTGACTCGATGCTGCAGTAGTGTGTCTGGTTCTTTGACCTGAGAGATGCATCGGCAGTTCACCTTGAGGGTGTTATAGTTTGACTACACCATTACTCGGTCTCCTAGCCATATGGAACCCTGAGGTGTATGTTGGCTATAGCATGTTCATTGTAGGAACTGGATGGCATCAAGATGGAATCTATCTACCTCGGTGGTAGAGGAGCAGCCCTATGATAATCATGAGAATCAAGTCCAGAAGTCCATGGCCATGGCAGAGTGAAATAATAGAAAGAGTTTCTATTTAGATTTTCACATCGGACTTGAATCGAATGATTACATCATATGACAGAAACTAGGGTTTGACGAGTTTACCTTAACCCTAATCTGATCGGGGCTCAAGATAGAAGGAACTTAATCACACAGGTAGCTGCACCAAGAGGTTCGCATTCAGCTCTGATGGGTTGCCACCATATACTGCTAGGTGTCACTGGTGGATTTTGGGAGCAATTAGAATGATTTAGATGATCGATCATTCTAGCTGTTCGAATCAGAAGAGTTCTGATCCATCGAAAGGAGTTTCGATGATGTCGATGATAGAGATCATGACATATCCCATTACCATACAGAACTGAACCTAACTGGGTCACACAAATAAGGGTTTGAATCTGGTGATCATCAATTGAACTGATCCAGTTCAATTGATCTGAATGAGATTCAATTAGGTTCAAGGAAATCGTGCTAGCACTCGATTGAACCTAACGTTCTTCTTTTCCTATCATAAATTAGTTGTCCTGACTGAGCCAAAGGAGTTTGTGCTCAATCAGAGGCCTTCATATGGTCTGACTGGAGGTTGTCCAAGTCAAAAAAGGTTGTCTTATTTTGTAAGACATTACCTGCCATTTTTGGTCACCTGCCATTTTTTGTTCTTTGACTTTGGTCAAAAGTCTACCTTTGACTGGTCAAATGTTGACCATTGACCCTTTGACTTTTGACCACATGTCATGCACCTATTGGAGAGTTGGTGGGGGCCTGTCTCCCTACTAGAACCTAGCAAGGAAGAGGGCGCATGCCAAGGGTGGTGTGTGCCCAGGCTGGAGGCGCCCAAGAGTCCCTGTTGGACAGGGACTCCATCTCCTTTTTGGATTCCAATTAGAGTTCTCCTAAGAACCAACTTTGACTGATCTTAGGCACCCTCTAAGGAGGAATCTAGGAGACTCTATTCCCACCAATCAGATTTAGATCTAATTTCATAAAGAGTTATGATTGGTTGGGTGAAGAGAATTTGGATCACAGACAGTCTATAAATAAGACCCTGCACCCAACCCAGATTATGATAGGAAGTGATTGAAAAGAATCACAATTCCCCATGCCCAAGGCTACCTCTCCCCTCTTCCTCCATGCCAAACCCACCTTCTCCCTCTCCTCTCCACGTCCAAAATGGTTTTGGAGCTTGGTTGGTGCGATCCAGATCAAAGAAAGGCTACTGAAAGCTATAAGGCTGTGCTACTGCAAAGGATGACTACTGATCTTCAAAAGAAGTTTTGAAGATCCTCCAGATCAGATTCAGATCTGATCTCTAGAGATGTGATAGAGAAGAAGAAGTTCTCCAGATCCAGTCCGAGTGGATACCGGTAGAGGCCAGGCACTTGCGTGGCTAGATCCAGAACCTTCCGCTGCATACAGGATCATCAATGGGTAATAGGATTACCCACATCAAGGTAAATTAAATCTAATTTAATTTATCTGATTTTATTTTAATTTTTAAAATAATAATAATCAGATCTAAAACATCCTAGATCTGATTAGGATCAAAGAGAAAAATTTTGAAATATATCTCTTGATCCAATCCGATCTGAATGAACCTGGTCTGGGAAATCAAGATTTTCCATCAGAGATATCTCGAGATAAATTGAGAGGTCTCGAGGCTCGACGACAACCTTTTGATGGGGCATTCTAGATTGGATATTTTTGATCCCAATGGCTAGTTTCTGCTCTCCAATGGTTGAATTTTACTTTTTTTGAGCTCCAATTATCACCAAAAGAGAGAGAATGCTGCAAATATAAAAGAAAGAAGACTTATTTTTAATTGATCTAAGAAAAATGAGAGAATGAGAAGCATGCTCTATTCTTGAACGAATATCTAATCTCCAATCAATCAGTTCTCTCAAGCTTTGAAGAATCCTCAAGTGCATTAACTCCACATATTCAAAGAGGCTTTCAATGAACTGCAAGGATAACTTTTTCGCTCATTCAAAAGGACATTTTGAGTTGTAAAATTTCTTTCTCTTTTTTCATATACTTGATTTTAGTAGGGCTTGAAACTTGGGTTTTGGGGTTTTTCTCCCCTTTGTTTATTCAAATTGATTTGTCTGATCCTTGTAAAGATTGTGGTTGGTGAACCTAGGAGAAAACCAACTGGGTTTTTGTATAGTGAGCCTGAAAAAACTATTCGACTGTAATCTTACAAGATTATAGTAAAATTTTCAAGTATTAACTTGAAGAGTGGATGTAGGTGCTGGGAGAGCACCGAACCACTATAAAATTCTCTTATTTGTGTGTGCTCTTGATTGTGTCTTCTATTTGCTCTCATATTTGATTCACTTAGGATTTAATCATTTATCACCGCACATATCTGCTTTAAATTTTTGAAAACCCAATTCACCCTCTCTCTTGGATTGTTTATCTGGACAGTAATTAGTATCAGAGCCAGGTTCTCTACTAATTATTGATTTTTACAACTAGAGACAATGATCATGCCAACCCAACTAGGAGGTTCACTTATCGAAGGGTAATCCACAAATAGGCCACCTTTTTTCAATGGGTCAAACTATACCTATTGGAAAGCTTGCATGTGCATTTTCATTCAAGCCCTTGATTATGACATATGGAGATCATTGTCAATGGTCCACACACACCCATAGTCATTGTCAATGGCATGTCCTCTCCTAAGTCGGAGAAGGATTGGAATAAAATAGATAAGAAACTTATCCAATTAAATGCCAAGATAATGAATATACTCTATTGTGCCCTTGATACAAATAAGTATAACCAAATCTCCACTTGCAATTCTGCAAAGAAAATTTGGATAGACTTGACGTCACACATGAAGGGACAAATCAAGTAAAAGAAACTAAAATTAACATGCTAGTTCACCAATATAAGTTATTTAAAATGGACTCCACTGAATCGATCACTAGCATATATACAAGATTCACTAATATTATAAATGGTTTAAAAAGCTTAGGTAAAGTTTATACTAATAGTGAATTAGTGAGAAAGATCCTCACATCTTTGCATAGGTCATGGAAAGCCAAAGTAACAGCCATCTAGGAGGCAAAAGATCTAAACACACTGCCTCTAGAGGAGCTCATTGGATCCTTGATGATACTTGAGCTTGCCATGAGTTTGCACAATATAGAAGACAACAATAAGAAAAAAATAATAGTGCCAAAATCCATGGCTGAAGAAGAAGAAGATGATCTATCCACCAATGATGAAAATGATGAAGACATGGCCCTGGTGATCAAAAAATTTAAGAAATTTATGGAAAGAAGAAGACAAAGATTCAAGAAGAGGAGCTTCATTAGAGGAGAAGCCAGTAGGAAGAAAGAAAAAGAAAAAGAGAGGGATCAATCCACTTGCTACGAAGGTAAGAAATCAGGATATTTTAGGATTGAATGTCCTCTATTGAAGAAGGGACCAAAAAGAATAAAAAAGAAAGCCATGTTAGCAACTTGGAGCGACAATGATGAGTCAAACTTGGAGGAAGAAAATCAAAATGAAGCAAACTTGTGTTT
Organism: Cocos nucifera; assembly: GCA_006176705.1. Lineage (NCBI taxonomy): Eukaryota > Viridiplantae > Streptophyta > Magnoliopsida > Arecales > Arecaceae > Cocos > Cocos nucifera. The sequence continues at coordinate 114,249 of QRFJ01001670.1, read as the reverse complement.
TATGGCACAAGATGATGAGGTATCCTCCACTCTTGATTCAAATTTTACCTTTGATGAGCTTCAAGATGCTTTTTATAACTTGATGAAAGATTTCAAATAGATAACCTCAAAAAATAGAAATCTTAAGGAAATGACTCAAGCACTCTTGAAAGAAAAGGAAGAGATAATTAGTAGCCACAATAAGTTAAAAGAAGAAAACAAAATCCTAAAGGATGAATTGGATAAATTAAATCCTTTAGTTGATAAATTTACTTGTAGTTCTGAAAAATTATAAATAATTTTAAATAATGAAAGAGGAGTTTATGATAAGGTCGGACTAGGATATAAACCTAAAGACAAAACCAAGTTTCTAAATAATTTCTTCACTGCATCCATTTCTAATAGCACTTGTCATACCATTTGCTTTAGATGCAAAAAGGTAGGACACAAGGCTTTTGAATGCAATACTAGAGAATTTAATAAAAAGCACAATAAAAGTATTTGGGTTTCAAAAGAAACCATGTCTACTAATCCTAAAGGATCCAAGAAGACTTGGGTACCTCAAAGTATCACTTGATTGTTTGTGCAGGAATGCCTTGCAGTCCAAGGATCAAAACAGGAGTGGTATTTAGATAGTGGCTATTCAAGACATATGTCAGGTGACAAGCAATAATTCATCATCCTAGAAAGAAAGGAAGGGGTGGTAGTCACTTTTGGCGATAATGGCAAAGGTAAAATAATTGGCTATGGTAAAATTTAGATTACTCCTACCACCTTTATAGAAAATGTATTGTTAGTTGATAATTTAAAATATAACTTGCTTAGTATCAGTCAACTTTAAGATAAAGATTTTAAAGTCTCTTTTGAATCTTCTTTATGTAAAGTATCTAGTTCCTTGGATGATAGCTTTAAATTCATTGAATTTAGGCGTGGAAACATCTACATGGTGAATTATGATGAAATTGCCATGAAGAATGGCTAACGCATAGTTGTAATGAATACTAACATAAAAGAAACTAGTTGGCTTGGGCACCAAAGATTAGGTCATGCTAGCATGCATACTCTTCATAAATTGCATAATAAAGACTTTGTTAAGGGGATACCAAAACTAAATTTCAAAGTTGATCATGTTTGTGATGCTTGCCAATTTGAAAAATAAATTAGGAAAAGTTTCAAATCCAAAAATGTGATTTCAACTTCTAGGCCTCTTGAATTGAATCATATGGATTTGTTTGGACCTACTAGGACCATAAACCTAGAAGGAAAGAAGTATGGTCTAGTAATTATTGATGATTATTCTCATTTCACTTGGGTTCTATTTTTAGCTCACAAAGATGAAGCATTTTCAATGTTTTCAAAGTTTTACGAGAAAATAATAAATGAAAAAGACTCTACTATGGTATGCATCTGTAGTGATCATGGCACAAAATTTGAAAATAAATACTTTGAAGAATTTTGCAATGAACATGGCATAGAACATAATTTTTTAGCACCTAGAACCCCTCAATAAAATGGAGTTGTTGAAAAAAAGAATAGGACCTTGGTTAATATGATCCATACCATATTGTGTGAAGAAAATCTATCCAAATACTTTTAGGCTGAAGTCATTAACACAACATGTTACATCTTAAATAGAGTTTCTTTTTGCTTGATCTTAAAGAAGACTCCCCTATGAGCTTTGGAAAGAAAAAAGACCTAATATTAATTATTTTTATATTTTTGGTTGTAAATATTTTATTCATAATAATGGTAAAGATAATCTAGGCAAATTTGATGCTAAGACAGATGAGGGTATATTTCTTAGATATTCTATATCTAGCAAAGCATATAGAGTCTTCAACAAATACTCTTTGGTTGTTGAAGAATCTATACATGCTATCTTTGATGAAGCAAATGATCAATCTTTAAGAAAGAAAGATATTTTTTATGATAATACAAGAATTCTCGAAGATGGAATGAAGGACCTAAACTTAAAAGATAATAATATTTAAGATAAAGATAAACCTACAACAATCTTGGAACAAAACAATGACGGTGAGAATGAAGCATCTAATGATCATAGAGATCTATCCAAGGAGTGGAGGTATGCACACAATCATCCAAGAAAATTATTATTAGGTGATTCTTCGCAAGGGGTATGAACTAGATCTTCTTTTAAGGATACATTTGATTATCTTGCATTTATTTTTCAAATAGAACCTAAAAATATAGAAGAAGCTGAACATGACTCTAATTGGATGCTAACCATGCAAGATGATCTAAATCAATTTGAAAAAAATAATATATGGACTCTTATAAATAGACCCATAGATCATCCTATAATTGGTATAAAATGGGTATTTAAGAACAAATTGGATGAACATGGTAATGTTGTAAAAAATAAAGCTAGATTATTTGCTAAAGGATATAATCATGAAGAAGAAATTAACTTTGATGAAATATATACACCTGTAGCAAGATTAGAGGCTATTAGATTGTTACTTACTTTTACCTATTATATAAATTTTAAATTATTTCAAATGAATGTGAAAAGCACCTTTTTGAATGGTTATATTACTGAAAAAGTATTTGTAGAACAACCATTCAAATTTGAAAATCACTTACTTTGCAATTATGTATATAAGTTAAATAAAGCACTCTATGGACTTAAACAAGCATTTAGAGCATGGTATGAGAGATTGAGCAAATTTTTATTATAAAATAATTTTATTAGAGAAAGTGTAGATACCATACTATTTTTGAAAAAAAAAATAATGACCTTCTTGTAGTTCAAATAAATGTGGATGACATCATATTCGAAGCTATTGATGAAATTCTTTATCAACAGTTTGCTAAGTTGATGCAGAGTGAATTTGAAATGAGCATGATGGGGGAGCTGAATTTTTTTCTTAGATAATAAGTCAAACAATCAAAGGAAGACATTTTCATTAACTAAATAAAGTACATTAAGGAGATGCTCAAGAAGTTTGGCATGAAAAATGGAAACGAGATTGGCACACCCATGAGCCCCTCATGCAAACTTGATAAAGATGAAAATGGTAAGAATATAAATGAAAAGCTCTGCAGAGATATAATAGGATTCCTACTTTACTTAACTACAAGTAGGTCTGATATATTATTTAGTGTATGTATGTGTGCTAGATTTCAATCTAACCCAAAAAAATCACACTTACTAGCTGTTAAGAGAATTTTTAGATATTTGTGTTGGAAATTGTATCCCAAAGCCAATCATCAACCTATTGATGGTTGAGATATTGTAATTGATTTATTAATTAATAAAAAAAATTTTGGCATCTTTTTCATCATAAGTTTATATCTTCTAATGACTCCATTGTTGTGATGAAGTACTTAGGACTATTTAGTTTCGATAAAGAGAGAATTTATCGATTAGCCCTTAAATTTGTTCATGACCAAATGATAGGCTATTAATTAGGATGACAGTATCTATCGAGCAGAGGTCGCTATGTACCATATAGGTTGGTTGTCCTCTTAACTAAGGAGTGTGGAGACATTGGTATGACATAAAGGTGAGATGTATGGGTACATCATCATGGAACGTGACCAACTCCAAAGCATTTTGTTGTCGAGAATGTCTCTGATGGGATATAGGTATAAGTATTCCTTAGAACTGAGATCACCTCAGTAACTTACAAGCAACTCACTATGCATTGGTACCAGACTAACTAAATTTTTAATTTAATAATGAAAGACTTCTGGGTACAGTCAAGTACTTGCGAAGTCGAAGTGTGATCAAGATGAAATTGACCACTCCAAGAGTTGGAGAAGAATGTATCACTATATTTCAATATAGCAAAATCTTGATCAGGATAATCAATCAGATGGATTTGATATTTTAAAATACAATAGACAATCTAATCATCGTTGATAGTTAAACTCTGATGTGTCCTATGAGCATTATGGTCAAGAGGATGAATTATATGAAAACTATATCCATATGGGTTCTAAGGATGGTGTTCTACACCTTCGACCTATTCGACCATCGGATATCATTGTTAGATGGTCACTCTAATTGATGCAAAAATTTATTTCTATACTATCGACTTAGATTTGGACCTATGAGGTTGCACACATTAGAGTTTACATTTCGATCGGATGGTTGATCAGTGATTTATAATCATTTTAGGGTTAAACGATCAATATGGTTGATGTTTGTGAAGAAAATAGTGTAGGATTTGCCATGCTACTTTCAAAAAATATTTTAAAAATAGCAATGATATAATGAAAAATAATTAATCTAATTAATTATCTACTAATCATATTAAATTATTTAACCTTACACATTATGATCTAAACATAATATGCATGCATACGTTAATAGATCTGAAAATAAAACTATGTAATAAACTATTTACTACATCTATGTGTCTAGAACACAATACCATTTTGTGGATAGTCGATCACTATAATCTAAGCCTACTAGATAATGCTCTAGTATCATGTTAGTGCTGTCTATATGTCCGACTTCTACGGTTGGTCCACACAGAGCTCCTGGTCCCGATCAGCCCCACTGGAGCGCTAGCTACTTGCCAGATCCTTCGATGACTGATCACGATTGATCCGATTGATCGTATGCTTTTTAATTTTTTAGATATTTTAAAAAATTTAAACATAAATTTTAGAGGATCATGAAGTTCTGTTTCAAATTTGGTGGCGATCCAATACTCACAGCACTCGATCTCTCCATCCGAACCCAGATTCCCAAATCTAGGATTTCATTCGACCCAAAAACTCTAATGCACTAAAAATCCTATCACACCCTCTCTATGTAGAGTTTTTCTATAAAATAAGTTTTTATCGAAAGATAACTTTTAGATCTATAATTCATATTTAGAGCATATCTAAAAATAAGATATCCTTAGAGGTGGAAATCACAAGAGAAGAGAGGCATAATGGAAAAGAAAAGTGCTGTAGGATCCTATTCACCTTCACTCCAAGATTTTTTTCACCTATAACTAATGCTCAAATACTCTAAAATTTTTACCACATAAGTCAACCACCTTTCTCTACATGTACAAAAATTTTCATAATTTATTGACCTAAATACCATGGGAAAACTACATGGAAAATGATAAGAGTTGAGTGGTTGAGAGATTTTAACCACTCACTTGATTTCAAAAATCAAATGAGCCTCTTATCCTTATCTAATGCCCCCTCCTTTGTGTTTAACATATAGAAGGACTCTTCTTCTATGTGTATATTTTTATTTCTTAAAAAATATTTGACAAACAAAAGGGAAGGCGAGGGAAGTAGAGTGGAAAAGTCAAAAATGGTGGGTGCATGGGAGAATTTGAATTCAAACTTCATTTGACTTGGTCCTAATTGATTTCAACCAAATCAATTAATTTAGACCTAATTAAATTAGATTAAACCAAACCAAATTAGGATTAGCCTAATCTAATAAAATTTTAATCAAATTAGAAAATTAATTAGATCTACGTCCTGATCAAATTAGGGTCAAAACTCCCATAGCGATTAGGTCATCTCATGACCTGATCGGATCAAATCCAATCAAATTAAATTCAGTCGGACTTGATCAAATCCTCATCACTCAATCAATTTGAGATAATCAGTAATTAAATTGCTAATTAATCCTCCAAAAAATATCTGAGTCTAAATTGAATGGGTTACTGGGCAATAAAGTCCTATCAACATGAAACTCTTGAAGAGTCCTAAATCAGTGGGACTCTTAAACCCAGTGTCCCAAATAAATCGAACTCACAATCATAGAGTCCCAGACTAATGAAACTTTTGATTAGAAAGTCTCAGGTGAGTAGGACTCAGAGTCTCAGTCCACTAGGACTCCTGGTCATAGAGTCCCAATCTAGTGGGACTCTTGACCACAGTATCCTAGATTATTAGCACTCATGATTAGAGAGTCCTAGACAAGTAGAACTCAGAGTCGCAGTCTAGTAGAACTCTTGGTCACAGAGTTTCAATCCAATGGGACTCTTTGACCATAGAGTTCTTGGCCAATGGGACTCTTGATCAGAGAGTCCTAGACAAGTCAGACTCAGAGTCCCAGTCCAATAGGACTCTTGGTCACAGAGTCCCAGTCCAGTGGTACTCTTGACCATAGTGTCCCAAACCAATGGAACTCTTGATCAGCCATCAGATCAGGTAGGAACACCTAATGTATGTGACCCCGTAGGTCTGAACCTAAGCTAGTAGCATAGAAATTAATTTCTATACTAATCGAAGTGACCATCTAGCAATGGTACCCAACATCCAGATAGGTCGAATAATCTCAATTGCAACATTCAAAATCTACACGAATATGGTTACCATATAATTCATCTCTAAGATCTCTATGTAATAGATGACTCTGGGTTAGACTGTCAACCCTAGAAAATACATCCATATCGTGTCTCAAAGCAATTAGTCCCATGACTTGTCACTAAGACTACCTTAGCCAAGGTTTTGCTAAATTAAAACATAATTGAACACATCTCCTAAAATCAGGAGTGGTCAATCCCATCTTGATACACACCGACTCAATAAGTACTTGACTATGCCCAAAAATCTTTCATCATTGAATTAAAAATTTAGATAGTCTGGCACCAAAACATAGTGAGTTGCTTAAAAGTCACCATGGTGATCTTTGGTCCGAGGGACATTTGTACCCATATTCCATCGAAGCAAATCTTGATAGGAGAAAAGTCCTGAAGTTGATCATATTCATTGTAGATGTACCCATACATCTCACTTGCATGCCATATCAGTATCTCAATACTCCTTAGTTATGAGGACAACCAACCTATATGGTACACAATAATCTATACTTGATAAACGTTGTCGTCCTAAGTAACAACATATCATTTGGTCGTGAACTATTTAAGAACAAAATGACAAATTCTCCTTTGCCGAATCTAGATAGTCCTAAGGACATCATCACAACATGGAGTTCATTAGAAGACAATAGAATTTGTAATGAAAAATGCCAAAATAACTTTTATTAATTTATAATTCATATACAATTATAAATATACGGCCCAACCATCAATAGACTAACGATTGGCTTTGGGACACATTTTCAACAATCTTCCACTTAGACTAAAGCCAATCGGTGCAGTATCTAATACCAATCTTCAACTTAAAGTCATCGAACTCATTCACCACAACAGCTTTAGTGAATGGGTCAGTCAGGTTCTCCTTTTTATCAATCTTCTGAAGGTCGACGTCATCTCGATCCACAATCTCTCGGATAAAATGGTAGTGGTGCAGAATATGCTTCATTTGTTGGTGTGCCTTTGGTTCCTTTGCCCGAGCAATGGCTCCAGAGCTATCACGATAGAGCAGAACTAGACCATCAAGAGAGAGTGCCACTCCGAGCTCGATAATGAATTTTCTTAGCCACATCGCTTCTTTGGCAGCATCTGATGCAGCGACATACTCTACCTCATAAACTGAATCGACCATAGTGTGCTGCTTGGAACTCTTCCAACAGACGGCCCCACCATTAAGGATAAATATGTATCCTGACACACTCTTGCTATCATCATGATCGGACTAGAAATTGGAGTCTATGAACCCCACAAGTTTTAAGTCCAACTCACCATATACAACCACTAGTTCTTAGTATTTCTTAAATACTTCAGGATGGTTTTAATAATCTTCCAGTGATTCTCCTCTAGATTAGATTGGTATCTACTAATTACACCTAGTGAGTATACCACATCTAGTCGTGTACATGTCATGGCATACATTATAGAACCCACTACTGAAGCATGTATTCTATTCATACGCTTTCTGTCTAGAGGAGTTGTTGGACAATCCCTCTTTGAAAGAGAAATTCGATGACCTATCGGTAGATAGCCTTTTTTGAAATTTTTCATGCTGAACTATTTCAGTAGAATGTCAAAGTACGTGGACTGGGATAATCCAAGCAACCTTTTAGATCTGTTTCTATAGATTTTCATCCCTAGGATGTAGGAAGCTTCTCTCATATCTTTCATGGAGAACTGTGACGACAGCCAGATCTTTATTTCTTATAATGCAGGGACATCATTTTCGATTAAGAGAATGTCATCCACATACAATACTAGGAATACTATTGCTGGACCATTAGCCCATTTGTATATGCAGGGCTCTTCTTCGTTCTTAACAAAGCCATACGTTTTGATTGTTCTATCAAATCATATGTTCCAGCTCTAAGATGCCTGCTTTAGTCCATAAATGGACCTCTGAAGCTTACACATCTTAGACTCATCTATGAACGTGAAACCTTCAGGTTGTATCATATACACCTATTCATCCAGCTCTTCATTTAGAAAAGCTATTTTCACATCCATCTACCAGATTTCATAGTCTAGATGGACAGCTATGGCAAGCATTATATGAATGAATTTGTGCATTTTCATAGGAGAGAATGTCTTGTCATAGTCAATACCATAATGTTAATGATACCCCTTGGCAACCAGATGGAATTTATAGATCTCTACCTTTCCGTCTGTGCCTCTTTTTCTTTTGAAGACCCACTTACACCCTGTGAGTTTTACCCCTTCGGATGGATCAACCAATGTCCATACATCATTTACCTTCATGGATTCCATCTCAGATTTCATGGCCTCAAGCCATTTCTTAAAGTTGGATATCTGCATTGCATCCATATAGGTGATTGGGTCCTAATCATTCTCATCAAGTTCGATAGGATCCCTAGCCTGGACCAAAAAATCAAAGTATCTATCTGGTTGACATGGTACTCTACTAGATCTCCTTAAGGATGCTTCTACAATGGGTTCTGGGTCTGATCTAATCAAATTTAGCTCAGGTTTAATAACTTGTGTCCGTTCTTCCACCTATCGTACTTCATCAAATTTGACCTTGGAGGCATTAGTTTCTTCACCAAGGAACTTCTTTTCTAAAAATACTGCCTTAAAGCTGACTAACATTTTTTGCTCATTAGTAAGATAGAAGTAATACCCTTTGGTTTATTTTGCGTAACCAATAAAACTACACTTATCAAACCTAGGTGAAGGAAAATTCTAATTTTTCAGACCAGGTTTGTTCAGATCTGATCAGATCAAGAGATATATTTCAAAATTATTTTTTTTTGATCTAGATCAAATCTGAGATATTTTAGATTTGATTCTTATTATTTTAATAATTAAAATAAAAGCAGATAAATTAAATCAAATTTAATTTATCTTGAAGTGGGTAATCCTATTATCCGATGATGATCCTTTGAGCAGCGGAAGGTTCTAGATCTAGCCGTGCAAGTGCTTGGCCTCTATCAGTATCCACTCAGGTTGGATTTGGAGATCCTCTTCTTCACTATCACATCTCCAAAAATTAGATCTGGATCTGATCTGGAGGATCTTCAAAACTCCTTTTGAAGATCAGCAGTTATCCTTTGCAGCAGCACAGCCTTCAGCTTTCAGTCGCCTTTCTCTCATCTGGATTGCACCAACCAAGGCTCAAAACACTTTTGGATGTGGAGAGGAGAGAAAAAAGGTGGGTTTCGCATGGAGGAAGAGGGGAGAAGCAGCCTTGGGGCATGGGATTTCATTTTTCTAATCTTAATTTGAGTTGGGCGCAGGGTCTTATTTATAGACTGTCTGTGATCCAACTCCTCTTCTTCCCAACCAATCACAACTCTTTGTGAAATCAGATCTAAATCTGATTGGTAGGAATAGAGTCCCCTGGATTCCTCCTTAGAGGGTGCCTAAGATCAGTTAAAGTTGGATCTTAGAAGAACTTTAATCAGAATCCAAAAAGGAGATGAAGTCCCTATCCAACAGGAACTCCTGGGCGCCTCCAACTTGGGCACACGCCAAGGGTGGCGTGTGCCCTCCTCCTTGCCATGTTCTGGTAGGAGGACAGGCCCCCACTAGCTCTCCAATAGGTGCATGACACGTGGATAGAGGTTAAAGTATCAATGGTCAATGTTTGACCAGTCAAAGGTTAACTTTTGACCAAAGTCAAAGGACGAGAAATGGCAGGTGACCAAAAATGGTAGATAATGTCTTACAAAAAAAGATAACCTTTTCTGACTTGGACAAGCTCCAGTCAGACCAAATGAAGGCCTCTGATCAAGCACAAACTCCTTTGGCTCAGTCAGGACAACTATTTATGATAGTAAAAAAAGAACGTTAGGTTCAATCGAGTGCAAGCATGATTTCCTTGAACCTAATTGAATCTCATTCAGATCAATTGAACTAGATCAGTTCAATTGATGATCACCAAATTCAAACCCTTGTTTGTGTGATCTAGTTAGATTCAGTTCTGTATGGTAATGGGATATGTAATGATCTCTATCATCGACATCATCAAAACTCCTTTCAATGGATCAGAACTCTTCTGATTCGAAAGACATCAGAATGATCGACCATCTAAATCATTCTAATTGCTCCCAAAATCCACCAGTGACACCTAGCAATATATGGTCACAACCCATTAGAGCTGAATGTGAACCTCTTGGTGCAGCTACCTATGTGATTAAGTTCTTCTATCTTGAGCTTCAATTAGATTGGGGTTTAGGTGAACTCGTCAAATCCTAGTCTCTGTCATATGATGTAATCATTCGATTCAAGTCCAATGTGAAAATCTAAATAGAAACTCTTTCTATTATTTCACTCTTCCATGGCCATGGACTTCTGGACTTGATTCTCATGATCATCATAGGGCTGTTCCTCTACCATCGAGGTAGATAGATTCCATCTTGATGCTATCCAGTTCCTATAATGAACATGCTATAGCCAACATACACCTCAGGGTTCCGAATGGCTAGAAGATCGAGTAATGGTATAGTCAAACTATAACACCCTCAAGGTGAACTGCCGATGCATCTCAGGTCAAAGAACCAAACATACTACTGCAGCATCGAGTCAGTTATTGACGAGAAGGTAGACTCCCTAATGACTACTCGAGATGGTCACGCTCTGTGCTCTCATTCTCTAATGAGTACCTGTACTCTCGCTCCGATGTCTCCACACCATAGACTCAAGACTCATCTACTAAAAAAAAGCGATTGTACATCAATCTTCCAGATCAATCACCATCCTCGTGATGATCCTATGGTCGGGAGCACTTTATGAGTTAATAATGATTATTCATGTCTTAAATTTTCAACTCTTGAAAATATGAATTATCATTACCATTAACTCAAAGGATGTATCACAGACACTAAATACACATATGTGATAGAAAATAACCCATTTTATTGATATTAGTCAAAATTATAATTTTGCCCCTAGAAGGTATTACAAGTGTTAGCCAATTCTAGCTTCTAAGACACATATATCTAACAATCTTCCACTTGTCCTAAAGCCAATTGGCTACAAGTCTAAGTCCTATGTTCTTAAGGTGGGCTTCGATCTTCTACTAGCCCAACGGCTTTGTAAGTGGGTCTGCCACATTATCTATGGAGTTGACTCTCTTAACCTTGACATAACCCTTCTCGAGGTAATCACGGATGAGGTTGTATCGCGCTCAATGTGCTTGAATTTTTGGTAAGACCTCGACTCCTTAGCAAGGGCTATGGCGCCATTATTGTCGTAGTACAGAGGAATGGCATCTGATGGCATTACTCCAATTTCTGCAGCAAACTTCTTGTACCAGAATGCTTCCTTTGCCAAGCCTTGAGTGCCAGCGATATATTCTACTTTCATGGTTGGATTTTGCTGATCATTAGTTTGCTTGGAAACTCTTTTTAGCTAAACAGCACCCCACCATTGCCACAAAACAAAACTCCCAGATATTGACTTTTGATCTTCTACATCGGACATTAAAAATTCGAGTCTATGTAACCCTTGGACTTGCGAGTTCTCCATTTCCAAGACCAACATCATATCCTTAGTTCTTTCAAGTATTAAGGATACATTCAAGAAGTTTAGTGTCTTCCCACCTCGCGATTGTTGACTGATAGTCTGCTTGTGACATCACAGATGGGCTATATCGGTCGTGTACATAGCATGGCATACATGAGGGCCTCCCTTATGCAGAAGCAATAAGTGATCTTGCTCGCGGTGTTCTATTTCCTAGGAGTGCTAGGGCACATTCTTCTTAGAAAGATGAATTACCATGTTCGAAGGTATTAATCCCCTCTTTATAAGTTTTCCATATAACCAACTTCTTTAGTACTTCTTAAACTATGTCACATCTTCTATTGGAAATCTAGCCATCCTTATTTCGGTCTATCCCTACTAGGACCTTTAATTTCTAGAATAAAGGACTGCTCACCTAGGTCTTCATGTGACGAATTCTTGGACAACCATAATTTCGACTGTCTGTCATCATGGAAATATCATTTCCAAAGGAGGATGTCATCTACGTACCAATACGAGGAACGACAACAACCTCCCCCACTTGACACTTTTTGAAGGACACACGTTTCTTCTTCATTTTTTTATGAAATCAAATATTTTGATCACATCATTGAAACGAGTGTTTAGCTCCGAGATTGCTATGCTAAGTCATATATGGACCCTTTCAGGCTTGCAAACCTTGATTAGATCGTTGGATGTGAAAACTAGCGACTGTTCCATATAAATATTCTTCCTCAAGATATTCCATTCAAGAATGTTGTTTTCACATCCATTTGCCATATTTCATAATCGAAATAGGCCTGCAACGGCAAGCAATGTATGGATGGATTTTAGCATAAGCCATTGGGAAAAGGTATCCTGATAGTCAATGCCTTCACGTGACTATAACCTTTTTTGCCACTAGCTTCTAGCCTTGAATGTCTCCACATTCCCATCTGCACCAATCTTTTCCTCTAAGATCCATTACACCCCAATAGGTCTCTATACCTTCTGGGGTGGAATCTAACCAAGGTTCCAGACTTGGTTCGAGTGCATCAAGTCAATTTTCTGACGGCATTTGCCTCTAGCCATTTCTCGGAGTCAATATCTGATATCACCTCATTTTAGGTTTTTGAATCATCACCATGAGCACCATTACCTACGAGGGAACATTTTCTCTACTTTTTCTCTGAATATTAATACCTAAAGTATCTTTTAAGGGGATGGGGAAACTCTTTGCGATCAACGAAGGGTGGAGGAGGTAGTATTCTTATTGGCTCAATCGATTTGGTTCCAATATTGATCCCTTTAGCTCATTAGTTACTTATGAGAACTTTCTCATCAAAGCTCAATCTGCTTTCCAAATGCCTCTATCTTAGAATAAACTATTTTTCAACAAAGATGGCATGTCGACTCACAATCCACATTGTTGGTCTTCTGGAATGTAGAAATAGATCCTAATTGACTCCCTTTAGGATATCCTATGAATCAAGGCTCTAAAGACCTAAAACTCCAACTTATCCGCCTTGTTGTTCTTTTGGGTGAGGCATTTGAGCGGACAACCCCAATTTCTGATGATGACTTCGACTTGATTTTTACCATGCCATATTCTCAAATGGATTGTGGTAGGAACGGGTTCTTAGAAGGGACCCTATTCGAGTTAGATAAATTGAATGTTAACAATGAATGTTTCCCAAAAAAATCAGAGAGGTCTATGAAGCTTCATCCATGGGATCGCAACCATAATCCAATCAGAGTTCGATTTCTCCATTCTAAACCCCCGTTTGAGTTGAGCGTGTTCCTGGTGGAGTCCATTGAGATGACCTATGCCATTATCCTTGAGATATGTCTAGGAATTTCTGGCTAAGGTATTTCACCTCCTCGAATCTGATCAAAAGAACCTTGAATGGGTTTTTTAGTTTTATTTTTCTACTTCATGTCTCATGATTCTTTGAACCTTTTCAAAAGCTTCAGACTTGTGTCTCATAAGATACCAACATTCACCCATACCTAGATAAAATCACCTCGATTAAAAGATAATGAAAGTAGACAAATTACCTCTAGCCGTTCACATCAAAATGGGCCGTACACATCAGTACGTAATACAGGGCAAGCCGAAGATCTGTGGCCCTCTTCCCCATGTCCTACAAAAGGGAGTTTGGTCATTTTACCGTTGAAGACAAGATTTCATAAGTTTGGATATGACTCGAAAGTCAATGGACTCAATAAGCCATTTTTCTCTCAAATTTGTTGATCCTATCTTCTGCTATATGACCTAATCTTAGGTGCCATTAGATTATTCTGTCATTTGGCCACTATCCCTAGCCGTCATTTGGCATTCACATTTTGGCTCTGATGTTAAGAAGAGGTACACCAATATGTAGCTTGATAAAAGACCATTAATAAGGAACCATTTATCATTTTATTTCTTTCATTAAAAGAATATTTACAATGCGTCATTAAGAAGCGTAATCACATATTCTTCTGTGCTAAGCATGACAACAAAAGATCAAATTCCTGCTTAGCTTATAGGCACATATAACAAAATTCTTGTCAAAACTACAGTCTAAAAACCAGAAGGTAATCGAAGGGGTATGTTCCCACTGCCACTGGTAGCCAACTCTTTGCTCCATTACCGATTTGTGTAGGTAGGATCATAAAATCTCCATCCCTCAAGCCCCTCCTGACTATCCTCAAGACCCTTGCATGAAAGTGCCACAGATGAGCCACTAGAACTAGGAGTCAAGCACCCAATTGATGCAGAAGAATCGTTAAGGTTAGACCTTCAATAATGAGCATACCTCTAGAAGGACCTTCCTTCTTGTTCTGCAGGGTGGCCGGTAAGTAGGGGCAGTTCCTACTTCCCAGTGGCCATCGCTTGTTGCAATTGGAAAACACTTTTCTTTGGTTAGCCGAGGCTTTCATCTTTGGCTCTGCCTTCTTTCTTTCTTTGCTCCTTCCACCTTCTGCTTTTTCACAGACTTTCTTTTTCTTTCCATAAGACTTTTTTTGGGAAGAAGTCCGTTCGCCATCAGCAAAGAACTGAATCTTTTAGAACCTTCATAGAAAGCTCAAGGTGGACCCAGCTTAATTCATTAATTCGGCCAAGAAATTTTTAAAGTTTAATGCATGTGGTAATTCAATGATGAATTGCCCATATGCATCAGTCAAGGATTTGTAGAATAATATTCGTTCTGCAATCCAGTCTATACTTCACACCGAGTTCTCAAGCCTCTTTTCAATGTCCTTGATCATCATCAGACAGTGATCTTGGGAAATAACTGCCCATCATGGCATTCTTAGTCTTAAAAAAGTCAATTTCGTGCTTGATATTGGGCTGCGCGACTCTATTCACCAAACATTCCTGCAGCGTGAGCTAAACATTGCGAGTTGTCCTTGATATCTCATGTTTGGCAGCGGAGGTTCATCAGACATTTTAGCCAGCATGTAATGTCTGGCCTTATTATCTTCATCTATCCATTTTTCTAGAGATGCTCTCTGTTCAGTGGATGGACGAGCTTGTAAGGTGGAGGGTTCTAGTTCAATACATGAGTTAATTCTCGAACCCAAAACAAATTTGTAGTTCCTAGCAATCTTATAATTGGGTTCGATCAAGCTTGGTTGGTGTGTTCCAAGATATGTGCCAAGTGATTGGACACAGATATTTTTCTATAGAGATCAAGATTTCTAGTTTAGATACTGTAATTTATACATAATCAATTTTTTAGGATTTTATTTTTAAATAAATTAGCTCCACTATTTTCTTCGGATTCTATACTTCCCTCTGTAGATGCAAAAATCTCCACGATTAAACAATTGCTAGTGGTGGTGCGGTCTCACCAACTGACTCATCACTACCTAAATTTATTGGTGATAGGTTAGCCATATGATGAACAACTTTATTCAAATGATTCTCTAATCATGGTCGCATCCAAACTTGATCTCAAATTCATGAATCTCACCGTATCCAAATATTGATTCCACTCCTTAGTTAAGTCAGACCACCATTGTTACAGACTGGATTTCCTAATTGAGTCTCTCACCGTATCTGAAATAATTGAGCCTAACTCATCCTCCAGTCCATAGCATCCAATGCCTAATAATATGTTGCATCTTTTCGGTGCAACTGAGCCACTATATCCAGTCGAGAACAATCAACTTCGAGAAGGGCGCATATCTAACATTGGTGGAAGACTCAGACTTAATCTTTTCTTAGGGAGAATTGATTCAGGCTTCATTAAAACAGACGTCATAGTCATAACAATTATCGACTAACTAGTGGATGGATTTAGCTACGGTATTTGACACCTCAGATCAAGAACTGTGTCAACAGATATGGCCAGGTAAGTGAGATCGATGACAGAAACATTGCCATTAACTGATACAAGAATGCATTCAGTCGAGATAGCTTCCAATTTACCAATCGGTCGTATTGCCAAACTTACTTAGACACCAAAATTATTGAGTCAGAATCAGTGGGTTAACCTACAATCCAGACTCTCAACCTCAAGACAAACATAATTAGGTCTTGCTTGATCGTGACTCGATCTTGACCCAGACTTAATCCTATTAGCTGGTCAATTTAAGCATTGTTGGTCTCATTCTAACAACTCTTGATTCGGTTTGATCAACCGCTTAACTCTAATTGAGCTACCGAAGCTCAAACCCCGTATTATGAATATGTCTTAGATCTTAAATTCTTATTGTAGATCTAATTAATATTTCATAATCTTAATTTTTAATTAAGTAGGGTTCATAAACAAAATAGTCATTAAATAATCCTAGGTTTCAAGATCTAGGGTTTTGCAGAAAGTAAGTTTTGGATTTCTGATTAAGGACGAACACGCAGACACCCCTAATGTTCATAAGAACACCCATCAGAGGAACGAGAGGCTTTTAAATCCTTCTTTTCATTCTTATGACTGGACGACCCAAGAGGAACGCCTTAATCAGGAACATGCAATCACTCAAACATCTTTTAGATCTCTATATCATATATCTCATATAAAATCATATATAATAATGGATATTTTGCATACATCTCATGTATCGAATCATGATATTTTTTAGATCTAAATTATCTCATAATAAAATCTAAAAATTAGATTTATGATCTAATCAAAATAAAATTCTAATCTAGATAATTATGTAGAACCTATTCTACAACTAGTCTAGACATGCATCAATCATATCTCATTAGATGTTTAAAAATTAAATATATTTTTATTTACTATTTTTAGATATTATAAATTATTATAATATTAAAAAATAATAAATAAATATATTTAAAATATATTTTAATCAAATTAAATTAAAAATATACAAGACTATTCTATAGAACTATTCTATCTTAGAACTAGTCATGCATATTTTCTAATCTTAGATCCAAATTATTTAATTTTAATTTTTTCTAATTTTAGATCTGATCACATCTCATGTGATATCTAAAATTATTTATATTCTAATTAAAATAAATTTAAAAATATATTTAAATACTTTTAGAACCTTGACTCTGATATCAGTTGAAGGGAAATCTTGATTTTCCGAACCAAGTTCGTTCATATCTGATCAGATCAAGAGATATATTTTAAATTTTTTTTTCTTTAATCTAAATTAGATTTGAGATGTTTCATATCTAATTCTTATTAATTTAATAATTAAATTAAAATTAGATAAATTAAATCAAATTTAATTTACCTTGAAGTGGGTAATCCTATTACCCGATGATGATTCTATGAGTAGCGGAAGGTTCTGGATCTAGCACGAAGTGCCTGCCTCTACAGTATCCACTCAGTGGATCTGGAGATCCTCTTCTTCTCTATATGTCTCCTAAAGTTAGATCTGGATCTGATCTGGAGGATCTTCAAAACTCATTTTGAAGAGCAGCAGTTGTCCTTTGCAGCAACACAGCCTTCTAGCTTTTAGTCGCCTTTCTCTCGTTTGGATTGCACCAACCAAGGTCCAAAATACTTTTGGACATGGAGATAAGAGGGATAAGATGGGTTTGGCATGGATGAAGAGGGGAGAGGTAGCCTTGGGGCATGAAATTTGAATTTTCCAATCTTAATTTGAGTTGGGCGCAGGGTCTTATTTATAGACTATCTGTGATCCAACTCCTCTTCTTCCTAACCAATCACAACTCTTTGTGAAATAAGATCTAAATTTGATTGGTTGAAATAAGTCCTAGATCCTCCCTTAGAGGATGCCTAAGACCAGTCAATGTTGGTTCTTAGGGAGAACTCTAATCAAAATTCAAAAAGGAGATGGAGTCCCTATCCAATAGGAGATCCTGGCGCCTCCAACATGGGCACACCCTAAGGGTGGCATGCACCCTCCATCCTTACAGTTCTGCAGGGGATAGCCCCCACCAACTCTCTAATAGGGTCATACATGTAGACAGAAGTCAAAGTGTCAATTGTCAACATTTGACATCAAAGGTCAACATTTGACCAAGTCAAAGTCATTTGACCAAAGTCAAAAGGAACAGAAATGGTAGGTGACCAAATAATGGTAGTAATGTTTACAAAATAAGACAACCTTTTTTGACTTGACAAGCCCATCAGACCAAATGAAGACCTCTAATCAAGCACAAAACTCCTTTGGCTCAAGTCAGGACAACTATTTATGATGGTAAAAGAAGAATGTAGGTTCAATCGAGGTGCCAGCACGATTTTCTTGAACCTAATTGAATCACATTCAGATCAATTGAACTAGACAGTTCAATTGATATCACCAAATTCAAACCTTATTTGTTGATCCAGTTAGATTTAGTTCTATATTGATAATGGATATGTCATGATCTCTATCATCGATATCATCAAAACTCCTATCGATGGATCAGAATCTTCTTGTCGAAACAGCTTAGAATGATCGATCATCTAATCATTCTAATTGCTTCCCAAAATCACCAGCGACACTAGTAGTATATGGTGCAACCCATCAGAGCTGAATGCGAACCTCTTGTTAGCACTATGTGATTAAGTTCTTCTATCTTGAGCCTCGATCAAATTTGGTTAAGGTGACTCTCAAACCCTAGTTCTGTCATATGATGTAATCATTCAATTCAAGTCCATGTGAAAATCTAAATAGAAACTCTTTCTATTATTTCAGTCTCCATGGTCATGGGACTTCTGACTTGATTCTCATGATCATCATAGGCTGCTCCTCTACCACCGAGGTAGATAGATTCATCTTGATGCTACCAGTTCTATACATGAACATCTATAGCAAATACACTTATCAATTTAATGGCTAGGAGACGAGTAATGGTGTAGTCAAACTATAAACCTCAAGGTGAACTATCAATGCATCTGTCAAAGACACAGACACACTACTGTAGCATCGATGTCAGTTATGACGAGAAGGTAGACTCCCTAATGATATCGAGATGGTTCACGCTCAGTGCCCTCGTTCTCTAACGAGTATTTGTACTCTCACTCGTGTCTCACACCATAGACTCAAGACTCATCTACTAAAGAGAAGCGATTGTACACCAACCTTCCAGATCAATCACCATCCTCATGATGATCCTATGGTCGGGAGCATTTTATGAGTTAATATATTATTCATGTCTTAAATTTTTAACTCTTGAAAATATGAAATATCATTACCATTAACTCAAAGGGATGTTACACAGGACACTAAATAACATATGTGATAGAAAATAATCCATTTTATTGATATTAGTCAAAATTATAATTTTGCCCCTAGAAGTGTATTACAAGTGTCAGCCAATTTTGGCTTTTAGGGCACATATATCTAACACTAGGTTCAAGCTTGTCTGTCATCAAATGTTTGACGTAGGCCGAACACCTCCAAAGCCTAAGGTGTGAGAGCATTGGCTTATGCCCTATTCATATTTCATATGGTGTTTATTAATAGATTATCGAT
Organism: Cocos nucifera; assembly: GCA_006176705.1. Lineage (NCBI taxonomy): Eukaryota > Viridiplantae > Streptophyta > Magnoliopsida > Arecales > Arecaceae > Cocos > Cocos nucifera. The sequence continues at coordinate 94,618 of QRFJ01001670.1, read as the reverse complement.
AAACCCTTAATTTAGAGTGATAACAAGCTGAACATTGATGCACATTCCACATAGGGAGATTGACACACTAGCAACCCCATCATGGATCGAACATGTCCAACAGGGTCAGATTTTCCTTTCAGACACCCATTATGTTGTGGTGTTCCAGGAGGGCGTCCCATTGAAGGAGAATCCCCATTCTCCCCAAGATATGTAGAAGTCATTGTTGAAAAGTACTTACCACCCTTGATCAAATCGAAGAATTTTTAATACTCTTCTCAGTTTGCTTTTCTTCCACATTTTGAAATAGTTTGAATATTTCAAACGATCGACTTAATGTTTCATTAAATAGACATATCATACCTCGATAGGCCATCTATGAAGGTTATGAAGTAGAAATTTCCACCTCTGGTACTTGAGCTCATGGGTTCACATACATCCGAATGTACTAAACTTAAGAGTTTAGTGGCTCATTCATCTTTTTCAGTAAAAGGTGACTTGGTCATCTACTAAGAAGATAGGACTCACAGATTCAGAATGACTCACAATCACTAACCTTAAGAATTCTTTCTTGAGCTAACCTGTTAATTTCTATTCTATTATATTTGACCTAGCCTAAGTGCTAAAGGTAGACTCAGACATATTCACTTTATTCTTAGGATGTTTACCTGAGGATTGAACCACGTTAACAGACATAGAAGAAATAAAACTTTCGTTATTCAATTATCCAATCAAAAAGTTAACACATTCAAAATATATTTATAAATTTTTCTTACTATAATTTCAAAAACCATTCATGACAAAAGGTCTTACAAAAAATAATTCCAATTAAAAATTGACAATAATGATATCATAAAGAAAACTTTATTTGAATTGACTACAAAGGTTTCATGATCTTTAAGCTAGAATTAGACTTATTCTTCATCTCCAAGTTCAGGACCTCTCACTTGCTTCAATCTCCTAACTGATCTGCAAACCCTACATAGAATACAAATATGATAAGGACTTCACATTCTAATACTCCAGCTAGTAGAATCAAAATAAGAAAAAATTTGCAAGTGTTATCATATAAATTATATTGCCCAAGCAACATTGCTCTTCCTCATGCTGTTCGGATCCAAGGAAGCAATTGTATAGAGGGATAGTTCCCTCTTCATTGCCTGTCTTGTTGCAGAAGAAGCAACTCTGCCTGGCTCTAGTCATGGCTTAACTTCTTGGTCTGACTCTGTGTTAGTCAAATCCTAGGCATTGCGGCAATGCACCTCTTATTATTTCTTCTCTGTGTTCTTCTTTCCTTTCTTATAAGAATCGACGACCATAAAGAAGAACCCTCCACTACTTTCACCATCTCCTTCGTAGAGTGATGATCCTTTCCAAATTTCTGCAGCTACCCCAACAACCCATCGTATTACCGTAGCGTTTCATCTAAAAATATGAGTTAAAAAGGGAGGGAAAAACTTGAGGCAAAAAATTAAAAATTCGCTCCTTACGAGCTGCTCGTGTAGGAGAATGTCTCAACTTGCTAAGCATCAATCATTTTCGATCATATACAAAGCATGATCCGATGACTGAGGCTTCCATCCATCATTCCGAATAGATTAGTGGTATGAGGAAAATGACACAACTTATTTTACATCTTCAATGTTCATCGACGTTACTTAAAAGAGTCGTTCAATATTTGAAGCATCTCTTATGGCTGGACGTTTTCAAACCTAAGGCTAAACTCATCATTCATTGCTGCCAGTATTATACATCGAATGGTGGTACGGTCATTAAGCCACTTCAGATAACTATCTCGGACTGCTTTCCTAGCATTCGGGGTTGGCTCCTTAGGTGCTCGATCCATTATCACATAAAGGATCCGCTAATGCTCCAGGATGATTTTCAACTTACGATACCAGCTATCGTAGTTGGATTTCATTAATTTATCATGGTCTAATAATGATCAGAGTGATAGGTTAGTGGCCACGTTTGCACAAAAAAAAAAATCAAACCTAATTAGTATATGAATTATTAATCCTAAAGACTTGGACTTCAGTCTAAAGATCCTTTCACTATTTTATATGAATTAATAGCCTTTACCTTCAATTCGAGGAATTACTCTAATTCCTTAGTGAGTACTAGAATCTACATAGACTGCACATGAGTCCAACTTTAGTTGGTCAATCCATGTGCACCTATGGGTAGATTCAAAATCAATTATTTCTCTAAACAACTTCTAGTAACATTGATTTTGCCCCATAGACCTAATCAGTAGGCTTTGGCCTCCACTGAAAAAGGTTCGATTAGGTCCAACCATTAACATGAGCACATTTGGTCTTACCTAACCATAAAATGATCAGGTCCGACTTTCGTCGGCCAACCTAACCACCATCAGAAAGACTTAACCAAATTATCATTTTATGAATTATAATTTCATTAGTCAATAATCATCAGGCCTTTGAGCCTCCGATGATCATTATACTAATGAAACCATTATCACTCAACTTAATGGGAGGCTATGATTTTGGTTATCTATATAACTATTTCATTTTTAAGGACCTAATAATTTTAGAAAATTTAGTTAATTAATTTAAGAAAATTCAGCGAGCCAATTTCGATCCTCCCACTGACTTCACCAAATTAGAAAAGAATCTAATCTAAGTTGGCATTAGGAGCATCTAAATTAGTCAGATTGATTTACCTAATAGACATGGATGAGCCCAAATCACTAAGTAATCTAATCAAAATCTAACTCACCAGGATGGCTAGGTAAGCGAGATCAGTGGAAGGGATATGCCATTAACTCATTAAAGATCAAATCAATCCGAGTAGCTCCCAATTAAAAACCATTGGTTAAACTGCCAAACTTACCTTAGACACCATCCAGTTCGTTAGTTTTAATTTGACTAACCTAGTAATTTTGGATTCGACTGCATAGCCTTGAATCAAGTCCATTTGGTCCTTGTTAGAGGCACGGACTTGACCAACTATAACTATTATAATTGACTCTATAGAGTCCTTGACCTAATCTAAATTAGCATTTAATTAGATTTGATTAATTACTCTAAATTAGTCCATCTTTTAACTAACCTTAGGTCTAACCTAATTTATAGACTTAATTCAGCTAACCCAATAATCCATAAGTTTATGATTAATGACTTAGAGTCTTAATTCATAATTCTAGATACTAAATCATTATACTTAATTTTTAATTAAGTTTATGGGCTGAGGGTTAGGGATCGACATTTCAAAAATATTTTTAATTTTGAAAGGTTCTTTATAACTTAACATTAATCACCAATTAAGTCGACTCATTTCAAAATTAAATCATCTCAATTTACAAACAACACTAGTTGTAGGATTTAATCTGAAACTATGTACACTACATAATCATGAAATCATGAATCAAACTTTATCTAATTATGCGTTCATGATCATAAATTAGATTAAAATTTAATATAATTAAATCATAAAAATATTAGATTAAATCTAGTAATTTCATGATAAACGATATAGATCAGCAACGTACCAGGATAACTTTTTCACTATAGGAGTAAACCCTACAATAGGACAACCTACAGTCCGTGTGATCTGAATTTTAATTTTTTAGATCTAATTACTCTAATTATTAGATCAATATTGAGATTAAATATAAATTATTAATTTAAATATGCAAGCTTATCATGTTTAAAGAATCTTGCTCTGATACCATTTAAAGAAAATAGTGCAGGGTTTGCCATGCTACTTTTGAAAAATATTTCAAAAATAGCAATGATGCAGTGGAAAATAATTAATCTAATTAATTATCTACCGATCATATCATATTATTTAACCCTATACATTAACATCTAAATATAATATACATGCATACATCAATAGATCTAAAAATAAAACTATGTAATATACTATTTACTACATTTACGTATTCAGAATACAATACCTTTTCATGGATAGTCGATCACCACAATCTGAGTTCATCAGCTAATGCTCTGATATCAGATCATAGTCGCACACATGTCCAGCCTTTATGATTGGTCCACATGGAGCTTTTGATCCCGATCAGCCCCACTGGAGTGCTAGTTCCTCATCGGGGCCTTCGATGGCTCATCACGATCAATCCAATTGATCTTATAATTATTGATTTCTTATATATTTCAAAAAACTAAAACATAAATATTGGAGGATGATGAAGATGTGTGTTAAATTTGGTGGTGATCCGATGCTCACAACACTCGATCTCTCCACCTAAACCCAAATTCCCAAATCTAGGATTTTACTCGACCCAAAAATCCTGACACACTAAAAATCTTATCACGCCCTCTCTGTGTGGAGTTTTTCTATAAAATAAGTTTATATGGAAAGATAACTTTTAGAATTATAATCCTTATTTAGATCATACCTAAAAATAGGATATCCTTAGAGGTGAAAATCATAAGAAAAGAGAGGCATAAAAGAAAACAAAAGTGCTATAGGATCCTATTCACCTTTACTCCAAGATTTGTTTTGCCTAGAACTGATATCCAAACACTTTAAAATTTTTATCACATAATTCTACCTCCTTCTCCTATATGCACTAAAATTATCATAATTTATTGACCTGAATACCATGAGAAAACTACATAGAAAATGATAAGGATCAAGTGGTTGAGAGGTTTCAACCACTCACTTGATTTCAAAAATCAAATGAGCCTCTTATCCTTATCCAAGGCCCCCTCCCTTGTGTTTAACACGCAGAAGGACTCTCCTTCTATGTGCATATTTTTATTTCTCAAAAAATATTCGACAAATAAAAGGGAAGGCGAGGGAAGTAGAGTGGAAAAGTCAAAAATGGTGGGTGCATGGGAGAATTTGAATTCAAATTTTATTTGACTTGGTCCTAATTGGTTTCAACCAAACCAATTAATTTAGATCAAATTAAATCAGATTAAATCCAACCAAATTAGGATTAGGCTAATCCAATAAAATTTTAATCAAATTAGAAATTAATTAGATCTATGTCCTGATCAAATCAGGGTCAAAACTCCCATAGCAATTAGGTCATCTCATGATCTGATCGGATCAAATCTAATCAAATCAAATTCAGTCGGACTTGATCAAATCCTCATCACTCAATCAATTTGAGATAATCCATAATCAAATTGCTAATTAATTCTTCAAAAAATATTTGAGTCTAAATCAAATGGATTACTGGGCAACAGTCCTATCAACATGAAACTCTTAATGAGTCCTAAATCAGTGCGACTCTTGAACCCAGTGTCTCAAATAAATCAAACTCACAATCATAAAGTCTCAGACTAGTAAAACTCTTGATCAGAAAGTCTCAGATGAGTAGAACTCCATGTTTCAGTCCAATAGGACTCCTAGTCATAGAGTTTCAATCTAGTGAGACTCTTGACCATAGTGTTCTAGATTATCAGAACTCATGATCAGAGTGTCCCAAACAAGTTAGACTCAGAGTTTCAGTCCAGTAGGACTCTTGATCATAGAATCTCAGTCCAGTGGGACTCTTTGACCATAGAGTCCCAGATCAATGGGACTCCTGATCAGAGAGTCTCAAACAAGTCGGACTCAGAGGCCTAGTCCAGTAGGACTCTTGATCATATAGTTTCAGTCCTGTGGGACTCTTGATTACAGAGTCCTAGACCAATGGAACTCTTGACCACAGAGTCCTAAACCAATGGAACTCTTGATCAGCCATCAGATCAGATATGAACTCCTAATGTGTGTGACTCTATAGGTCCGAGCCTAAGCTGGTAGCATAGAAATCAATTTCTATACTAATCGAAGTGACCATCTAGCAATGGTACCCGACGTTCGGATAGGTCGAATAATCACAATCACAGCATTAAGAACCTATGCAAATATGGTTACCGTATAATTCATCCCTATGATCTCTGTGTAATAGATGACTAAGGGTTAGACTGTCAATCCTAGAAAATACATCTATGTTGTATCTCAAAGCAATTAGTCCCATGACTCCTCACTAAGACTACCCTAGCCAAGATTTTGCTAAATTGAAACATAATTAAACATAGCTCTTGAAATCAAGAGTGGTCAATCCCATTTTGATACACACACTGCACAAGTACTTGACTATGCTCAGAAATCTTCCATCACTAAATTAGAAATTCAGATAGTCCGATACCAAAACATAGTGAGTTGCTTGAAAGTCACCATGGTGATCTCAGGTCGGAGGGACATTTATACCCATATTCCATCGAAGCTAATCTTGATAGGAGAAAAGCCCCGAAGTTGGTCACGTTTAGTGCAGATGTACCCTTACATCTTACTTGCATGCCATATCAGTGTCTCAACACTCCTTGGTTATGAGGACAATCAACCTATATGGCACACAATGACCTATACTTGATAAACATTATCGTCCTAAGTAACAACGTATCATTTGGTCGTGAGCAATTTAAGGACTAAATGATAAATTCTCCTTTGCCGAATCTAGATAGTACTAAGGACTTCATCACAATACAGGAGTTCATTAGAAGATAATAGAATTTATGATAAAAAATATTAAAATAACTTTTATTAATTTATAATTTATGTATAATTATAAATATATGACCCAACCATCAACAGACTGACGATTGTCTTTGGGACACATTTCGAACAGTTTGACCTAGTGCAAGTGTTGTAGGATGATAGATTAGCAATTTGATTGCTAATAGCTTAATTTGATTAAGCCAGTAACTGAGATTAAGTCTAATTAAATATGATTTAATTAGATTTAGTTTGAGCTTGATTGGATCAAATTCAATTGGTTTATTGGATAAGCCAAGTGCAAGAAAGAACTAGTCCTTATTTAACTAGGACTTGGGTCAACCCAATTTTTTAATTTGATTAAAAAATAAATTAAAATTAAATCTAATTTAATATAATTTAAATAAGTTCTTAAATAGGTTAGGGCCTTATTTAATTGGGTTGGATTACTCTTATTTTTATTTGGTTAAAAGACCTTGTTTGACCAGGTCAAAATAGGAGTCCTAGTGTGACTAGGACTCCCTATTCCTTGTGCCACCTAATCTTCATGCCCCACCCCTTTCTCTTTATGTTTTTATATGAAATTCTCTATGTCCAAAGGCTTCTCTCACTCCCCTTTCTCTCTTCTTTTTCTCATATGGAAGTTTGTTGCATGACCAAGTCAAAAGGGGAGGTTGTTTTTGCTTAGGATTCTACGAGATAGAATTCCTAGTCAACTAAAAGTCCTCCTTCCTTTCATGCCGCCACTTCCCTATTCTCCCTCTTTCTCTCTCACAGCATTCTTTGGCATTTGTTGCACCCTCCCTTGCTAGTCCATGGTAGAAAAGTAAGGTGCGGGTGCCCAAGAGTTGGGCACCCCAACAACTTCCCTTATTTGGTCCTTCCTAGTCTAGGTTTTTTAGACCTAACTTGGACTTTGCATATCTCTTTATTTAAAGAGAATTTTTTGCTAAAATTTTCTTGAATTTTAGATATTTGAGAGATCTCTTCGGTGTAAAAAAATTAGAGAAAAATTCATTTGGGTCATGGAGATAGTAAAAATACAAATCAGGATATCTAGAAAAAGAACAAAGAAGAAGAAGAGGATCTTCTTCTAGAGTTTTTTGTTCCAGATCTCTTTCTCCCTTTTTGTGAGCTTTTGAGAGGTGTCTCAAAATCACAAATCTTCTTCTCTTCCTTTTGATATTTTAGAGTATCCAAGTTTCGAAGAAGAAAGCATCGGATCAACCATCAAAGAGAGATCAGCACAGTACTAGCATACTGTCCTGATTTTCTGCATCAGGATCTCTGATAGTATTCGTGGGCTCGTGTGGATGACTCCTAGAGGTTAGATGCATATGCAGCTCATGACTTCATCCTCAAGCTTAGATTAGTAAATTAGAATGTCTAACTTGCTCAGATAATAGATCCGATCTGTTATTTTATAACTGCATCAGATGTAGTATAGATCTAGGTTAATATGATCAATCTTTTTTATCTTATTTAATTTTTAATTTTTGATTTAAATACCATGCAATAATCATATAATAAGATCTTAGATCTAGGATATTTTAGATTAATTTAATTAATTTTAATCTTTCACTGCCTGATCTTGAAAAAGTTTCAAGATCTAATCCTAAAATCCTAGATCTAGTTCCTACAATTTGATCTACACACCCAACTTAGGTCTTTGGTACTCAAAACAATCCTCCATTAAATTGATTGGATACACTGATGCAGACTATTGAGGATGTAGAATTGATAGAAAGAGTACTAGTGGCATCTATCAATTTCTAGGGTGAAACTTGATCTCTTGGTATAGCAAAAAGCAAAACTCTGTAGCACTGTCAATGGCCAAGGCCGAATATGTTGCTGTGAGAAGTTACTGTGCTCAAATACTTTGGATCAAATAATAACTCGAAGATTTTGAAATTAAGCAAAACAAGATACCTATTAGATGTGATAACACTAGTGCCATAAACTTGACAAAAAATCCTATTCAACATTCAAGAACTAAATACATTGAAATTAGACATCATTTCATTAGAGATCATGTTCAAAATAATAACATTATGCTTGAATTTGTTTCAATTGAAAATCAACTAGCAGATATTTTTACAAAACCTCTAAGTGAAGATAGATTCTCAAAAATCTGGGGTGAACTTGGTATTTGTGATCCACTTTGAAAATGTTTAATCTTGAATTTATTGGATCATTTTTGATCGCCTTCAATCATCCTTAACATCCCTAATCTCATCTTAAAAATTCAAGAAAAAATCAACTTGAAATTTCTCCTCTATTCTAATTTATTTTCCCTGTGCTTAAGAAGTCTCAGGTTATTCATGAGACCTCTCGACTTGATTTCCAAACCTCTCACGCTAAACACAAGTGCTCTCAAAGTTTTTGAGATGTCTCATTTTTAAGATGAGAGCTCTCGATTCTTGTGGGCCCTCTTTTTAATCGATCTATGAGAGGTCCCCTGTTTCATTCATTTATTCTATTCTTCCAAGATCTCTCCTCCAAACTCTCCAAAACTCCCTTCCTCTCCTTAAAAACCTTCCGAATCACCTTCTCTTGTCCATTCCCTCCAAATCTTAAACCTTAATAGCTCTAAAGAAGAGATCCCTTGCCGCATAAAGATCTTCCATCATGCCATCAACTGAAGCTTGGGCTAAGCAAGAGTGAGACTTGGCTCAATCATCTCTATTTGCTTCTTTATCTCGTGCTCATCTCTTCATTGCTACTAGGACTATTCCAACGGACCATTGTATGGACATCGAATACCTAAATTGGGAACACTTCCATGTTGGGTCTTGGATCTAGTAGCAAGGATGGAAAAAATTATGTACCCCAGAGGTAAAAGTTTATTCGGACTTGATAAGAGAATTTTTTGACAACATTATCTTTGAGCATGGGTCGAAGGTAGAGTCTGTTGTGAAAGGAGTGCACATTTCCTTAGATGAGAGAAAAATAGGGCAGCTTCTTAAAGTACCTAGGCCAGGGATTAGCAATCTAAAGTTGTTTAACAAAACTGAAGCTCTCAAGTGCATCTTAGAAAGAAAAAATGTTGATAAAAATCTACAATTAGTCTCACATCATCTCTCGATTGAGATGAGATTACTGTAATCTTTTGTCAGTCACATAGTGTTTTCTAAGTTAGGAAGACATGATTGGGTTAGAAAGAGAGAACTAGGTGTCAAGTTCCTTATGGTGACTGGAACTCCATCAGCTTTCCCTCTCTTATACTTCAACAACTAAAGGATACTGCCAGCAAAAGTAAGGCCTATTTATCCTATGGAATGATCTTCACCTTAATCTTCAAGAACTTTCAAGTTAATCTAGAAGGTGAAGACTTCAAAAAGCTGGCTCACACAGACTTCATCAATGAAGAAACATTAAACCAAATGAAGTTTGTAAAAAAGGAAAATAGATGGGTGAGGGCATATGAACATGCTGCAAATAAGCCCAAAAAACATAGATCTCCACCCCCTCCACCATCACTATCTGCTATGGGACCCTCTTTCACTACACCAAGGTCCCCATACTCTCCTCTTATGCCTCCTTATCCTGCACCAGCATCTCCCTCAGCTTTTGATCAAGATCTTTTAATTGAAAGGATGGTAGAAGAAGTAGTTCAGAAAGCATCTGAAAGATTTATGGATATACTGTCTAGTGTGATGCATCAACACTTTGTAAGCATTGAAGAACAAAGAATATCCACTGAAGGTCAGACAGAAATGCTTAGCCAATAAATTAGTGGATTGTCCCAAAGGCTAGAAATTTTGGAGAAGGAGCAATATAAGATATCAGCTCAAATTAAACTACTCCTATCTGAGAACACCAGAATTGCATAGAGACTTGAAGAGAACATCACTGTTCAGTGCACCATGGCTGAAATCCTTATTTCCATCCTGTGGCAGACTTTGAGTTAGACTCCATCCTCTTCTAGACTATCATCTTCTTCTAGATCATCACTTTCTCCTAAACCTACTCCTCACTTATCCTCTACTAGACCCAAGTCTTTCTCTAAACCCATCATTGAGTTCCTCTTTGATGAGGACTAGGTCTAGTATCTCTTTTGTTTTGACTTTCGATTTAGGTATGTTGGTATGAGATTTATTTTTTGTAAACTAACATACATCTCTATCTATGTATTATTACATCTTACAATGAAATCAATCTTTTTTATGTTCTTGCCTTTTTATGATCCCTTTATTATTGTGATTTTGATGCTGACAAAAAAAGGAAGAAATATTAAGGAAAAATATGCAAATGTATAATCAATTCAAACCTAAATACAAACGTATAATCAATTCAAACTAATGTACACAAAAAGTGACTTTTAGAAAATGAAATGATTGAAATGAATAAATACAAAATGAAAACAACGTTATTCAAATTCTATTCATTTCATGAGAGCATACATTAAGGAAGATCTTTAGCACAAAAATTTTGCATTCATTAGTTCATGATATACATATTTCTTACACTCCTTTTATGGCTTGCTTAATATTTTGTCACCATAAAAAAGGGGGAGATTGTTGAACCCCCTAAGTGATTTTGATGATGACCAAATATTATAGCAAATGATTACTAATATATTTTATTTTAAGTATTCCAATATTAGAAGAAAGAGAGCTCTTAAACCAAAATAAGCAAGACATAAAGTAGAATTCAAATAAAAATCAAATCTCCTTGATTGGTGCAAAAATTTTCTCAAAATTTTCTTGGAGTAGTCTTTGAGACATCTTGAAATTTTTTCGAGAGTTCTCGAGTTGACTGGCATGCCCCCAAACGTAGTTCTAGCTTGATTTTGAGAGGTCTCGAATGAATCTCAAGAGCTCTCGATCTCAGGTGATAGAAATCTAGTTTCTATGCTTTAAGAGTGAGAGGTCTCGTAGGATTCTCGAGAGATCTCATGGTTCCAGCGAGACATCTCGTTTCGAATTGAGAGGTCTCAATCTCAGAAGAGCCATTTTTTTTAGAAAGCTAATTTTTCTTGTGACTAAAGGTGAGAGCTCTCCTGATCAAATTGAGAGGCCTCGTAACTTGGCAAGACATCTCGAGACAAATTGAGAGATCTCGAGATTCGTCGATAAACTTTTGTTACATCATATTTTTTCGATCCCAACGACTAGTTGCTACTCTCCAACAATCGAATTTTACTTTTTCTGAGCTTCAATCATCATCAGAACAGAGAAAATGCTATAGATATAAAAGAAAGAAGGCTTATTTTTAATTGATTCAAGAAAAATTAGAGAAAGTAAAGCACGCTCCATTCTTGAACGAATACCTAATCTCCAATCAATTAGTTCTCTCAAGCTTTGAAGAACCCTCAAGTGCATTAACTCAACATTTTCAAAGAGGCTTTCAACAAACTAGAAGGATAACTTTTCTGCTCATTCAAAGGGGCATTTCGAGTTGTAAAATTTTTTTTCCTCTTTTCGTGTACTTGATTTCAACAGGGGCTGAAACTTGGGTTTTGAGATTTTTCTCCCCTCTATTTATTCTGATTGATTTGTCTGATTCTTATAAGGATTGTGGTTGGTAAACCTAGAAAACAATCAACTAGATTTTTGGATAGTGAGCCTGAAAAAACTATCCGACTGTAATCTTATGGAATTATAATAAAATTCTTAAGAGTTTACTTTGGGAGTGGACGTAGGTACTGGAAGAGCACCGAACCAATATAAAATTCTCTTATTTGTGTATGTGCTCTCGATTGTGTCTTCTATTTGCTTTTATATTTGATTCACCTAGGATTTAATTATTTATCACTGCACATATTTGCTTTAAATATTTTAAAACCCAATTCATCCCCCCTCTCTTAGTTTGTCTACTTAGGCAATATTATGGCACTGAAGATGGCACAACTGATCTTATGCCTCTCAATGTCATCTAGAATGCCAAAAGATTCTTGCAACACTTGCAACATATCCTTTGACTAAGCATCCTCCAATTTATGATTGAATTCGATGCTCATGGTTATCTGCATAATGCAATGAATAGTGATTCGATCGTTGAGTCACTTCTGATAAATATCTCTAACTGCACCACACATGTTCGGTGCGGGCTCTTTAGGTGCTGGATTCATTATCACATAAAAGATCTGTTCATGCTCCAAGATAATCTTAAGTTTTTGATATCAGCTATCGAAATTGGATCCCAATAACTTTTCATTGTTAGGAATAGTATTCCAAAGACAATTATCAGCTTGTTGATAGTTAAGCTGCCTATTGTAATTGTATATGAATTATTAATAAATAAAATTTATTTTGGTATTTTTTATTACAAATTCTCCTATCTTCTAATGAATTGTATTGTGGTGAAGTCCTTAGGACTATTTAGAATTGACAAAGGAGGATTTATTATTTAGTCCTTAAACTTGTTCACAACCAAATAATATGTTGTTACTTAGGATGATAATATTTATCGAGTGTAGGTCATTGTGTGCCATATGGGTTGATTATCCTCTTAACCAAGGAGTGTGGAGACACTAGTATGGAATGCAGGTAAGATGTAGGATACATCTACACCGAACATGATCAACTCGAGAGCTTTTCTACTGTCAAGATTTGCTTTGATGAAATATGGGTATAAGTGTCCCTCCGATCTGAGATCACCATGGCTACTTTCAAGCAACTCACTATGCTTTGATTTTAAACTACTAAATTTCTAATTCAATGACGAAAGATTTTTGGGCACAATCAAGTACTTGAGAAGTTGGTGTATGAGTTAAGATGAGATTGACCACTCTAATTTAGGAGCTGTGTTCAATTATGTTTCAATTTAGCAAATCCTTGGCAAAGGTAGTCATAGTGAGGGTTTATAAGATTGATTGCTTTGAGATACTATTTGGATGTATTTTTCAGGGTTGATAGTTTAACTTTGAATCATCCTAATACACAGTGGTCAAAGAGATGAATTATGTGGTAACCGCATTCATGTAGGTTTTGAATGTTGCGATTGCGACTATTTGATCTATCTGGATGTCGAGTATCATTGCTAGATGATCACTTTAATTAGTACTAGAAGTAGTTCTTCTACTATCGGCTTAGGTTCGAACCTACGGGGTCACACACCTTTTTGGTTCCTACTTGATCTAATGGCTAGTGAAGAGACCCACTCGATTGGGACTCTATGGTCAAGAGTCCCACTAGACTGGACTCTTCAATCGAGAGTCCTACTGGGCTAGGACTCTGAGTCTTACTTATCTGAGACTCAGTGGTTAAGAGTCTCACTGGACTGAAACTCTTCAATCAAGAGTTCTACTGGGTTGGAACTCTGAGTCCTAATTGTTTGAAACTCTATGGTCAAGAGTTCCACTAGATTAGGACTCTTTGACCAAAGGTCCTGCTATGAGACTCTGAGTCCTACCTATCTAAGACTTTATGATCAAGAGTTCTACTCATCTGAAACTCTGTGATCATGAGTTTCAGTCATTTCAGACACCAAAATCGAGAGTTCCAAACCCTATCTAAGACTTTATGATCAAGAGTTCTACTCATCTGAAACTCTGTGATCATGAGTTTCAGTCATTTCAGACACCATAATCGAGAGTCCCACTAGTTTGGTACTCTTCAATCAAGAGTTTCATTTTGATGGGACTCTATTGTTTAGACATCCACTAGATTTAGACTCTATATTTATGAGAGATTTAATTAGTGATTTGATCACTAATTAACTCAATTTAATTATGAAATTATTTTTGGATCAAGTTTAATTGAATTGGATTTAGTTGGGTTTGACCCAATTAGGTTATGTGATACCTAATCGCCGAGGAGGTATGATCCCTGATTTGATCTAGGGTTGGACTTAATTAATTCTTGATTTGATTAAGATTTAATTAAGCCTAAATGAGTTGGGTTTAATTTTATCTAATTAGCCTAATCAAATTGATTTGGGTTGTTCTAATTGGATAAGGTTTATTAAGACTTGTTTGACTAGTCTTCTCCCTAGACTTTGACCCTTTGACTTGCACCATCCCATTCTCTATGAGAAAAAGTTTCTCGTGAATGATTTCCCATGCAACAAAGGGCTTGCACCCTTCCTTCTCACGTCCCAATTTGATAAAAGGAGATTGGTTGCATTCAAATTCAAATAAGAGTTTGAATTTGAATGAACCAACTCCTTATCTCATCTATCCTTCCATGCCTCCCTTGGTTTTGCACAAAATAAATCATGGTAATTTTTTGGGATGTGGGTAATCTAAGAATAGGCTTCCTCTCCTTGCATGAACTCTCTCCTTGCATGAGAAAAATTAGAGAAAAAATTTGAGAGAAGAGAAATTAGAGATAGGTGCAAGTTTTTAGATTGCTGCCCTAGAATTTTGATCTAGGGTTTGTGCTGTGATTTCATGAGATCTGAGCATCAAATGTTTACAAAATTTTTGGGAGATCCTTCTCTTCCTCTCCTCTACCTCTACTACTAATTTGGAGCATCCAAATAATTTTTGGAGGGAGATCCAATGAGTTTGATCAGATTCAACCATCAAGATCGTTCTACGTCGAGCTAGCACTCGGAAGGAGCCGATCGAGATCAGGACCTCATGTGGACCATCTATGGAAGCCAAATATGTGTGTGGCTGTATAATGATGATTAGATCTTATTGATGATTAGATTGGTGGTGACTCAATTGCGGAGATCATCTACCCGCGTAAGGTAATGTATTCTGAACATGTAGCATAATAAAAGTATTTTACTGCTCATAGCCTTTATTTTCAGATTTCATTGCATGATGTATGTCATATTAGATCATGGTAATATAGGGTTTTTAGATAATATCTAAGTTGTAGAAAAATTAATTAGATTAATTTTTATTTTTGTTCCATTTGATTTTCAAAAAAATTTCAAAACTAGAGCTAGAAATCCTACATGCATCCCATCAATGGTATCAGAGCATCCAGATTTTTTAATATAATATATATGCATGTTTAGATTATTTTTTAGATTAGATCTAAATAATAATATAATTTTTAAATCTAAAAATAAAATTTTGATCGCATGGACTGAAGGTTGTCCTATTATAAGATTTATCCCTTATAGTGAAAAGGTTGTCCTGGTATGTTGCTGATTTAAAAATTAATCACAAAATGTTAGATATGATCTAATATTTTATATGATTTGATTAAATGATTTTAATATATTTTTTAATTATAAATAAATATTTTAATTAGATCTAATTTGATTCATAATTTTTATGTATTGTACATGGATGTACATTAAAACCTACAACTAGTACTGTTTGTGAAATGTGCCAACCCAATTTTTGAAATGGGTCGACCCATTTGGTAAACAGTGCTAAGTTGTGTTGAATCTTTCAAAATTTTAAAAAATATTTTTGAAATACCGAAACTCAACCCTCAGTCCAAAAACTTAATTAAGAATTAAGTATGATGAATTAGGGTCTAGAATTATGAATTAAAGATTCTAAGTCATTGATCATAAAATTTGGATTATTGGATTAGATGAATTAGGTCCATTAATTGGATTAGACCTAAAGTTAGTTAAAGAAGGGACTAAATTAGAGTAATTGATCAAATCTAACCAAATATTGATTCAGATTTGGTCAACGACTCTATAAACTTAATTACAATAGTTGTAGTTGGTCAAGTCCATGTCTTTAACAAGGACCAAATGGACTTGATTCATGGCTATGCAGTCGAATTCGAGATTACTTGGTTGGTCAAATTGAAACTAATGAACTAGATGGTGTCTAAGGTAAGTTTGGAAGTTTAGACTAGCAGTTTTTAATTGGAAGCTACTCGTACTAATTTTGATCTTTAATGAGTTAATGGCATATCCCTTCCACTGATCTCACTTACCTAGCCATCCTAGTGAATTAGGTTTTGATTAGATCACTTGGTGATTTGGGCTCAGATTAGATCACTTGGTGATTTGGGCTCACCCATATCAATTAAGTAAATCAATGTGACTGATTTAGGTGCTTCCAATCCCAGCTTTAATTAGGTCCTTTTTAATCTAACTTGGTGAAGTCAGTGGGAGGATCAAAATTAGCTGGTTAATTATTCTCTTTCCTTCTTAAAATTAATTAATAATTTTTTTTTTAATTATTAGGTCCTTAAAAATGATAAATTTACGATGATAACTATGTCATAGCCTTCCATTAAGTTGAGTAATAATGGGTCTATTAGTTTAATAATCATTGGAGGCCCAAAAGCCTGGTGCTTATTGACTAGTGAAATTATCATTCATAATATGATAATTTGATCATGTCTTTCTATTGGTGGTCAAGTTGGCCAGCCAAAGTCGGGCCTGATCATTTGTTAGTCTAATGCATCAAATATGATCATGTTAATGGTTTGACCTAATCGGATCTTTTCAGTAGAGGCCAAAGCCTACTGATTACGTTTTTGAAGCAAAATTAAAATACTAGAAGTTATTTAGAGAAATAATTAGTTATGAACCTATCCATAGATGTATATAGATTGACTAACCAAAGTTGGACTTATGTATAGTCTATGTGGTTTCTAGTACCCACTAAGAAATTAAAATAATTTTTTGAATTGAAGGTAGAGGCTACTAGTTCATATAAAATAGTTGGAGGACCTTTAGACTAAAGTTCAAGTCTTTAGGATTAATAATCCATATACTAATTTGATTTAGTTTTTCTTAATGCAGATATGGCCACTATCCTGTTGCTCCGATCGTTGTTAGATAATGACAAATTAATGGGATCCAACTTCGATAGCTGGTATCAAAAGTTGAAAATTATCTTGGAGCATGAGTCGATCTTATATGTTTTGACTGATCTATTATGTGAACAGCCAGCCTTGAACGGTAGAGGGGCAGTCAGAGACATTTACTAGAAGTGGCTCAATGATTGCACATTATTCATTGCATTATGCTAGCAGTGATGAATGATGAGTTCAACCATAGGTTTAAGAATGTTTAGCCTCAGGAGATGCTTCAATTGTTGAACGACTTCTTTGCCATGCCTGACAACATTGAGAGACACAAGACTAGTTGTGTCATTTTCAAAGCTCAGATGAGGGATGGGGCATCAATCACCGATCATGTATTGTACATGATCGAGATGATTGAGCGCTTGAGCAAGCTGGGCTTCCCCCTATACGAGCAGCTAAGGAAGGATGGGATCCTTAATTCTTTGCCCAAGTTGTTCCTTCCATTCCTTACTCATTTTAGAATGACAAAGCCTATAGTGAACTACCATGGCTTATTAGGGTTGTTGTAAAACTTTGAGAAAGATCACTAACTGCATAAGAAGATGGTGAATGTAGTGGAAGGATTTTCTTCTAGTCGTCGATCCTTTAAGAAAGAAAGAAGAATAAGAAGGTATAGCCATGTGTTGAGACGTCTACACAGGATCAAACCAAGAAGTGCAAACCCAATCAAAGCTAGGCGGAGTGCTTCTTTTGCAAGAAGCAGGGGCATTGGAAGAGGATTTTGAAGGAAAAACTTATTTTCCCAGCACAGGATCATTTAGATCTGATTGGAACTGAAGAAATATTTTAATTTTTTTTTCTAAAATCCTAATTAGATTTGAGACTTCTCAAATCTAATCATAGAGATCTAATATTAAAAGTTAAAAATAAATTTAAATCAAATTTAATTTTAAGTACCTGATTTGGTAATCTAATTATCCTATGATGATCCTATTGATTCTTGAGGTTCTGAAAGGAGCCATGTATACACTTGGCCTATATCAGTATCCACTCAGATAGGATCTGAATATCTTCTCCTCATGAATCTCTCCTCCAAAAATCAGAACTAGATCTAATTTGAAAAGCCTTCAAAATAACTTCTGAGGGCAGCTTGTTCGTCTCACGAATACCATCGCATAGATGCTGAATCTTGTGCCTAAAACCTTGGACCTTCAGCTCAGATTTGTGCCTAACTTTTTAGGCATGTAGAAGAGAGGAAGAGAGAGAGGAAAGAGGGGGTGTGGATATTAGAGGAAAGGCTCTTTTGGGGGTGGAAAAAATAAATTATATTGAGGCAATTTTGTGAGAAAAGTTCTTATACAAGACATGGTGCCATAGAGAGTCCCTTTTTGACCAAAAACCTTATTAATTAAACCATTGGGACTCCTAGACCTATTCTCCATGAGAAACCTCATATCCCATCTAGTTTTGATGCCAAAATTCATTTGGAAGGTGGTGGCATGAAAGGATAAGGAATAATCCATGTGCGTTTAGGACTCTTCCCTCAAGAGTTTGATCCAAGTCAAACTCTATCAAAACCCAGTTTAGGCATCTCCAAAAATCATAAAATTTTGCACACCCAAAGTATACTCGTGTCCTATCACATATCCAGAAAATAGAGCAAAATAATTTCTAAACAATTTTTTAAATTCTCTGATCACGTGATCCTCAATTCTCTCAATTGGGTCAACTATTGACGCTAGTCCAATTACACTAAGAATGAATTTAATTTTTATAATTAATCTGACCTGGACTTATTCCAATCAGATGAAAATAACCCATTCAAGATATAGGAATGAGTCAAATCAAATTCAACTTGATTGTGATGAATCAGAAAGATTACAGAAGGAGAAAATTAGGCTTAATCGTGTGCTAGCATGATTACCTTGAACCCGATTGGACCTAATCCAACTCAATCAAACTAGGTTAGCTCAGTTGATGACATCTAGACCCAAACCCTTGTTTGTATGACTCAGTTAGGTTTAGTTCCATATGGTAATGAGACATGTCATCATCTTCATCATCGACATCATCGAAACACCTTTCGATGAACCAAAACTTTTCTAATTCATACAATTAAAATAATCGATGATCAAAATAATTCTAATTGCTTCCAAAATCCACCAGTGACACCTAGCAGTATATGGTGGCAATCCATCAGAATTGAAAGTGAACCTGTCGGTGCAGCTACCTGTGTGATTGGGTTCCTCTATGTTGAGCCCCAATAGGATTAGGGTTAAGGTGAACTCGTTAAGCCCAATATCCATCATACGAATTAATCATTCGATTCGAATCCTATATGAAAATTTATAGAAACTCTTTCTATCATCTTCACTCTACCATGGTCGTGGGCTTATGGACTCGATTCTCATGATCATCATAGGACTACTTATCTACCGAGGTTGATAGATCCCTTATTGGTGCAATCCAATTCCTACAATGAACGTACTATAGCCAACATACACCTCAGAATTTTGAATGGTTAGGAGACTGAGTTATGGTGTAGTCAAACTACAATACACTCAAGTTGAATTATCGATGCACCTCATGTCAAAGAATCGGACACACTACTGCAACATCGAGCCAGTCATCGATAAGAAGGTAGACTTCCTTATGAATGCTCGAGGTGGTCATGCTCAGTGCCCTTATTCTCTAACGAGTACCTATACTCTCGCTCTGATGTCTCTACACCATAGACTCAAGACACATCTACTCAAAGAAAGTGATCATACACCAACCTTCTAGATCAATCACCATCCTCGTGATGATCCTACGGTCGGAAGCAGTTTATGAGTTAATTATGAAAATTCATGTCTTAAATTTTCAACTCTTTGAAACTATGAATTATCTTTACTATTAACTTAAAGAATGTATCACATACACTTTAAATACACACTATGATAGAAAATAATTCTTTTATTAATTTATAATCAAAATTATAAAATTATCCTCAGAAATGTATTATAAGTGTTAGCCAATCTGGCTTCCAGGGAAAACATCTAACAAACTTCCACTTGACCAAAAGCCAATTGGCTACAAATCTAAGTCCTATCTTCTCAAGGTGGGCTTTGATCTTCTACTGGCCTAAAGGCTTTGTTAGTGGATTTGCTGCATTATCCATGGAGTTGACTCTTTTGACCTCGACGTAACCCTTCTAGAGGTAATCACAGATGAGGTGGAATCACCACTCGATGTGCTTGGATTTTTGGTGAGAGCTTGGCTCCTTAGCTAGGTCTATTGCATCATTATTATCACAGTATAGAGGGATGTCATCTGATGAGATCACTTTAAGTTCTGTGATGATCTTTTTGTACCAGAATGCCTCTTTCGTAGCTTTTGATGCAGTGATGTACTCTACTTTCATGATGGAATCTACTATCATAGTCTGCTTGGAACTCTTCCAACTAACAGCACCACCATTACACATAAATAGATTACTAGATGTTGACTTTCGATCATCTATATCAGACATAAAATCTAAGTCTGTATAACCCTGGACTTGTAGTTCTCCACTACCAAAAATCAAGAACATATCTTTAGTCCTTCTCAAGTACTTAAGGATACATTTTATAAAAGTCCAGTGCTCTTTACCTGAATTCAACTGACATCTGCTCGCGACACTCACAGCATGGGCGATATCAAGTCGTGTACATAGCATGGCGTACATGAGGCTCTCTATTGTTGAAGCATAAAGGAGCTTGCTCCTGCGTTCAATCTCCTCAGGTATGTTGGGACACATCTTCTTGGAGAGATGAATGCCATGTCTGAAGGGCACCAATCCTCTCTTGAAGTTTTTCATACTAAACCTCTTTAGTACCTCCTCTATGTACATCTTCCATGAGAGACCAGCATCCTATTCGATTTATCTCTATAGATCTTAATTCCTAGAATAAAGGATTCCTCTCCTAGATCTTTCATGAGAACTCTTTTGAAAACCACATTTTAACTATGGTCAACATAGGAATATCATTTTCAATAAGGAGGATGTCATCCACGTACAGTACAAGAAAGATAACAGCACTCCCATTGACCTTTTTGAATACACACAGCTCCTCCTCATTCTTGAT